>VFFE01007693.1:1926881-1943755 GCA_008921705.1 Burhinus oedicnemus
CCCCCCAGCTTAGTGAGGCTTTTAAATAAGATTTTGAGTTTCCCCCCGGTTTAAATATTAACAAAAAGCTTGATTTAAAGAGACCCCCAGAACAAAACCCTCTTAGTTCCCGCTGGGAGCGCCTGCTGGGTGGAAGATGAACGCGGCTGCCAGCAGTTACCCGATGGCGTCGCTGTACGTGGGTGACCTGCACCCCGATGTCACCGAGGCCATGCTCTACGAGAAGTTCAGCCCCGCTGGGCCCGTTCTCTCCATTCGGGTCTGCAGGGATATGATCACCCGCCGGTCCCTCGGGTATGCCTACGTCAACTTCCAGCAGCCAGCAGATGGTAAGTGACATACATAACCACATCTACGGCTTTTTTCTTCGCTTTTATTCACTTTTTTCCCCCACTAATCCACACTGCTGTTGGTGTGTCCTGCCATGTGGCTGCCTACAAAGTGTTACAGGGTAAGTAATCGCTTGCTAGTGACTGTTGTGAAGCTGGAATATTTTTTACAGCTCAGTGTCTCTAAAACACTCTGCAGATGAGCATCTTGGTAACATCTCTGATTGATAGATGGACCTATATCTCTCTTACTGATACTAAACTTTGGGGACTTGGGTTTGTTCCTCGCATAAGAGAATAATCTCCACTGTGTTCCCCTTCATTCTGCTGTAGGTTTGGGCCATTTGTGTGGGTCTTCAGGCAGGCAGTCCTGGCAGAAAAAGTTCAGAGTAGTCAGCCCTGGTTGAACGCTCAGTTTGACTGGCTGAGCCTCTGGCTGCCCGCTCACTCCAGTTTAGTATTTGGGAGATCTGGTGGACTGCAGGTTGCTGTGTTTGTGTAAGCAGCCGGATGGGTCTCCCAGTCTGGGAAGTGGTGTACTTGTATTAATTGCAAAGAAGATGCATTGTTCAATGCATGGGAGACCAGGTTGTCTCACATGCAGAAGCCAGCTTGACTTGCTCTTGCCAGACTCTTTTTTTTTCTTTTTTTTTTTCCCCCACATACTTTAATTTGGCTCCTGCTCAAGTAGGTATTCCAGAGCTGAAGCAGCAGTAGCATGTGGAAGATGGGACAGAAGAGGTCATTTTGGAACGTATTTTTTCCGGAAGAAAAATGGGTCAGCGTTTTCTGCCCTAGTTTTCAGAGCCTTTGCTTGTTGACTGGTGCAAGTTTACTGCTCTGTGCTGTGATTTAGCGTATCTATATGCGATAGAGACATCCAAAGGATAGATGAGAGTGAACTTTTCCCTTTGATTCAGAATCAATTCACAACAGCACAGACTTCAGCAGCAAGTAAACTTTCATTTAGCCTGTAGTAGGTTATGCTGTTTTGCATTTTTACAGGCAGCAGAGAGAGTGGTCTGTTTGTTGCACAGGGTAATATATTGACTTTGGATCAAAGTATTGGTTATGTGGAAAACAGAAACTTTATTACAAAATTGTATTCCATTCTCTTGCTAGGCTGTTAAAAAGCTGGCCTGCACCCCAGTGCATAATTACTCATTCATGGAACTCTCAGAGGTGCTTTGTATGCAGGCTAAGCAACGTTATTTGTGTTTTAAAACTTCAGTGAGAGAGAACCTGGGAGCCTGTCTGTGTAGTGCTCTCTTGCTCTGATGAACCTGTCTGCTCTGACTCCCTCTTATAAAACCACCTTGGTACGTTCATGTGCTATACAAGCAAAGGTGAAGTTATTCAGGCTCACCTGCCTTTGTCTAGGCTATGATCTCATTTTTTTAGGATAAGAGAAATAAAAACAAGCAGCAGAAATAAAGCCAACAAGGAACTCCGAGCTTGGATTAGGTAAATGTTGGGGAGATGGGGTGGAAAAGTATAGAGAAAGTTCTCTTAAAGTAGAGAAGACCTGTATAATCTGTAGTTATGATGTTAAGAGAAGAGTGGTTAGTCACAGGTGCTTGCTTTAGCAGAAAGAAGTTCTGTACCTCATACAAATATGAAGACAGGTGGCCTTCCAATGTATTTCAAGGCAATCTTTTATGGTAATAAATAGGCAGGAATTTAGAGGGAGGTTGCATCATTCTGGGCTCCTGGAGAGGCAGCAGACATTTTAGGAAGTCCCAGTACTTCAAGTGATCCTTTGACAAAGTAAGTGGTGTCTTGTTACTGCTAGGTCTTAGAAGGTCAAGTGACTTAAACCTAATCATTGAGTTAATATCGGGAAGGAGACATATTCAAACTCCTCCTGCCCTCATGAAGAGATCTCTTCTGAAATGCTCCTAATTTCTTCTGTCTGGCAAACTGCAGCATGTGTTACTTTGCATAAGTAAAAAAACCAGCTGCTGAACTAAATGTAATGTAGCAGGACGTAAATAGATAATTTTGGAAAGGTGAGCCTCTTGGTGGTGTATTGTCGTCTCTCTGAAACAAAGACCTGAATATGAAGAATGTAATTCTTATAGTCAAATGCAGGAATCTGGCTTTTGTTTTCAAGGTGGCAGTACTCAGTACTGGCTGCATGAGGGCTTTCTGAAGGAAGGAGGGATCTGTGTTTTCTTACAGGAATGCATAATCACAACTGCATTTGGACTTCATTTCACTAATTCTGTGAAAAGATGGGGGGGGGGTTCTGTAGCACTGTAGGGATCTGTTTTGATTTATGGGTGATAGTAGATGCTACAAAATACCACGCAAAAGTAATCGGGAAGCTTTGTGCTATGAAAACTTGTAGGGAAGTTCTTGTGGACACATTGTTAGTATGCTTGAAGTGGTAGTAGGTATTAAAGAAGTTGATACATAATAGTTTGTGTTTCCCTGGCACCTTTTGTGGAAGGATGAGTGCTTCCTAAATCTGAAGAAAACAATGTTTTAACTTCTTTTTGTGGGAAATAAGACTCTAGCCATATGACTAGAGAAGGACTGCAGAGCAAGTCAAGTAGCCAGAGCCCTTCCCCATTACATTGGGGCCACCAGGAGATCACAGTGTCACATCCTGAATGTGCTCTGTACTTCCTGTATCCGAGTTGGTTCAAAGCTTGCATTTTTCTTTACATTTTTGTTAGCTAATGGAGCGATGCTTGACCCTGGAAGGGGTTACTTTCTGGACATGCATCGTCTAACTGGTAGTCTGCTGCGAGAGGTTATTTTTAGTGAAAATAAGCTCTGTTGTTTTTGATTGCAGTTCTTTGGCGTAGTAACCAGTGAATACTGAATCTGTCATACTGTGATAGGCAGATTAAGGAAATGCTTCAAAGTTCTGGCTAGTTCAGGCTCAGCTGTGGTCGTTAATATTTATTCTTTTTGACTGTGAAGAAGGGAAAGAAAACAAACTCATTTCATTTGAAAGAAAAGCTGAATTTCCTTTTTCATGTGTTCCTCATGCAATTTAATTGCATTCCCGGGTTTCATAACATTGACAACAGTCAATGACAACTCGGATAACGAAGCAGAGAAACTTTAATATGGCTATAGAGATAAGCTGTTCTGGAAGTACAGAGAAAACAGAACACTTCCCAAGCCAAGGAGGAACCCAGAGCTGGGAACTAGATACGTGTCTCTGAAGAAAGGTGTAGAAGAATATAGATAACCTTTTTCTCTTCCTTAAAAAAGAGAAGACAATGTAAGAGAAGACCTGTGTAATGTAAATGCAGGTGTGAGGTTAAAAGGGAAGAGTGGTTACTTACATGTGCCTCATTGTCAACAGCATTTTCTTCTAACTTCAATGATGGAGGGATTTAAGTCTGTTCTGTATGCAACCTCTTCTTTTTTAAAAAAGAGGTGGTTAAGCTTGTGCTATGTGCTTTTGTTAGCGGGTCTTTTTTGCTTAGTGATGTGAGAGCCCAGAGCCATCTTTGCAGAATAAAACTCCTTGTGCAGAGTTTCTCTTGGTGTGTGCGTGTGGTTATCTGTCTTTGTGCTGCTCAACCACAGTTGCTAATTCCAGCATTGTGTTAGCTCTGCATCAGGGAGCCTGTAAGGGAGATTAATTACTTTGAGGCCTAAGGCAAGCTGCAAAGAGTGTTCATATGCTTTTCCTATCCAGAAGGCTATGGAAAAAGAATGAAAAGGAAGCCTGAAAGGGGTTAAGAGTGTGTATAATGTTATATATGAGTTGCAGTTGAGTCTGCTGGAAGGATGACAGGAACCAGTGGGAGAGAAACAGATACAGGAACTGAAATGGCTGAAGCTTTGTGGCTTAAATAGAAGAAAATGAGAAGGTGTTTGCTCAGATTAAGGAAATGAATCAGATGTGCCTAGTCTGAGTCATTCACATAACTCATGCTGATCCTTTACAGGTTTTCTTAGGTACTGGTGTAATGTGATTGCATTTCCACCTGTGGGTATGGCAGACCTTCCTCAAATCAGGGAATCCATCTAGGGCTTTCTTATACTACTGCTCTCAAGAAGTGTCTGAGTGAATTTCAGGCAGAGTATAATAATAGAGTGGAATAGTAGCAGGCTGTTGAAAGAGCAGTGCAATAGTATCTGCTTAAGTATATGCTTAGGAAGCTTGAAAGAACTGGGGGTAAGTTCATAACTAGTCTGTATCTTGGTAGCTGCTGCAGAGTGTTTCACAGTTCCCTCTGGTTGCACGCCACTGCTTCATCTGCCTGTCACCTCTCAGCAGGAGCCCTGTTTCTGCTGCAAATGGTACATACAACTAGTTTGTGTCCTTGCCAACACATACTTCTGGAGGACCTCTCCCTGCTATAAATAAACACTGCCAAATTTGACGAGCTGGACCAAGTCGCCTGCTGAAGTGCCTACTAGGAATGGACTGCAGGAAGAACCTCAGTTGCATTGATTCACAGTAGCAGCTGAGGAATCATTTTAGCATGGCAGATAATTGCGTTTAACACCTTTGACTAAACAGAGCTAGTAGAGTTGTAGCAAGTATAACTTTCCTCCTTAATTTTTTTTTTTTCAATCCTGACTGCTTCAGGAATGAAGTCCCTCAGAGCTTGTTTTCCACCTGGGGATATGTGTGAAGGTCTGGGGAAAATAGTGACAGCACCACTTCAATTTAAAAAGCAACAACAACAAAAAACATTTTCAAAGCACATCAAAAATTCTGAGAAACTTCCATGAAGTAGTTGAAACTGAATTTGGGGGTAGGGAGTGCAGGAGGCTTTTGTAGGCAATGTCTCATTGGAGTTCCTAGAGCTAGTTCCATGAAATGCTGAGTAGTTACTCTGGTTGCACTAGCAGTCACAGGAAAGGAGAAGGTGTTTGAATTGGCATTGTCCTTGAATTTGCTGCTCCTGAAATCTAATCAGCAAGTATCATTGGGTGAAGGTGGCCTGGAAGAACTGAGACAAACAAATTCGGAAAACTTGAGTTCTGCCCTGTTAATATTCCTTGATTTTAATGCCTGTCTATCCTTCCCTTTCCCGGCTTCACGCTGGGAATTAACAGTCTTTCTTTTTCTCTGTGTACTCCATGCTGGGAATGTGTTCTGGCACAGAAGAGTCCCAAGCATCTCA
Source organism: Burhinus oedicnemus (assembly GCA_008921705.1). Lineage (NCBI taxonomy): Eukaryota > Metazoa > Chordata > Aves > Charadriiformes > Burhinidae > Burhinus > Burhinus oedicnemus. Next base: position 1,932,313 of record VFFE01007693.1, read on the forward strand.
ATTTTATGAACAAGATCCTAATGTGTGTACGTAATGATCCTTTTAATATATCAGTAGGTAGCAGAAATAGAATCATGGAGGGGGTTTCGGTGTAGGTTAGAATGACAGTGCTGGGGTTTTAGAGTTTAGGTAAACACTTCCCTATTAATCAGATCGGGTGTATGGACTTTTTTCCAGAATTTGGTCTGCTTTTGCTGTCATCTTTAGATTGAGCAACTTGGGAATTAGTTTTTGGCCACATAAGTTATAGAGGCTGACTCATGCCTTCTTCCCAGCCAGCCACGTGTTTGTGCACGTTTTCCCTGACCTGACAGGGAGATGATCCTTTTCTCTTCATAGAAATGAGTACGGGTAGACATGAGCTTCATGAAAAGCAAACAAACCAAAGAGTGACTTCTGTTACTCCCTTTTTTTTTCCACAGGATTTCCTGTATTTCCTTTTCTTCTTCGGGTGCAGCAATTTACCTTTATAATAATTAAGAATATAACTAAAAAAACTCAGGCATTTTGACAGTCATTTTGCTGTGGTGGTTAAAACATTTCTATCATGCAGATTTAAAATAGGCTTTTAAGCCTATTATGTACTTAAACATGTCTAGTGACCATGTGGCAAAGACCTCCCTTGAAACATTAAGTTAAAAAGTCATTGGAATTGGTGGCCTGTAATATTGCCCCAGATGTCTCCATGAGCTGAGTAAATTTCAGAGAACATGATCACCCACATGATGGAAACCTTATTCTTTAACAAACCACAGAAATCTGTTCTTGACTTCTCTTGCAGCTGAGCGTGCTCTAGATACCATGAATTTTGATGTGATCAAAGGAAAACCCATTCGCATCATGTGGTCTCAGAGGGACCCCTCCTTGAGGAAGTCAGGGGTTGGGAATGTCTTCATTAAGAACCTGGACAAATCCATTGATAACAAGGCACTTTATGACACATTCTCAGCGTTTGGGAATATTTTGTCCTGCAAGGTGAGATGTGGTTACTTTGTCCAATTCTGTTACAGCAGTGACATGATCAGACACGTCCCAACATAGGCAGTGAAAGGGACACCTTTCAGCAAGTGGGGAGCAGAGTTGACCAAAAGGTCAGGGATTGCTGAAGTTACATCACATTTGGTCATGAAGTGTGCAAGTCTGAAGCATAGATAATATCTTCCTAGTGTTGACCCTTGGCAGTAACTTATTGTCGTGTGCTGGCCTTGTGTCCGAGTGCGACAGAGGAGAAAACTTGTTCAGAGCGCTGACATTTTGTTTTCCTTCCACCTATCTAGGTGGTGTGTGATGAGAATGGCTCTAAGGGCTACGCATTTGTGCACTTTGAGACCCAGGATGCTGCAGATAGAGCCATCGAGAAGATGAACGGCATGCTGCTAAACGACCGCAAAGTGTGAGTGTCACAGCCAGAAGCAGCAACGATCGCATGAACCGTGATGCATCTCGGTATTAACAGGGACACACAAGGCACTGGTTCTCCTGGCCCAAGCCTTGGCCTGCTACCTCTCCACTACAGGGCTGGTGAGTGACCCTGCCCAAGCCATGGCCTGCTACCCCTCCATTACAGGGCTGGTGGGTTTCCCTAACCAAGCCTTGATTTGCTACCTCTCTGCTAGTGGGCTGGGGTGGGTTTCTGTGGCCAGTACTCTCTCCAGTGCAGAGCTGGGTGGGCATCCTTGTCTGATGTTCTCTGCCATAGGACAGGTGATTTTTCTGGTTGGTCTGTGGCCTGTTTGTCCTTCTCCTGTCACCCTTTCTTGTCCTCATTCCCAGCTCCTACTACACATTCATTTTTTGCCTCACTGCAAATCACATACTGTTTTTCCGCTCTTGAAAACAAGCTGCTTATTGGGATTTTCATTGTTTCTTACAGATTTGTTGGGAGATTCAAGTCTCGTAAAGAGCGGGAGGCTGAGTTGGGAGCCAAGGCAAAGGAATTCACCAATGTTTATATTAAAAACTTCGGGGATGACATGGATGATGAAAGACTAAAGGAGCTCTTCAGCAAATATGGTAAATACAGAAATGCTTTTAATGAGGCCGTGAATTTCATGACCTATGGTAGTTTAACAGTGCTACCATCTACATGGGTCACTCTGAGGCTGAGGAATAAAAAGAGTTGAGGTGTGGGTGGTAGTTGTGCCAAACGCTGGACAGGAGGCAGAGGCTGACCAGCGGATGAGAGAGAAGGCTGGCGCTATTACATGGAGTTTAATAGTCTTGAAATAGGTTTATGATATTTTACTAACCCTGTACCTTGGTAACAGGTAAAACTCTGAGTGTTAAAGTGATGACAGACCCCACTGGGAAATCCAAAGGGTTTGGCTTTGTAAGCTTTGAAAAGCATGAAGATGCTAACAAGGTATGACCAATTTTTATGCTGCTTGGGTATTTTCAGAGAAGAAAAACTTAATTGGTTTATCATAGGAGCCTGTTACTAAAATGAGAGAAAAATCTGCTTCAGGCGTAACCTCTTCTATATGTGGGGACTTAGAAACCTTTTGCACCTTACTAGCTTGACATTCAAGGGTAACTTGACATTTCTTCAGATTACTAGATCCACACAGAATGTAGTGGTATAATCAAGAATGTTAGTTGCTGAAGAAATGCTACAATGCAGGACTTCAGGACAAGGAAGGTGTCTACAGTGAGCACATTGCTTAGAAATGGTCTTCTCTGAGCAGTATGCTTGTTAAAATTTGGCCTTAATTGCAAGAAGGGCTAGGGATAAATTCACAAGCTGCTGTTAGTCCAGCACTTACAGTGGTGTTGTCAGCATGGTCTCTCCCGATAATGTCAGGTTGTCTTTAATTAGCCTGTTACACAGAAGAAGTGCAAAGGTGATGTGGCAACCTTGGTTTATTGGCTAACAAGGCGGGGATACAATGTGAGCTTTGGACAGTCCTGTTCTTAACAGGATCAGGTGCTGTCTTGCTTCAGCAGTTGACGGTTTCCTCTGGAACCCTCTATCCAGGCAGTAGAAGAAATGAATGGAAAGGATATCAATGGGAAAATGGTATTTGTAGGCCGAGCACAGAAGAAGGTCGAGCGCCAGGCAGAGCTGAAACGGAAGTTTGAACAGCTAAAACAAGAGAGACTCAGCCGGTACCAGGTGAATAGTCTGTTCCTTTTCTGAATTCAAGCTCCATTTTCTGTCTGTTGGCAGACTTGAAAGGAATTGACATAGTCAGTCATTGTCCTATGAGATATCCTGGGAGTTAAAATGTAAAGGTGACTGTGGTATCTGGGGGCAAAGGAGGCATCAGGGCATAGTCTTGGAAATGAAATGTTTTAGGAGGATGTGAGAAAAGAGTCATGCAGCCCTCTTTAAAATGGGGATACCAAGAAGGATGGAGAGAGACAGCATAATCCTATACTGTTATCTGTCTAATTTATGGCAAAACCGGGGCATGTCAGAGATCGCATCTGAATCTTTCCCACTTCTTGCGATACAGTGCTGGACTGGGGATACAGGATGCAACAGGAAAGCAGAGGAAATCCAGGCAAGCTCCCTTTCACCACAGTGGGACTTGTCTCTACGCCTTTGCAACATTTATTGCCTTCAGCTTTGGGTGGTATGAAAGGAACATTGTGCTAAATTAAGAGTTTTCAGATAAATTGCAGCTCTGGCAGATGGATGCGACAGTCATTTAGATTTGCTTTAATATTATGAATGTCTTGCTGTTCTCTCCCTTCTAGGGTGTTAACCTATACATTAAAAACCTAGATGACACTATAGATGATGAAAAACTGAGGAAGGAGTTCTCACCTTTTGGGTCAATAACGAGTGCCAAGGTACTGTGGGGTTTTCGGGGTATTTGGATTTTAAAGCCTGAAGAAGGAACTGTTATCGACGTGGGATTGAAGGGCAGTTCTTATATCCCCTCATCATTGTGGTCCTGAGAACATCTGGACTAGTAAATACACAGATTTCTTTGGGTCTCGGTGGGATTTTACTGAAAACTTGCTTCATTGCCTGATCAAAAGAGGAGACAGGAAGCGGCAAACATGCTTGTTTGGGGTGACTCCTAATAAGCATGTAAGGGCATTTCCCTGTGTGTGTTTAGAGTCTGCACCAAATCTTTCCCATTCCGTACTGTGCAGTGTGGGCCTGGGGACACATGGTGCTTACAGAAAAGCAGAGTAAATCCAGACAGGTGACTTTTCATTCAGCGAGTACCTGTCTCTACACCTCTGCAACAGTTATGTCCTACCTGCCTGAAAGCTAACATTTAAATATGGATTCTTAGGCTAAGTTTTTTGTAATGGTACTCCACTAGCAATTGATCTTTACTGCAGGTGATGCTGGAAGATGGACGGAGCAAAGGGTTTGGCTTTGTCTGCTTTTCCTCTCCAGAGGAAGCTACAAAAGCTGTGACAGAGATGAATGGGCGAATTGTGGGCTCAAAGCCGTTGTATGTTGCACTTGCACAAAGGAAAGAAGAGCGAAAGGCCCATCTAACTAATCAGTACATGCAACGCATTGCTGGGATGAGAGCCTTGCCTGCCAACACAATCATTAATCAGTTCCAGCCTGCTGCTGGGGGATATTTCATGCCTGCTGTGCCCCAGGTGAGCTGAGCTAGTGTGGCTTTTTGACCTGTCTTGGAGCTTTGATGGTTCAGCTGCAGTAATCTCATTGTGCCTGCCTTATACCTATAAGCAAATAACTCCTAATAAGGGGTGCAGTCGGTGGAGTTAATTCTGTGACTTCCCAGCTGCCTGCTCTCTTCATGTGAATTGAGTGTTGAGTCCTGGCAGCAACTGCCCAAACATGTTGTAAACAATGTTTGTTATTCACTTAGAAGTTGCCTCTGAGCTTGTCTATCTTTCTTCAGGCTCAGAGCAGACCCACTTACTATGCACCCAATCAGATGACACAGATGAGACCCAACCCACGCTGGCAGCAAGGAGGAAGACCTCAAGGTGAGTATGCTAGAGACAATATTTTGGTTGTATGACCCTCTTGGCTATACTTTCCGACAAGAACAATGCATGCTTCCTGTAGCTGACTGTCCTGACTTGCCAGTCAGTTCGGTTTTGAGGATTTCCCCTCATTTCTTCCATTAGGCTTCCAGGGAATGCCAAATGCCATGCGCCAGTCTGGACCACGGCCAGCACTGCGCCATCTGGCCCCTGCCGGCAATGCTCCGGCCTCTCGTGGCCTCCCTGCCGCTACCCAGCGAGTTGGTAAGGTGTCTGCCTCCCAGGCTCTTCCCCTTGTCTGTGAGGGAGGAGGATGCTATTGAGACTGGACTTTTACTTCCAAAGATGGTTGTCAGATACGGATAACCAAAGGCCACCTGGAGCAAGGGGCAGAGACAGCACCCGAATCTTTCCTATTCCTTGCTGTGCAGTGCAGTTCTGGGGACAGTTGGTGCTACAGCACAGCACTGGAAGTCCAGATGGGTTGTTTTCCACTGGTTTGGAACTCTACACATCTGCAACGTTTACCACTCAAAAAAAAAAAGTCTCCGTAGGTTATGGATATTGTTTTCAGAGTACAGCATCCAAATTCATTTTATTCCAGTGAATAACTAGAAAGTATCTTAAATGCAGCATGTGGAATGCATAGTTCAGTTTAGGGAGAATAGCCACTTCCTAAAGTAGCCACTTGCATTTGAAGACACCAATTTCTGACGAAGTGTAACTGTGCAGGGCATAGTCTGAATTCAGCGGTTAATATCAGACACCCCAACTTGCTTGCATGTTGCTACAGGTGTTTGTAATTCTGTTTTTTGCAGGTGTTGGCACCGCAGCGCAGAATTTAGCTCCTCGTCCGCCTGTAGCTGCCCCTGCTCCCAGAGCGGTTCCTCCTTACAAATACGCCTCAAGTGTCCGCAGCCCACACCCCGCTGTACAGCCTTTGCAGGTAATAAAGGGTCTGGGCTGTGAAGTCCCTGCGGTTGCTGCAGTCCAACAGGCTTTACATGCAGCTGAAGTGTTCTTAGAGAAACTTCAAGCTTACTCTTATAACACAGACAGGCATCATAATTTGGAATTTAAAAACCTGGCAGTTGTACCTTTGCCAGGGGCAACCTAGTTGGTTTATCTGCAAGGCCTTTTTTATCCAGATTTGCTGTAAGGATTTATTTCTTCGTTCTTTGCTTTCCCATTTTGCAGCTATTCATTCTCTCACCTCTTGGCCAAATCCTCACTAGGGCATCATTGAAAGAACAGTTTCCTTCTCCCACAAACCTCTGCGCTGTTAAAAAAAGCAGGCATGGATGTAGCTCCTTCTCAGTTGCGGTATTTGTCTCGCAATGTTTGGTCCCGTTTTTGTGATATATTTACAGTGTCCCTGTGTGACATTAGGGGGTTTTGAGTTCAGGACTTGGAGGGAGCACATTTGTGAACCAAGGGCACCTTATCTGTCCTTTTCTGAAACGTCCGCTGCAAGCTTGACAAAGATTGTGTTTTAGGACGAGGGAATATCTCACTACTGTCTCTAAATATGAAGTAATCAGCCTAGTATCTATTTCGGAACACTCATGTCTTCCCTTCTATAGGCACCTCAGCCTGCAGTACATGTGCAGGGACAGGAACCGCTGACGGCCTCCATGCTGGCTGCTGCCCCTCCCCAGGAGCAAAAACAGATGCTGGGTAAGTGAAACTCCAGTTCTTAACACGGTGTTTTACTTTGGAAATCCCCTCAGGTTTCAAAGATGACTTTTTAATTGAAACTCGGCTGTCTGAACTAATTTTTTTTCTTTAATTTTATTTCTTTTTTCCCAGGAGAACGTTTGTTCCCTCTGATTCAAGCTATGCACCCCAGCCTTGCAGGGAAGATCACAGGAATGCTGCTAGAGATTGACAACTCAGAGCTGCTGCACATGCTAGAGTCTCCAGAGTCCCTCCGGTCAAAGGTAAACTGGCCTGTTCCTTTAGACGGGCCGGATTGTGGGAGGCTTTGGTGAAGAGAGCAGGTCTCACTAGATAACTTGTCTCCCCGAGGTGGAGGAGGCCGTTGCAGTGTTGCAGGCTCACCAAGCCAAGAAAGAAGCTGCCCAGAAGGTGGGCGTGGTTGCTGCTACCTCTTAAACCCAGGAAGACTGGTGAGTGTCTTGGCCTTTAGCTTCAGATAAAAAGCTTCCAGAATCAGAGTAAGGACAGAATGATGGTTAGCGAATGCAGCCAGTCTGGAGGCCCGCGTAGGTCTGGGTGCAGCACTTGGCTGATTTTAGTCCACTCTTTATAAAAACAAAACAAACAAACCAACCCTAATGCAATTTTTCCCAACAGAATCCTTATTGTAGAAGCTTTAGAAATATTCTTCAGAAATCTTATTTTAATTAAGCATCAGAAAGATGCTGCATAAGTCCCTGAAGCGTTCCTAGCAGCTGACATGTCAAGGAAGGAATAATGTACTGAGATGAGTCTTGTGAAACTGCTAATCCGGGAAATAAAATGAGACGCACGCAAGATGTTCTAGTGACTTTGAGGCCAAATAGGCTGTTAATGCCTGTTCCTGATCCTGACAGTCACCTGCCTACAGTATACATTGAAGTGCTGCTGTCAGGAATGTCATTTCACTGCTTAGGTCTGTCCAAGCAAATGCTGTCTCCTGTGTTTGGAGCCGGCTCTTGTTTAACTTCTGAATAAGGTTTTTGAGTCTTGGAATGCCACTTCTCACTTTTGATGATCCATTTTTCTGTGGGTTGTCTGGAATTGCCATCTTCAGTACTTTTTGTGAAGCTGTTATGGTCAGATGTCACAACTCAAAATGGTGAAGAATGATGAAGGGTTCTTGTATTTTCATCCGTGTATTTCTCAGTGGCTCCAGTCACTGGCTTCCTTGCTAAAGAGTTTGAGTTTCTTGTCAGATGATCAGAAATGGATATTATCCACAACTGTTAACAGCTCTCTGTACCTTGCAAATTGTATTGGAGTCCTTACAGTGTTTGTGATGCTGGAAAGTTGAGTAGCCTGGAGCGAGGTGTGCTTGTGCGTAGGTAACTCGTCTTCCTCTTTTCCTCTAGGATGCAAAGAAGCCAAATAGCCCCTTCATGGACATCAGCTCAAGATGTTTGGAAATTCTTCGCTGTCCTGCAGATCTCAATGCCACGCATCATATCACATAGTTATATTGCATTTTGTAAATTAATCTTTAAGATCTTATTTAAAAAGTCAACTCTGAAGGCTCTAGATTTCCAAAACCAGAATTGGGCTCGCAAGCTTTTCCTTTGTGGTCAGTACAGAGCTACTACCTTTTGTGTCTTCTAAGCAGGACATTGAGGATTTTAGGTTGAAAGTATTTTGTGGTTTTGGTTTTAACTGAACAATCCAGTTTGGAAAGTCTAGAAAGCATTTATCAATAAAGTAATAAAAACTTTCACCGTTTGTCATTTTTTTCTTCTAGATTTGGTAAGTAAATGTGATGTGGCTTAGTAAAATTAAACTGGCAGGCGGTTGTCATATGACTGATACATTAAAATTGTGATGTAATTGAGTTATTCTGCTTGTTAACTTTGGACAATCACTGTTTTGAAGCAGCTTTGTTAAAATTATGCCACAGGCTGATTGTGTTGGGTTTGGTTAGTGTCTGAATGGGCGATGACTATAACTAAGCGCTGATCTAATGGAAGGTTTTGGGAGGCATTTTTCAAGAGAAGTGTAGAAGGGGTTTGGCTCCCTTGACGTCCTTTTCAGGGGAGGAAAAGCTTTGCTGTTCTTTGCGTATATTGCATATATGGGTGGGTAAGACACTGGCCCAGGTTGCCCAGAGAAGCTGTGGCTGCCCCATCCCTGGAGGTGTTCAAGGCCAGGTTGGACGGGGCTTGGAGCAACCTGGTCTAGTGGGAGGTGTCCCTGCCCATGGCAAGGGGTTGGAACTGGATGATCTTTAAGGTCCCTTCCAGCCCAAACCATTTTATGGTTCTACGATTTCTGCCTTTTCAGCTGGATGTTTTCTTTTAACGGTTCTGTCATGATAGGACAGTTGGTATTTTATGCTCTAAAGGTGCATGTAATGATTTGTACACTATTTTGGGTGATCCTTGGGGATAAAATGTTATTCAAGTAAGTCTATAGCATGCAGTAATTCTGAAAGCAAGCAGTGGGACTTGACGCTACAGATCCTTCTGCGGCAGGAAGGTGGCTAGCTGAAACAGCTTGTTTATGCTGGAGGTGAACATCTCTCCTGGTTTGAGCAACACAGGATTAATTTCTCTTTCAGTAATTTTACTTTTCAGTAAGGTCTCTTCTAATGCTTGGGAAAATTGCACTTTTAGAAGACTCTAGTGTCTGAATTTGTGAAAATACTTACTTTATATAAAGCCAGTTATGGTGTGTGGGTTTCAAGTGTTTTTGAGCTCACCAGGTGCAGGGATGAGGAGGAGCGAGGCTTGGGCACTTGACCCAAGCTGGCCAACAGGGTTATTTCATGCCATGAACAGCACATTCAGTATAATTCAGAAAGTTTGCTGAGGAGTTTCCTCTCTTCCTTGATGGCAGCGATCCAGAGAACTTCTTGACCCAGTACTGGAGCCCTGAGCCCTTCCCTTCCTCCTGAAGCTGTAGCACTCGCAGTGTCCGACATTTGCTGTCCCCTGCTGGGAGTGCACGGCTTCCCACGGATAGAATGGGCTGAGTATAATCCTTGTATATTTTATATTGGTATCAGGGTCAATATTGGTTCTTTAGTACTATCAATGTTAATTTAGTCTTATCCTATTAAATCTATTTTTACATTTCAGCCCTCAAGTTTCCTTGTTTTTCCCAATTCCCCTTCCTGGATGGGGAGGAGTCATCAGGTGAGAGAATTATTGTCTAAACAACAACAAATCATTGTGGGTTCTTCAAACCATAGCAACGTGCCAGCTCTGTAGAGGCTCAATTTGTGCTTGGAAAACACTAGGAGCTGGTGGATGGTGTGTCCCAGGAAGGGCTCCTGGGCTTTCTGCTTGTAAGTGCCGCTTTGCCTGTTTTCTGAGTAAAATAAGCAAGAATCCCTCTTGGAAATATGGTGCCACGCTGCCCTCCCCTGTTGTCTCAAAGCGGGGTCATGTACCTGGTGTGCCAGAAGGCAGTGTCCCCCCTGAGCAGAGGGATTTGTGTCATTTCTGCAGAGATGGGTGGTAATCCACAAAGTGAGCCATGCTGGCCTGCAAACTCCTCAAAATATTTATACAGTTCAAAGCACAGAAATACACACCCTTAATTATAATTATGGTTAGTACCTTATCTTAATTTCTATTGGTTAGTCTCTCATGCTCATTGAAAGCTACAATGCCCTTTAATTGATGTGTGTGTGCTCCAGTGCAGTGGGGGCCGGTTCTGTTCAGTCTCTAATTGAGCTGGTGGTCGTGATCTCCCCGTGCCGCCTTTACCAGCCCCAGTCACTGCACATCTTTGGTGTTTTTAGCAGTTCTCTGGTTCTCGGCAGCTCATGTGGAGGGATGTTCCCTTGTTACCAGCCCGCTGTTCCTCTTCTAGGTTATATTCCTTAGCAAGACTTGCATTGTTTATACAAAGTCCTTTTACTACCTTCTAAACTCCATCATTCCCCTCTTTGAGACTATGAGTGGCTGGGAAGCTGCCTGGCAGAAAAGGACCTGGAGGTGGTGGACAGCGGTGTATCCAGGTGGCCAAGGCAGCCAAGAGCATCCTGGCTTGTATCAGTAATGGTGTGGCCAGCAGGACTAGGGCGGTGGTTGTCCTCCTGTCCTTGAGTACTGTGCTCGGTTTTGGGCTCCTCAACTCCAAGAAGGCCACTGAGGTGCTGGAGCGTGTCCAGAGAAGGGCAACGAAGCTGGTGAGGGGTCTGGAGCACAAGTCTTCTGAAGAGCAGCTGAGGGACCTGGGGTTGTTCAGCCTGGAGGAGAGGAGGCTGAGGGGAGACCTTCTCGCTCTCCACAGCTACCTGAGAGGAGGTTGTAGAGACATTGGTGTTGGTCTCTTCTCCCAAGTAACAAGCGATAGGACAAGAGCAAATGGCCTCAAGTCGCACCAGGGGCGGTTTAGAATGGGATATTAGGAAAAATTTCTTCACCGAAAGGGTTATCAAGCATTGCAACAGGCTGCCCAGGGAAGTGGTGGAGTCGCCATCCCTGGAGGGGTGCAAGAGACGGGTGGACGTGGTGCTGAGGGACACGGGTTTGGGCGGTGTTAGGCTGATGGCTGGACTCCATGATGGCTGCCCTGTCTCCTCGCTGAAGTTCTCATCTACCTCACGCTTTCTTTTCAGCGACGTGACGTAGTTTCCAGCGAGCAGCTTCTCCAACCGCTTCCTTAATGCAACGAAAAGCAACGCAAATCATCGTTATGACGATTACCCCTGCCAGCACCGCCTGTGTCCCCCTCAGCGGAGGTCAGTCAGTCCCTCTCCCGCCCGCCCCTGTTCCCCCCCGCCCCGCGGAAGGCGTTGGGCCGGGGCGGGCGGGGCCGGCGGGCGGTTCCGGGGCGGAGGCAAAATGGCCGCCACCAAGCGGGTGTTGTACGTGGG
>VFFE01007693.1:1943775-1954946 GCA_008921705.1 Burhinus oedicnemus
GGATATATCCCGCAGGAACATCCCCGCGGGGCGGGTGAAGGGGGCAGCGAGCTGTCCCGGGGGTGGGGGACACACGGGACCGGTGTGTCTTCGGTGCCCGTGACCGATTGCTTCTCTCATCTCTTCCAGAAAAGCACCGGGGATTCGCCTTTGTGGAATTTGAGCTGGCAGAGGTGAGAATCCCAGGCTGGCAGGGGTTGGAAGGGACCTCTGGAGATGATCTTGTCCAACCCTCCTGCCAAAGCAGGGTCACCCAGAGCAGGTTGCACAGGACGGCATCCAGGCGGATTTGGAATCTCCCCAGAGAAGGAGACTCCACAGCCTCTCTGGGCAGCCTCTTCCAGTGCTCCGGCACCCTCAAAGTAAAGGAGTTTTTCCTCGTGTTCAGATGGGACTTCTCATGTTCCAGTTTGTGCCTGTTGCCCCGTGTCCTGTCACTGGGCACCGCTGGAAAGAGTCTGGCCCCATCCTCTTGCCATCCGCCCTGTAGACAGTGATGAGCATGGATGAGATCCCCTCTCAGTCTGCTCTTCTCCAGGCTGAACAGCCCCAGGTCCCTCAGCCTTTCCTCACCAGAGAGATGCTCCAGTCCCCTGAGCATCTTCGTAGCCTCCGCTGGACTCTCTCCAGTAGTTCCTTGCCTTTCTTGAACTGGGGAGCCCAGAACTGGACCCAGTACTGCAGATGTGGCCTCACCAGGGCAGAGCAGAGGGGGAGGATGACCTCCCTCGACCTGCTGGCCACGCTCTTTTTAATGCATCCCGGGGTACCGTTGGCCTTCTTGGCCACAAGGGCACATTGCTGGCTCACGGGCAACTTGTTGTCCACCAGGACTCCCAGGTCCTTCTCTGCAGAGCTGCTTTTCAGCAGGTCAATCCCTAACCTGTATTGGTGCATGGGGTTATTCCTCCCTAGGTGCACCCTACACTTGCCCTTGTTGAAGTTCATTAGGTTCCTCTCCACCCAGCTCTCTAGCCTGTCCAGGTCTCGTTGAATGGCAGCACAGCCTTCTGGTGTGTCACCCACTCCTCCCAGTTTTGTGTCACCAGCAAACTTGCTGAGGGTACACTCTGTCCCCTCATCCAGGTTGTTGATGAAGATGTTGAACAAGACCAGACCCTATCCTAACCCCTGGAAAAGTGGCAAATACTTGAGCCAGTTGGGCCCTCCTCTTCCTCCACTTAGGTTTTTGGGCTGGATCCTCTTCCCTCTCCCGTTGGAGACGGCAGTGTTGATGGAAGCAGGCCGAGGGGTTACCTGCCACAGCCTTGGGTCACTCTCCAGTTCTGCCTTTCCAGTTTCCCACTCAATAAGTTTTCCCACAGCTACTGCTGCCTTAAACTGCCCCCCCTTCTGTCCCTGGGGCTCAGCAGCAGTGGGGGGGTTTCTTGGCTTCATGGACAGCACAGGCTGTCACCTATTTGCTGCCTTATAATCTGCCCTGGGCTTCATACACGAGATCTCTCCTCCCAGATATTTTACGTAAGCGATAAAGCATCATACATAAAATGAGGTTACTGGGTTGGTTGTGGGAAGACAAACCCCAAATACTGGTTTGGATACAGTTCTTGTAAGATCCATCAGTTTTTACAGCCCTGGGGTAGATGAGGTTTAGGAACGCAGTCCTTTGGCAATCTTTCTTGTGATAAAACGCTGGGGCGCGTACAGGCTGAGCAGTGCTTTTAAAGGCAGAGAGAGAAGATATCATAATAATGATTTTCTTTTCCTTTTTGACAGGATGCGGCAGCAGCCATTGACAACATGGTACGGACCCTGTTCCCACTCACCCGTGGAGACGTGTGGCTTTGCCATCTTCCCAGTAGCACGGAGCAAGGCCCTGTGTGGTGTGGGCCACGTAGAGAAAGCAAGCTCTGTTTTCCTCTGACCTCCGCAGGGATTTGGGGGACACGGTGATTTTTTTACCTTTTGGCGGGCTTTGTGCTTTTTTCCTCTGCAGAACGAGTCTGAGCTCTTCGGCAGGACAATTCGTGTGAACTTGGCCAAACCGATGCGAATTAAAGAAGGATCATCCAGGCCCGGTGAGTTGGTGCCTGGGAGGGGAGAGCATCCCTGTGGATCTTTGTGCATCAGCCTTTCTGCTTTCCCAGAGCCCGAGGCAGAGAACTCTGCTCTGCCTCCCGTTTGGGGTCTTGGGGATCTGAGCAGCAACCTAATAACCAAATAAGTTAATAACCAAAAATATTCCCTAAGTCCTTGGGTAGAAACACTCTTGGCTGCACTTCTAATGGCCTTCATGCCCTCTGACAGAGGGCACAGCATGCGTGCGTACACACACATGCCAGGCAAAATTACCCACACATCTGGCCACATCTGTAAAAGCACATGGGGCCAAGGCCATGCTGAGCAATTGCCCTGCGTGGGGGTAGTTGCAGCGAATAGGCCACAAGCTTTGTCCGGCCCAGTGATGCGTGGCACCTCTAGGAGGAAGAAGAGATGACTCTGTCCCTTATTTCCCCACACACCATGTCCCTTGGGCTAGGCTGCTGCCAGCCGAGTGCTCCCACGTCTCGGGTGCCATCCTGCTGCCAGCGCCGTGCTGCGCCCTGGCCGTGCAGCTGTGTGTTTGCTCGTGCATGGCCCTTTGGTTCAGACCCTGTGCTCTGACCCTTCCTTTTGCCAACGCAGTCTGGTCAGATGATGACTGGCTGAAGAAGTTTTCGGGGAAGACTCTGGAGGAGAACACAGAGGAGACAGGAGCAGAGGCCCCCAAACCAGAGGTGCAGGAGGTGGGAAAAACAAGCGGAGCTGTCTGTGTCCCTGCTGTCCCAAAGGCTGAGAGTGTGAGGCCAGCCATGTCTGTAGGCAGAGCAGAATAATGTCATCTCAATTTGATTTTTTTTTTCTTTTCCTGCCTAGGGGGAGCCTCCTGCCAAGAAATCCCGGGTCAACCCTCAAGTTTACATGGACATCAAGATCGGAAACAAACCTGCAGGGCGGCTGCAGATCCTCCTGCGCTCAGATGTGGTGCCCATGACCGTAGGTGAGGAGAGGATCGGCCTCCCCAGCGTGCTGGCTTCTGACTGCGACGCAGCTCTCACTTCTTTTCCCCTCACCCCCAAACAGAGAATTTCCGCTGCCTCTGCACGCACGAGAAAGGCTTCGGCTTCAAAGGGAGCAGCTTCCACCGCATCATCCCCCAGTTCATGTGCCAGGCCGGCGACTTTACCAACCACAATGGCACTGGAGGCAAATCCATCTACGGGAAGAAGTTTGATGATGAAAACTTCATTCTCAAACACACAGGGCCAGGTAGAGCCATCTCCCCAGGCAGGGGCTGGACACAGCAGAATGGCTCAGCATCATCTAGGGGCCATGCTTGGTCTGTTTTGACCTAGACCGTTGTGATATTAGCAGCCCTGAATTAAAATCTACATTGGCCAAACAATTCTGCTGCAGTGTAATCTTCAGTGGTCAAACTGTCGTGTATCACCACTGTTCAGCAGGCAGAAGTGCGTTGTTCTCTCCCCATCCACACACTGTTAATTTCTAGTGTTACGGAATGGAGAAAGCATTTCAAAGCCGCTTTCCTGTTTGATTTTAAAGGAGGAGAGTCACAGTGTGACTATGAAAAGCAGCAGCAGGCAGCAGGTTTATCACCATACAAACAGCTTTTTTATTACTGCAACTGAAAATAGAAGAGCCGTCTCCACCACTTTCCATCTTTCATGCTTGCAAGTGTTTCTCTCGTGGTGTGATTTGTTTCCACCAGTTTCTATGAAGTTTAATATTCAGAGGCTCACCTAAAACGGGCAGTGTTTTGCAGAGCATGGGAATGGGTTTGGGTCAAAGTAGCAGCTCACGAGCTGGAGCTTGTTGCTCACTCCCCAGCCATAACACAACGCTTTTTGATTACAGGGCTGTTATCGATGGCAAACTCCGGCCCAAACACCAACGGCTCCCAGTTCTTCATCACTTGCGACAAAACAGACTGGCTGGATGGGAAGCACGTGGTGTTCGGTGAGGTGACGGACGGCATGGACGTGGTGCGGCAGATCGAGGTAGGTGCTGGTGGTTGGGACAGAACCCACCTCCTTCCTGGCTTGAGATTTTGTGCTTTTTATTCTTGCTGCTCTCTTCTGAAAGGCTCAGGGCACCAAAGACGGGAAACCGAAGCAGAAAGTGATTATCTCAGACTGCGGCGAGTGCCCGTGAGCTCAGCTTTTGGAGGGGACTGGATGGGGTGAGCCTGGCCAGGAGGGGCCGGGGAGCCGGCTGGGGTGGGACAACCCCACAAACCCCCAGCAGTGCCCAGCTCCCCCGGCTTCTGTTGAAATTTCCCGGCAAAGCTTGGCGTGGAAGTGCCTGGGGACAGCACTGTGGGGCTCCCACCCACCCGAGGATAAATCGCTTCTCAGCCTGCGCCGTCCTGTGCTGCCCCGAGCGGGGCCGGGCTAGTTCTGCTGCTGTGTTCAGGAAAGACTCTATATTTGGTAAAAATAAAACCTAGTTTTAAAAACACTGAGGACATACCCCTAGCTGTTGAATTCTCACTGTGGGAGGATGGTCTTTGGTTTTGAGCAAAAATGCGCTTTTTTTTTTTTTTTGCATTGGCCCTTATATTCTCAAATCCGGTGCCAAAATCCTGGCACCAGGGGAAGCTACCTGTGCTGGGGCAAGAAGAGCAGAGCCGAATCTCTCGGTGCTTTTCCAGCAGCAGGATCTCGTGGAGGCATTTTTGGCTTGTCCCTGGCTCTGTAGTGTCCTTTCCCATCAGCAGAGGGAGGCAGGTCCCTGGCTGGCGGCCGTCCTGCTGGGAAGCCAGCCTGGCCTAACTCCATCTGCATCCGAGAGGGATGTGTAAGCAGGAGAACAAGGTCTGGACAAGGAGCACCAGGAAATGAAGAAGCCCTTTGGGTGATAGAATAAGGAGAACAACAACAACAAAAAAAAAAACCGATGAGGCTGTAGGAAGGGGTTTAATTTCCAAACTCTGGTTTGCAGAGCGGGATGGTCATGTACATGTATCGTTTCCATCAGCGGGTGGTTCTGGCTGTGCACCATGAAGGTAACCACATCGTTGGAAAGTGATGGATTTGGGGTTTCCTGTGAAATTACGGCGCTGGGTTCTCCTGGGAGTGTGTTTTTGGGGGGAGAAAAGGGATGTGTGGCTTTGAGCTTGGGCAGGCATCGGCAGGAGGGATGGTGCTGCTGGGGCAGAGACGAGGGTCAGGTGTGCGGGGTTGGGGTTTGGGAGATGTTTTCTAGGGCTTGTGCAATTTTTGGTTGCGCCAGCCCAGCCACTCACACATTGGAGGTGTTGCTTTTCCATAATAAACACTGGGTTGCTCTTACTTGCTGGTTTTCTGCGCCGTTTGGGAGTTGTGCGTTGCCCTGCAACCGGGACAAGGTCAGATACGGGCACTCAGACGTGATACCTGACAAACGGACAAACCAACCCAGCATTTCCCTTCCTTGCTCCCTTCTTTTTTTTGTTTAAATCCCAAATTTCTGAAGACAGTCCTTGCACACACCTTCAGCAACACCTGAACCAGGGAGAGCCCTGGCTCAATGGGGGAAGTCGATGGAAGCCCTGGGCTTTCTGCAGAAGACAAAATGCCACAATCACATCCTGAGCTGGATTTCTTGTGGAATTAGTGGGCAGATAAAATCTTCCCAAAGAAGAGAGACCTCTTCTCGGTAAGCCAGGCATCGGCAGGGACCAGATCTTTCTTACTTTGATGGGTTTATTGGGATTTTTTTCCTTTGCGTTTGGCTAAGCCAGGTTTGTTATTTGTTCAGTGACGCAAGGCTCCCCGGATACCCGAGTTGAGAAATAGCCCAGGCCCTTTCCTTTTAAAATCAGAGTAAATAAATAACTTAATTGTGCAAATAGTGCAGGGAAGCTGCCTGGGGCCGGTGCGGTTGCAGCCCCATCGTGAGCCCACGGGAAGCATCCACCGGTGAGCGCAGTCGCTCTCCTGGCCAGGGAGACACAGCCTGACCTAAAACTCACATCATCAGAGTTTGGCAGGGCTCGTTTGCAAGCAAATAGGTACAATTTTAGCCAATCCCAAGTATTTTTTCGTTGCGAAATCCCGTCTGCCGAACAGAGCGCTGCTGTGCAGTGACATTTATTAAAAAACAAACAGCAAGGGAAACTACGTGTTTACTTTTCGAACTAGGCATTTATTTTATAACAGTGTCATAGCTCAATATGGATTTTTTTTTTTTTTCCAACTGGCTGAGTTTTGTGAACTTTAAGTAAACAGGAACGGGTTAGTCAGCCAGCTACTTAATTGGCTGATGGTGTTTTCATTAAGGGAATTAAAAGCGCTGGGTAGAGGTGGGTTAGTTAGACATACATGGCCAGAAAAGGCTCAATCCCAGAGCAACTCGGCTGCCGCCTCCCGTGTCCTAATTCCCCTTCAGCCCAAACTGCCTCTGCCAACACCAGAGAGCCTGGGAGCCCGCAGCGCGAGGGGAAAACACATCAGCCCCCAACAAAACAGGCGCGTAAGCAGCCACAATTCCTCTCTTTCCTCTCTATATGTATATATATGACTGTGTCTCATTAAGTGTAGTAAGAGAATAAAAGTTTTGTATTATTTACATCCACTTCTAGGAAGGGGTGGGAGGGATTTATTTTTATTATTTATTATCATTAATGGACTTTGCTGTGATGCAGCCCATGAAACTCCTCTTCTGCACAGGCAGCAGAAACCCAGTGTCGCATTTCTCCAGCTGGGATGGGGATGGGACATTCAGGGACGGGAATGGGGACGGGACCCGGCAGTCAGTGGCAGCCGCACGATTTCACCACCATGTTGCGGTGCTTCTTGAGGATGACGTTGTTGTTGCTGTCGTAGTAGAGGACAGAGGTGGCGCTGAGCTTCGTGGGGGCACAGCACGCCTTGGGCACGGCCTCGGGCTTCATCAGGTGGACCTGGGGGATGGATGGAACCCGTGAGCACTGGCAAATGTGACTCTGGGCAGAAGAAAAAGCATCAAACCAGCTCTTAACTGCAAAAAGCCTGGGTGAATGGGGAGATTATTTCCAGCTTTTTGCAAAAATATTTATTCTAAACTCTGGCCTGTCCTTGCTGCAGTTTATATTGGATCGGGGTGGCACTGCGTGGGCCGGGCAGCCCCTTCATTAATTTGGGATTTCTGGGTCCTTTTCTCGCTGTAAATAGACAAATGGCTAAAAAAAAAAAAAAAAAATCAGGGCAGCGTGGGTCTCACCCCAGCATGAGCAGGGGGTGCTGGATGCTGTTGCAATAGAGATTCTCCTTCAGGGCTCAGCGCCGCCCCAAATTTAACGTATTGCACTAAAATCTTCAGTACACAACACCTTCCTCAACACGACTGTCCGTCGGCTCGTTCAACCCCTGCTCAGGACACGCGTTGTGCCAGTAATTTGCCGTACAGCATAAACTGGGAGGCTCACAGGCTGCTGGACGCGCGCAGCCCTTGCTGGCTTTATCCAACATGTGCGATTAATTTATTGCAGGGGCAGCCGAGCTCTCCCAGTTCGGAAGTCCGGTGTTTTTGCTGTCAAACCCTGCTATTTGCAGCACCGGCCAGGGCTGGCATGGCTCCGCGGCCGCGTTTGCCCCGTCGCTTCCCAGAAGGGGCAGATCCGGGCGCCAGGTGATTCACATCCTGCCCAAAGAGCTCCATTTCGGGAAGAGCGTTGGGTTTAGGGGTGATGGCTGGGTGTAGGGGGGGAAGGGGACTCCTCCCTGCCGCTGCCAGGATCGTGCCCAGCCCCGGACGGGGCCTCTGGCAGCTTCGTTAATGCAAAAATTAAACCCCGCCAGGCGACACCTTCAAAGGCTGGGCTGAGGACTCGGCGCTCCCTGTAATTAACCGCGAACACCGGAGCCGGTGTGACTCTGCCATTGGGAAATCAAACACTCACAGGGCAGGAAATTCCAGAAATTAAAGCACGGGCTGGGATGCAGGGTGGGTTTGGGAAAAAAAAAAACGGGGCATTAAAGCCTTCCTGCTTGGAATATGCTGAGCCCAACGTTTGGGTGCTGAGCCGCCGCGGCGCTTCGCGGGGCCTCGGACCAAAACCTGGTGCAGGGCTGGCGAGGAGGATGCACGGGTGACACGATGCCCTTCCCCACCGGCTGGCAGGGGAACCCCCATCCAGATGCGCCTGCACCCACCGATGCTTTACGGGGAGCTGGAGCTAAACTGCACCCTCCAACCTAAAGGCTCAGCCCCAAATCCAGCTCTCCATTGGGATCCTCCAGGCTCTGACCGCTCCCCCAGGACCACCAGTGTCGTGTGTCCCCCTCCCCACCCAGGGCTGCCACTGCGGGTTGCACTGACCAGGGACTGCAGGATGGCGTGGTTGGTGGCGTTCATGCAGGAGTCCAGGGGGAAGGCGCACTCCCCCTCGCAGTAGTAGGCAGAGTACCCCTGCGGGGCGATCACCCAGTCCTGCAACAAAAAAATAGGGGGGTTACGCCGTGGGTTTCACCCTTTCTGCGCCCCTTCATCCCTCCCCCACCTGCAAAAACCACCCAGCCGGCTCCTCCCTGGGCAGCTGTGCCAGCAGCAAGGGTTTATTTTGAATTTTCGGCCTGAGCCATGAGTTTTTTGGGGTCATCGGTGGGGTTTGGAGTTGTGGCAGTTCATGTTTGCCATTCCCAGCTCCCGGGATGGGGCTGTGGCAGCTCCCGGCGGTCCCGCACTGCGGACACGCTGCAGATGGCTTTATGGGTAGGAGAAACCGGGCTGGGAGGGAGCCCGAAGCCGGGACGATAGTGGGTTTTTTTGCATTTACTTCTCCCGGTAGACAAGTACCAGCCAGCCGAGGTCCTGAAAGCTGACGTAGAGCTCGTGGCGCCGGCAGACCTGCCGCCCATCCGCGGCGTGGACATCATCTGCGGGAGAAGGGGACATCAGGGTCAGCCCTGCGGTGCCGGCATCCCGACCGTCCCTCCTGCCACAGCCAGCCCTGCTCCAGGGTGGGATTCAACAGCCGGCGTGATTGGGGTTAGGCCAGGAGAATGAAAGAAGAGGAGCCTCCGCGGCTGCACAAAGGGGAAAAGAAAGCTTCAAACTGGCCTGAAATTCGTTGTTCCAACATTGGGAGGAGGGGATTCAGCTTGGGAAGGGCTAAATCCCAGGTGGAATTGGCTTTGAGGGTTTCCCAAGCTAAATGGGTTATGGAAAGCTGGGGCTCCTCGCTCCCCTCCTGCCTGAGCAGCTTCCCAGGGCCACGACACCCTCCCAGGGCCGTGACACCTTCCCGGGTGATGCCTTCCCAGGGCGGCTTCAAAGCCAAGGACAATGATGCAAAAAGTCCAATATTCAGGTATCCTGAAAACCCCATGAAACACCATCACCGCGAGGGCACCCACCCCAGACCTGCGGCACTTCCCGAACTGCAAATGACCCCAATCCTAAAAAAACCCAGAACTCTCAGCTCTGCTTCCCCTGGGGATGCGTTTCTGGGCCAAAACTGGGATTCCTTGCGAGACAAGGTACTAGCAGAAGGTCCCTTGATCATGGCAGCGGCAGAGCCTGGTCTTTTCCATAGGGACTGTGTCTCGCCTCTCTTACCAAAAATTCCCGGCAGCTTGTTTGGATGCGGGAGGTCATTCGTCTTCTTGGGCTGCCGCCTCCGTGGTGGCTTGGCCGCCCGTGTAACGCGCCCGGGGCTGGGACTCGCCCGGAAAAATGTCACCATGAAGGGTTGCTTGGAGCGGGGTCCCCGGCGCCCCAGCAGCCCCGCCGAGCCTGGGTCGACGCTGTGCCCTGCAGGGATGGGACCACGCACCGGTTTGCTCTCAGAATGAACTCGTTTGGTTAAAGCAAGGAGAAAAAAAATACAGGAAATTCGCAGGGAAGAGCTGTGCTTTTGGCATCCCGAGCGGCTCCGGTTCTGCTGTTGCCCCTGGCCCCGGTGGGTGTAGGGTGGGCGGCTCACAGAAGGGGTATGGCCTCATCCTACATGGTCACCACCACACGATGGTCACATAGAGCAATTCAAGGATTAAAACCAAGTGAGCCGGATTTTCCCCTTCACTGCTGGGAAGGATAGCTCGGTGTGCTGGGAAGGAAGGGGATGGATGGATGGATGGATGGGGTATTAACGGCTGCGATTTCTTCCCGCCCACCATGGAGATGTTCTTTGTGTGCCCGAGCACCTTCAAATAGCACCTTTGGAGCAGATTTGACTCCTCGGTGAGAAGAGGGTTAATGCTCCGCCACATACAGGAGGATCCCTCCAGGTAAGGAGTTCATTAAGCGTTAATGGGATTATTACAGCCCACACCAGGAACCCCATTAGTGCCTCTGGGAGGCTTTGCCATCAGAGCCTGCCTGCAAACCCAATGCTGGGACTTCTGGCGTCTGCTGTTCTCCAGTCCAGCTGGAAATTTAAAATTGGAGCGAGACAACACCCCCTCCACCCCTCCTCCTGCCACTGCCCACCATGGCACCAAGAGGGGAGATGAGAGGACTCCAATTCCTGGGGATTTGGCCCCGAACACTGCAGGTAGGCTGGGCAGGCTTACCATCATCCGTCTCCACGTAGAGTCGCAGCCCCAGGTTGTATTTCCGATCCACTAACCAGTGGTTGCTGGCGGCCGTGACGTCAAACACCAGCCAGCCCTCGGTCCCGGCACGCAGGTCCTGGACATCCAGCAGGAACAGGTCAGACTCCCTGTGGAAATTGGGGAAATAAACGACCAGGTGAGTAATAGTACCCAAAGGGCACCAGCACCAGCGATAATTCACAGAAATGACTTCTCGGTGCCTGTGTCCGTACAGGTCCCGGCACAGCAGGGTCAGGATGGCAGCTCCCAGCGCCTCCGGCTGTGCCGCACATGATGGTGGCACCCTGGCAGCTGCCCTGGGAAAAACATCCTCCCAGCCCTGACCAAAAAGCCGGGGTGTGGCATTGCCCAGTGGGAAAGCGTGGGAACAGCCGGCCGTGGCGGTGCTGTTTCCCTCGGCATTTGCATGGTGGTGGGATGGGAAAGTGCTGGGGCTGGTGCTTGTGGGGGGGGAGGGGGCCAGGGGTCATCCCCATCATCATCCCCATCCCCATCCCCATCTCCACCATCTTCATTCCCAGCCCCATCCTCATCCCCACCACCTTCATTCCCATCCCCATCCCCATCTCCACCATCTTCATTCCCAGCCCCATCCTCATCCCCACCACCTTCATTCCCATCCCATCCTTATCT
>VFFE01007693.1:1963536-2005080 GCA_008921705.1 Burhinus oedicnemus
GAAAAAAAAAAAAACCAAACCCCAAAACCAAATAAGGCAGCTTCATAACACAACTTTCTTTTACACTTTTAACAATATAGTTTCTCCCATTTAGAATAAATATACATCCAATGTACGTAGAAGGGTTAAAAATTGGACACAGGTTGGGTTTTCTTTTCTTTCAGGAGGGCGTGGGTACAGTATTATCTTTTAGGGCCCGGTGTTTTTGGGGTGGCAGTGGTTGTTTTCTTGGACATGGTTGGGATTTTGGAAGGTTTGGCCATCCCCCGACGCGAGCCGCCCTGCCCGCCGGCCACGCTGCTCTCCGAAGTGTCCGAGCACGCCGACTGCGTTTCCAGCAGGTCAAAATCGGAGGCGTCGCTTCCCCGGCGGCTGCTGGCCCGGCTGCCCGTGCGGCTCCCGGCGCGGCTGGTGGGACGACTGGCTGTTTTTTTAGGATCTGCAAGGGGAGCCAAGAGAGCCGTGAGCAGGTGGAGGAAAGGGAGGAGGAGGATTCCTCCCCATCCCCGGACTGACCGGCACCCAAATTCCCAGCGGCCGCTTTGAACCACCCACCCAGCACCCCTGAAACAGCATCAGGACCGACTCGTTCCCGAGCTTTTAATGACGCAGCAGCAAACCCTCGCGCTGCAAGAGTGCCACCAAGATGATGGAAGAGCTGGAGCCCCTCTGCTGGGAGGACAGGCTGGGAGAGTTGGGGGGGTTCAGCCTGGAGAAGAGAAGGCTCCGGGGAGACCTTAGAGCCCCTTCCAGTGCCTAAAGGGGCTCCAGGAAAGCTGGGGAGGGACTCTGGATCAGGGAGTGGAGCCATGGGATGAGGGGGAACGGTTTTAAACTAAAAGAGGGGAGATTTAGATGAGATCTTGGGAAGAAATTCTTCACTCTGAGGGTGGTGGGACACTGGCCCAGGATGCCCAGAGAAGCTGTGGCTGCCCCATCCCTGGAGGTGTTCAAGGCCAGGTTGGACGGGGCTTTGAGCAACCCGGTCTGGTGGGAGGTGTCCCTGCCCGTGGCAGGGGGTTGGAACTGGATGATCTTTAAGGTCCCTTCCAACTCTGACCACTCCATGGTTCTAAAAGCACGGCAGCATCCCCTTCTCCCAGGCTGGGACACAGCGGGTGGCATCAGCCTCCCCAGCTCACTGCGGGCTCCTTAAATATTTAATATTTTCTCTGCCAATTTAAGCCACCAAGTAGGATCAGCAGCAGGAGGTTTTTTTTTTGGTCTTTGCACCTAACTTACCTGCCCGACTGGTTTTGGCACCTGTAGAGACTGGTGAGGAGCTGTTACTGGTGTCCCCAGCCAAGGAGGTTCGGCTGGAGTGGAAGGTGGGTCGCTTCAGCTTGCTGCCCGCCGAGGGGGTCACCTTGGGAGGAAGCACACACAGAGCGTCTTTTAGGGGTCACCCGGGCCACGACGGGCCAAGATCACGTCCGAGCTCAGGACCTCGGCAAAAAGAGTTCGACATTTAAGGAAAACCCATCTTAATGGTCAAGGAGAACGCAAGCTGACGTTTCAGCAGCGGTTAATAAAAAGAGGAAAAAAAGCCAGGAAAATTTGGAAGGCAACGGCCGTTTGTGCGCCGCAGGTTGATGCACAGCTATTTGTCGGAAAAAACCCATCAAAGCAAAGCTGCTGTCCATCCGGAGGAGAACAGCATCACCTGGGCTCAAAAGCTCCACAAAGGGAACGTGAAATCTCGCAAAAATAGGTATTTTAGCATCTAAGCGGCTCAGGAGCGTTCTGGAAGGTCAAATACAACGCAGCGCCCTGAGAAACACATCCCGGTGTCGGGAGGCATCAGTGCAGTGCCATTCTGCGAGACGGAGGGACGTCGTCCCGGTGCCGGTGCCCCAGGCAGGTCCATGCACCCACCACTCCAAAGGGAAGAGCGAGGCACCAGCCAGGAAGGGGGACACAAACCACAGGGAATCAGCTTCGGTCGCATCCTGAAACGGTGCTTTTCCTGACCTTTAAGATGTCGCAAACGCAGAGGGAGGAAGGGGAAAAGCAGCACAAGAGGCAGCTCTGCTCCCGCCGCTGCGGAAGAAAGCAGAGGGGAAAGTGCCGGGCGGGCGAGTGCACCTGGATCCAGCTGGAAAGGGCAGCTCCAGTTTCTATACACCAACCAAAACTCCAGGTTTGGGGCAACGCTGCAGGAAAGCGATTGCCCGCCAGGTCCCCTGTCCCCCAGGGACACCGTGCTGCAGGGACGGCTCCAGCCCAGCTGCATCCCCGGACAGACATACATTAATACCGCAGGGCATCTCCCAACGAGGTTTAAAGCTGGGGAGGTTTCCCTCCGTCCCCTGCGATTTTGTGATTTTTTTTTAATTTTTTTTTTTTTTTGAGATTTCGAAGTTTCCCAATGTCACGAAACTGGAGCTGCAGCGGGGCAGCGGGCTCCCCGTCGGGCGCCGGGGGAATTAAAATCCATTAACACGTGATTGCGAAGGTACCGTTTTCATCACCAGAGATTTCCATTCTCGTCCTCGATGCTATCTCGCACACAAGTTAACAGCAGCAAGCAGGCGATTTAGGGCAATCGGGGAAGTGCTCCTGACCTTCCGATGATTTAAAAAAATCATTCCTTTTCTGCGCGAAAGCACGGCGGAGCAAGAGGCACTTATCCTGCCAGCGCACACCACCGCTCCGCCAATCACCGGGATCTGCCAGGTATTATTTCTCCTCGCTGACTCACAAGGTCAGGGAAGTCCAGGAAGAGGCTGAAGCTTTAGGGAGATCAAAGTCCCAGCCCTAATTCATCCTCCTGGGAGCATCAAAAGCCGGTGACAGCGCCGGACACACCGTACGTGCTTCAACACGGTGCTAAATACAAGCGCTTCATAAAAATGAAGGCGACGTGGTTACTGTGCATGCGCTGTAGCTGATTTTCAGGTCTCAACTCGGCTGCTGGATTTGGATTTTTGAAAGCCAAACAGGGCTGCTTTTCCATGCTTTAAAAGCTATTAAAGCTTGGAAAAAAAAAAATCGCTTTTTAAAGCACAAGAGGATGAAGGTCCCTCTCTCGGTTGGAAAGCAGGTCAATGCGAATCGCAAGCCGCTGTGCTTTATTCTAAGGTCGACTTTTTAATTAATCCGAGTTAGAAATCCATGAAAAACGCTAACAGTCCGAGCGTTAGCGGTGCTAACAAGCGCTGCTCTACCGTAAGGAAAGCGTTAAAACAGGCAAGGGAGCAGGACTTCTCCGTGCCGGCAGCGCTCCGGCCTGTCAGCAGGTCCTCGGGGCTGCGAGACCATACTCTACCTCGGCGCTCGAGAGCTGGAAGTCGGAATAATCGAATCCCCTCAGGGGGGTGCCCGCTTTACTGTTTATCAACCAGGGTTTGTCATAACATCGAGAGAAGTGATGTGGCGTCTGTGAAATGGAAAATCCAAGGAAGGGAGGGAGGGGGAGAGGTGGAAGTGAGTGGAAAAAAAAAAAAAGAAACTGAAAAGTATCTGGAATGGGGGAAAACGGCACTAAAATGAAACGAGAACCAAACGGGAAATATATAAATTAAAATAAAGGGAAAAAAACCCAATAAAACATGCATGGGCTGACGATGTGGTGGGAAAGGAGAGACGATGGGTGATGGTTTCTTCCTGCGCGCCGGCCGGACACCACGGCTGCGGCACAGCCCTGCCTCCGGGACCAGGAGCCTTTGGCTGCACGGCGAGAGCCGGGGACCCTCCGGCCGTGAGCGCCCAGCTTGGGCTGAAAACCTGTCCTGCACCATCCCTCCCCACCCATCCCGCGTGGACAGCAGGGTTCTTCCTGCAGAGACCACGAACACCATCTAGAGGCGACAGTAACCATCAAGCCCCTGATCCCCAACCTTCCTCCTCCTCCTCCATACACTCCTGCAGCTCCTCATCTCACCGGGATGGGTTTAGAGGCCACCAGGTTCTAAAGAAGAAGGAGAAAGAGGAAGGCTTCACACGCGAACCCCACCTTGGCTCCGCTGGCCGGAGTTGCGGGAGAGGATGGCATGGAGGCGCAGCTGTGGTTGCTCTGGCTGGCACTGGAACTGGATCGCGTCGGGGAGGCTGCCCGGGAAGATGGTTTTGATCTTCGGCCTCGCGATCGGAAGGGTGTCATTCCCTGGGAGGCACCCTCCGGCAAGATGAATTTCTCTCGGAGTTCAAGGTTGGTCCGTCCTCGTGCTGGAAAGGGACAAAAAGAGAAGACCTGACGTTCGCATGAACCCAACACAGATACTGGGGCTCAGGAGGCTCCAGGGGTCGGAGCACGTGTCCTTGAGGTGTCTCCCCAAGTCCATCTCCAAGGGTGAGCAGACGGCAGTGAGACCGTCCCAGCCCTCTTGCTCTGCCCTAACCACCTCCTACCAGTTGAGAAACTGGCTGATTAAAAGCTGCCCGAGGCCCATGAGTTCCTACTGGATGCTCTGTTATTCTCTAGCATCTTGAGGAAAGCAATCCCGATGGCCTTCAAACATGGCATGTTACAACAGCGGCCAATGTCATCTTTAACATGGCTTAAAAATAGCAAGAGCAGCTTTGAAGGGTTGCGATTCCGCTCTCTCCCAGCTCCGGGCAGCTCTTCACCAGTTTTTGGGGAGAGGCGAGACAGAAGTGACCACCACCCATTGAAAGCGAACTTTAAAATTCTCACCCAAACGTCCCGAAGAGCTGGAGGGTCTCCCTTCAACAAGCAAGCAGGGAGAAGGTCTGTGGCCTTCAGCTCCTGGGCCAGCTGACACGTGCCAACGTGTTTCGTACTCACAGCGCCCGAACAGAGAGCAGGGACACGCACCGAGCCCGACGGGACACGGGAGCGGTTTGAGAGTCAACGCACGACGGACCAGAAAGCCAAGGAAGCAATTGCGGAAGGGAAGCGCCACGCTGAGATAACCAAGGGATGGAAACTCCCTCGGTGTCAGCGCTGTAAACCAGCTGCTGCAAAGCGTGAACGGGGGGAGGCTGGAAGAGCAGGAAAAGCCTGAAGTTTCCCCAAAGCAAGCGGCAGAGGCTGTAAATCACGCTGCTTTCAGCAACAGCCGTGAGACAGCAGGAGCAAGGAACGGTTAGGCAGCAGCTTGAAGAAGACATATCCGAAGCAATTAACATCTCGGAGACCCCAGTGAGACAGGGACATATGGAGTACAGACCTAAGCTCTCCAAAATACGCAGCGGGCTGCATATTAAAACGCTCCTTTCCTGGTGGAGCACCGGGGCAGAAAGCGGGGCTCTGGTCCCCTCTCCCGGGTGGCTGCTCTTCTCTTTGCCAGAGCAGAGCTGCTCATCCCACCGTCCCCCCGTGAACCGCACCGGGGGATGCTCCTGCGAGGGCTCCCGGCCGCGTGAAGCAGAGATCGGCATTTCTGATGGGAGAACATGCCACATTCCTGCTTTCTTGCCCCTTGATGCACTTCACTCCTGGCCATCCTTCTCTGTCCCCTGGTCACGGCTCTTGGCCGGCCGCCGCAGAGCATCGCTTCCGTTCCAAAAGCTCTCACCATGGTCAAACCTCAAGACTGAAGGTTTCGGAAAGGAGGAGATCCTGGTTCTCTGTGCTCACCGTACACAACCTTGGTCTGTGTTATCCCAACCGTCCCTTCCAAATGTGTCCTACCAAACACTGCTCAACCCTAAAACCCCAAGATCGAGGCTCTTCTTCCGTTCTTCTTCCATTCTAATGTGCGGCTGTGTTTTTCTTAAGCTCAGTTCGTTTAGGAGCTTCTTGCACTTGAATTTTCCTGCACTAACGCTGAACTGAAACAACTCCCTTGTTTCACTGCCGGGCTGGTCGATCCCCGGGACACACTTGTGCAAGGCGACGCTTATCGACACACTTAGGGCAGGACACGGTGTTCAAAATCCCCCAGAGAAATCCAACCCAGCCCTGAACAGCCCACGGACAAGGGTGCCTAAACGCAGCCCTTTTACAACTCAAATCTGGCACGTGGCAATCCAGAAAAAAAAACAAGAGGGGCCACATATCCACTGTCACAGGCAGAACTGGGGCAAGAAAGGCAACTTTGAGGCACTAGAGGAAGAGCCAGCACCGTCAGCAGCTCTTGCTGCAGACAGGTATTTAAGGTGGATGGTCCTGCACAGCTCAGGGTTTCCAAACTAGTTCCTTACGCCGCTGCTCCAAAGACAACAAATGAACTGAGAAAACTTGTATTAGAAACGCATCAGGGAAATCAAGTAGCTCAAAGTCTCCGGAGAAACGTCTCCTCATTCACTAGGACCAGCCTGGGCCGTCAGTGCCCTGTGGTCACAGCCCAGTGTGGCAGCACCACGGGTTCATGGATCTTGGGCCGGAGCATCTTCTCCCAGAGTGTCTCAGACCAGGATTTTACCATCTCCTGGCTCTGAACCTTTTGAATTCTTTCCAGTCACCTTTCCGAAGCTTACTCCATCACCCACAGAGCCACACGTACGCACCAGCCACTTCAAAGTGATGCTGAGACCCCCCCCCGCAGGGCGATGCAGCTCCGCTCACCGGGGTCTTAAAAACAAGAAACACAACCCTTCCCTCTTCTCCTCCCGAGACACCCGGCTAAACGCTGCGAGATTTGCTGCAGTATCACCAAATCTCGTGATTTTAAGTTCTGTGCTTTGCTTTGGATCCATTTTCTCCAGCTCCCGCCTGTAATTTGGATAACCCAGACCCGTTCCGGTACCATCTGGTCATTCACAGAGTGGACACGTTCTCAAACTCCCCTTACTGGCCCAGAAGACCTCAGTTGTATGAAACCCAGGAATTGCCTTACCTCTGCAAGGATCGTTCTTCACTAAAAATTCATCCAGGGCCATCCATCCTCCACCGACGCGAACCATGACCGTGCTCCGCAGGATACGGACCAGCCGCAGCTGCTGGGAATCGCCGAACTGCGGAGCCAAGAAACAGTTCAGACAAGGGGGACACAAGAAGGGGACGCTCGGCTCCTTCCCGCAGCGGGC
The DNA here is from genome assembly GCA_008921705.1 of Burhinus oedicnemus. NCBI lineage: Eukaryota > Metazoa > Chordata > Aves > Charadriiformes > Burhinidae > Burhinus > Burhinus oedicnemus. The sequence continues at coordinate 1,970,470 of VFFE01007693.1, forward strand.
TGCACCAAATGCTTTTACTCATCTATCGAGTATTTTTGAGGTTTCTCCAGATAGGTTCTTCTGGAATAACTGCAGGCTAGTACCAATTTACAGGAGTTTTTCTGCTGCGTACTTTTAAGATGATGCAACTATCCAAATCCTTTAGTTGCAAAGCTGGAAAGCGAGAATTTTTTTGAGAGCAGCGAATGAGATTTGGGAATTTGGTCTTTGGATGGGTTTTCTCAGCCAGAATTTTATTTTTTCTTTTTATCCTGAAGGGAACGGAGGCTGGCAATGCCATGCCCCTCCTGGTGCAGCCCCTCTGGAAAAGAGCCGGCCGACGCAGACCGCTGAGTGCCGGTGAATCAGCGAGGCAAGCAGTGCTGCGTCACCGCTGAGCGAGAAACCTCTTCTTATCAAGTCTGAAGTCCAGGGATTTCACCGAGCCTCAGACTTGACCCCACCAGCCAGAAAGCCCCCACCGCAGAGATCGCCCAGTGAGGATGTTTCGGTGAGTGCAGAGTGATGGGAATCCAGGCAGGAATCCCGCAGCAATGTTGATTAGTGATTGCAATGTTCATTAGTGATTTTAAACACCTGCAATATCAAACAAGCGCGCCCTGAATCAGAAGCACGTGTCTGTTTTTCAAAGCTGCCGAAATCTCCCGGATAGCCAAACCCAGGCATTGGGAACGCGGCAGAGCCGGTGCGGGACACCAGGAGCCTGGCTTGGATGTAGCGGCTCCGCACCCAGGTCCTACAGAGCACCTTGCAGTGGTGAGAAGACAGGGGAACCAGCCTTTGAAAGCAAGACCATCTTCAGAATGATTACAAAAAGAAAAAAAAGCAGCACCATTTTCCCCGGGTGGATACAAAACCCAAGAGATTAAATGGAAACAGAGAGTGCAGAGCCACACTGGGATGGGTGACGGCAGAGGGGCAGGAGGTAACAGCATCTCCGAACCCCCTTCCCGTGGGGACGTGGGACCCTGGACTGTGCGCTGGTGGGTCTCCCTGCTCGGGGGTCCTACCAAAACGTGCTCGCCCCAGCGCTGCGGTGAAAGAGCTCGGCACGGCTGCGGTGCCCGTGGGCACGGGAGCTGCCTTCCCGCCTTCCCCCTCTCCGCACTCTAGGTAAGGTGTCCTTCTGCACCAGGGAAACCCAGGGACAAGTCAATTCTCATTCCCACTGCCGCATTTACATGATTTTTTTAGTTGCCGTTGAAAATGTTTCCACGATCGCTGCCTAAATGAAGCCAGAGCTCTCTTGGACCCATCCAATGCGGACATCCAAGTTTGCTTCTTTTTGAGCACGTTTTTGGTAGGCCACCATTCATTTCGCATGAAAAGAGACGCTTTTTTGTCGGAGCGGGGGCAGCGGGCGCATCGTAACGACGCGTGATGCTCCAGTCCCGTTAAAAAAAAAAAAAAAAAGAAAAAGAAAGAGCTCTGGCCCCCAAACCAGCCGGCACTCACGCACGCCGCACCGCTCATCTCGGGTCACGACGGTAATGGGGATACATGCAGGTGGTGCGAGCCTTGCTCCAGTTAGGAGTTACTCAGTGGGGGTAGCGGGGATGAGTTATCACTACCGATGGGATTAAAGGGGTGGACTCGGCATTCTCATTCCATGGTGATTGTGACCCAAACCCACCCAGAGCCTGGTACAGCCCTCCTGCAGGTAGTTGTAGCCCCGTGACCGCAGCCGGGCTGGCCGTTCCCCGAGGGAGGACAGTCCCGGGCACGAACCCATGGATATCTCAGCGCTCCCTGCTGCAGGGTGCCGTGGTCGGCCACTGGTTACCACCACCATCCCCAACGTATCCGAGAAAGGAGCCACGGAGAGAAAAATCTCCCCGTTTTTGTCAAATCCTGCTTTTTGCCATTGAATTTTTCCCTTCTTTCTGCCCAACGCAGTGGTTTTTTCCAGCCGGTTCTTCCCAGCTCAGGCACTCCTCTGTACCAGGCTCTGCCGGGCAGCGCGCACTGATCACATCCTCCCAACAACAGCAAAGGGACAGAGCAGCATCACGGACACACAGAGCGACGTTTGTTATTAAAAATAAAAATAATAATTAAAAAAAAAAAAAAAGAGAGGTGAGAGACAGCATCGCAAGGCAAACTGTACCTGATTGCCGAGGAAGAACTACGGAGGGAGAGGAGTTGTGGAGGGAGAGGGGATGGGGCGGGGGAAGGAAAGTCGAAAGGAAGAGGAGGGGAAAGAAAAACAAGAAAAACATTTATGGGATTAACAGTGCAATAATCATGAAAACTGTTAACTGCGGGTCGTTAGAAATCTGTGGGGTTTATGCTATTTGGGTGTAAGGTAGAAGCTCGGGGAGCCTGGGAAGGAGAGGGGGAGCGCTGCGGCTCGGCTCCTCCCGGCCGGAGCATCAGCCCCAAAACCAGTGGGCAGGAAAGCGGGCAGCTCTGCTGCCAGCTCCTTTCACCGGTTCACCTCGGTGAACGATTCCCAACATAAACAGCGAGCTCGTTACAAAGAGATTCTTTAAGGAAATTATTCTCCCTTCTTCGGGAGCGAGCTAAGAAAAACAGGGGCGTAAGGTACACTCGTCCACCAGGAAAACTTCAAGGGCGGCTGCCGGCGGAGTGAATGCAGCGTTTCACGGGGCCGGTGGGCCGGCTGCCCCAGAACAGGGCCACTTTTATGCTCTCCCGATTCGGGGAACGCCCTTGGGGCCGAGGACGGCGTTGGGCAAACACGGCCCAGCCACCTCCGCCGGAGGACGAGGTCTCCGTCTCGCCCCCGGGAGCCCAGGGGGGTTCCCCCCGCGCCAGGCTGGGCACCCCGTCGGTGATCCCCCCTCTCCCGGGATGGGAAGGCGGAGCAGGAGTTGCGTCGCCGGGGCAGCGTTCAGCCCCCTCTGCCTTACCCGGTATTTGTTCTCGCCGATCTGCTCCACTTGAAACCTCTTGGCACACTTGCACTGGGCCACTTGCCTGGTGACCTGCCATCACCAACGAGAGAGGTAAGGGACCAGGATTTTGGGAGCCTCCCCCAATACAAGGCACCGCTTGGATAACACACAGCCCCTAAGCACGCTCTCCTTCAAAAACACAGTCGGGACTGTCAGTACTGGCTACTTATTTTAGCTCAGTGCCACCACAATCCTTTTTTTTTTCCTTTTTTACTCCTTTTTGTCTTCCTGACGGCCAACCTGCAGCCGGAACCGCCCCGCCTCCCCGAACACCCATCTCTTTTGGTGCTTCACCTCATCTTCGATCTTGTCGGCATCCGTGGTGGGGCGGTAGGCATCCTTGTTGGGATGGAGAGCGGCCACAAACTCATAGTAATCGATGTAGCCGTCGCCGTCACGGTCAAAGATGTCGGCCACCGCGGTCATCTCCAGCTTTGTGGTGGGGAATTCTGGAAGGAGAGAGAAATGAGCGACCGATGCGGGGACCTCACTCAGGAGAGCTGGAGATATCAGAGCACGGTCTGCATCCCGGTCCTCGAGCAAGGACAACCTTGTCATGCCGAGGCGACGGTTTTCCGAGCTCGTTCCAGGCAGGCAGGGACTTACTAGAGGCCAGGATGCCGTCGATGAACTCCTGCCGGGTGATCTTCCCATCTTGGTCTTTGTCGATGCGCCGGAAGAAGTCCATGACGCGGGATTTCTTGTGGTTCATCCAGCGCATATACTTCTTGCGCCAGACATCGAAATCGAAGTTCGCAAACTCCTTCAACTGGAAGGAAACCCGTGAGAGTCAGGGGGGGAAATGCCCGAAGGAGCAGCATCCCAAACCACCAGCCTTCAGGTGAGCCCGTGCCCGAGCTCCCGGCGCTAACGGTCACCACCCGCCCTCCCGGAAAACTTAATATGGGTTTATCCGGACGACTCCCGTTAAGGAGGGGGCCGCTCAAATCGACTTTCAGGAACAGAAGGACACACAGAGCGTAGCCGACAGCCACCAGGTTGGACTGTGCATCACGGAACCATGGACACGGGATGCAGCATCCCCCGCGGTGGTATATACGTACACGTACGCAGAGATATCAGCTACTTGCACACAGACACACACACACCCCGTCTCTGCTCGGACATTTGGGGATGCTTCCTCACCCAGGATTTCGCCTAACGACTCGCCGGGCTCTGCCCGGGAGGAATACACATCGCCGGCATCATTTTGGGCACGCGTCTTCCCTCTCCTTTTTCCCCCCGAAGCAGCCGAGAAGGGATTTCTTGCTGGCCTTGCAGGTAAGGCAGCGGCTGGGGCACGTCTCAGCTCTGCAAATCCTGGCACTGCAGCTCTGCCCCCAGCCTCGGATGAGCCCCTCACCCTCCAATTCCAACTAACACCCTTCTTATCCCCTCCCGAAAGGACCCCCAGGACCCCGCCAGCTCAAGCAGCTCCCAGAGCAAAGTCACGCAACAGTTTTCAGCCCGTTTTTCTTTTTTCTCTAAAGGTTCTTGGAGGTAAAAGCAACAAAGAAAAAACAGTAATACGTATAAACTGAACTGACCTACGGCAAAAGCAACAAAAAACAAAAACACTCACTTCTGGGCATAGCTGCTTTGTTAAGCATAAATAAAAACAAAAATGACATTAGATGTTTGGAAAAGATAGAGACAGTAATTGTTAAACTAATTACTAGGAGTAAAGCAGGCCTGGCTCTCATTACCTCTACAGATACCGACTGCAGGGGCACAAAGCAGGTCGTTAACGTGCAGTTAATTACAGAAGGTAGTTTTTAGCTTTAATATTTTAGGAGTTCTTTTTTTTTTTCTTGCTCTTTTGGCATTCTCAGAAAGGCAGCAGTAACCGTCTGCAAGAGCTGGGCAATTCAAGAGGTGACGCTAATTAAAAGTGCTTCTTGCACCTCTCCAACGAGCGACCCCCAGCACCGCTTCCCCCCCCCGGGCCCAGAGCAGCCGGTGGCCGTTACCTCCTCCAGTCTGTCCAGGGCATCGTTGAGCTTCCGCTGCCGCTCCAGCGCCAGCAGCCAGACCTGCTGCCAGCGGGCCGAGAGCTGGTTAATCCGGGGATTCTTCGTTTCCGACTGGGAGATAATGGGCATGCTGGGGGGAGCGGCCTGACTCAAGGATTTTCCTGGAAAAAAGGGAGAAGAGGAATTGTTTGAGGTGGCGTGGATGGGTTCAGCACGTCTGAGCGGTCCAGGAAAGAGCAGCAATGAAATAAATTTGGGGTTTTTTTCAAATAGAAAACCTCCCACGGCCTCGCTGGCTGCTCTCCGAAGGGACGCAGTGTCCCCAGGTAGGAGGAGGGGGCGACGGATGACTCTACACCCAACCACCCCCAGCGCTCCCTTTGCACTCGGGAATTCACATTGGATTCCGGCTTTAAGAAACAACACAAAAAAAAAAAAAGACCCCAAAACCTCATCACAAAGCAACTGCAGAAAGAGAAGAGCAGTGACGGCACGAGCTTCCCCAGGCGCAGCACACCCCAGCACGGGCGTTTGGGCAAACGCCACCTGGATTTTTCCCCTCCCGACAAGTTTCAACCGCCTTCCTGGTGGCTGTCAATGCAGGATGCCTTGTTAATTGATAATCAAAGTTAATTAGTTTCCTATGCGTTTCATTTCCTCCCATCGTAGCACGTTTCACCGAAAGCTGCGTATGGAGCGGAGACATACTGTTGCTGCGGGACTTCTCGCTGAAAGGTCCATGGGGGGTCTCAGTAGCTTTCCTCTTGTACGTCTTTGTGACCCGGTCCACGTCTGGCTGTTTCCGTGTCATCTCCTCCATAAAGGACTGTCAAAATACAGAAGGCACAAGAAAAAACCTTTGCAGTTCCGAGATGTTTTTGGTCTCCCATCGCTCCAGATCCTCGCTGGGACATGCCAAGCGCATAGAGGAGATGGAAGCACGAAGCACCACCGATGGGGGCTTGTGGTCCAAGCACTGGCTTGGGTCTACAAACGCTGGAGTTCATCCCCTGGGCTGGCTTTACTCCCAGGTGACAGCTCCGGTTGCGTCACGTGCTGTTTTAATAGGGACTTCCGAGAAAAGTCAATGCCTCCTCCATGGAGGGGCATGAAAAAAACCCCCTTTGCCCCTCTCCTGAGCGCCCGCTGTGTTGGGCACTGGGCTCACCTGGTGTTCGGAGATGAGGGCTTTGACCTGATCAATGTTTTGTGGCATGGGCTCCTGGTCCCGCTGGATCAGGGTTGTCTCAGCCCACTGGATCCAAGCCAGGAGCTCTTCCAGAAGCTCCGCATTCGCCACCAGCTCGGAAAGCGCAGACTCCAGTCTCTGCTGGTGCTGCTTCGCCCATGTGAGAACCTGTTGGAAACGCAGAGAGGACCATCAACTCAGGGTGGGAAACCAGGGGCGGGAACCAACAGCACGGGCAACGATGACCATCCTTGGTAGTGGCGTCCACCACCGCCTCTGACCACTAGCCTGGAACAAAGCCCGGTGGACTCACCTCCTCGAACCTGGCTCGGATGATGGTGATCCAGTGCTTGATCGTGGTGATGCAGTCGGGATGGCAGGCGGCCAGGATGACCTCCCCCATGCCCACCGCCGCGTTCACGTCCACTCTCTTCTCCTCCACTTTCTTCATGAACTCCTGAAAGGCCCAAACGAATCATTTTGCGATATCCTCCCCCAGAAATTTTGCTCGGGTTGCGTTGCAGAGCTCCCCGCTACCTTGTGCGCGTCGATGAGGGACTGCAACGCCTCGGCATCGTCGGGAAGCGCTCCCCGAAAGCGCAGGGACTGCTCTGCCTCCGAGAGCCACTCCAGCAGCATGTGCACGGCCGTCCTGAACTCCTCTGCCTGCGGCGACAAAAGCACAGCCGTTAGCCCTCCTCCTCCCGAAACGGGCTGCTCCGTTCACTGCTGAGAGCTGGAGACACAAAAGGCTGAAAGGGACTTTAAAAACAAATTTAAAAAAAAGGGGAAATAAAAAAAACGGGGATGCCCCATCCCTGGAGGTGTTCAAGGCCAGGTTGGACAGGGCTTGGAGCAACCTGGTCTAGTGGGAGGTGTCCCTGCCCATGGCAGGGAGGGGGGAACTGGATGATCTTTAAGGTCCCTTCCAGCCCAAACCGTTCTGCGAAAAGCACCCTGTCTCTTGGCCTGGGTGCGTGCAGCACCAGCAGACAGGTCCCATGGTGGCCCGGCACCTCCCTCCCCTCGGCATCAGCCACACTGAAGAGCTAAATCTTTTTAAAAACAGCATAACTACCTGTATTCTGACCAATTTGGCACCTGGGTAGTTTATTCTGTAAATTGCCCACTTGACATAAAAACTACTGAAGAGCCTTTGACCTTTTTCCTGTTTTAGCTCCAGCCTAGGTCTCGCTCTCGCATTGAACATCAGCAAAGCCCAGCCTGGACAGTCTCTGATCACCGCTCTGTTCCTGCCGCGCACATCGGTGAGATCTTTTCGTCCTCCCTTTTTAAATCAGCCTTTAGCGGCTCTTCTTTGGGGACAAGAATAAGTAAATAACTGACATGAGCCCACTGCTCTGCAGTTCTCGCTGGTAACTGCTGCAGGGCTGGGATGTCCTGCTCGGGGCCAGGGGATCAGTCACTGGGCAAAACCTCTTCTCCCAGGTTTCTAGTGACTTCCTGGCACAAACCTGCAGTCCATGCAAAGCTCTCCAGGACCATTTCCACCCGTAGCCTTCTGCTCACCTGCTTCAAGGCCTGTTCCAGGCGGGTTTGTTTGGACACAGACAGCTTGCACACCGTGTCCCACCGGTTGCTCAACTCCTGCAGCTGCACCTTCACCCAGGTTGTGTCGTCCCGGCTGTTCTCGATGAGCTCCCGGCCAGAGCGCTTGAGCACTTGGACTGTCCCCGTGCGTTTTCCCAGCTCCTTCTGGAAGACCTGGATGGAGAAAGGGCAGAAGCCGAGCGGGGGCCAGTCAGTCCCAGCAGGTTGTTTCACACGGGGGGGAAAAAAACAGGGGGACACATCTGAAATACTTTGGAACATGGGTTTTGCGCCCACATTGGGGATCCACCACAACCTGGTGTGATGGGAGGGCAGGCAGCGCAGGCAGCGCAGGCAGCTCCTGAGCATGTTTCGGTGTAGGTATGCAGGGGCAGGAGCCCCAACTTTCCACCCTGGCAGAAGCGGTCATGACCCGGAGCAGGCGAGCTCTAGTCCAGGAGCTCCGGCTGCAACGCAGCGGCTGCCTTGAATGGAAGCCCAAGCCCTGTCCGGGGATTTCAACGTATGACCTAATCCAAACTCAGGAGTGCCAGTCTCCAAGACACGCTGGAGAGAACTGCCAAGACCAAAGTTTATAGACTAAATTCAGCCACCTTTTCTAAACTAAACCCTCAACAGATGTGTCTGATAGCATCTAGGAAGAACAGAGCTCCAGCTCCTGTAACCTTCCCAGTTACGTAGAAGTTTCTTCCCACTTGTTCACCCTGTTTTTGCTCTCCTCATCCACCACAACAAAGCAAAGCAGCGAGACACGCAGCTCTGCAGCAAGGCACCAACTCTGGCTCCTCCGTTCTTTGGCTCTTGGGGATGACAAGCCCCACTCATGTCCCAGAGAGGAGCTGGAAAAGGCACTCTCACCTTGTGAGCATCCATCAGGTTCATGACCAGATCCAGGTCACCATGGACAGGCTGGTCTTCAGCTAACTGGGGTTCCACCTTGTAGAGCCAGTCCACCAAGGCCTGCAGCGCATCCATGAACTGGCCAGAGAACAAGAGGGCTTCTTCCAGCTTGTGCTGCCTGAAAAACAAACATCCCCGTGAACTTCCATGAACAAACTCACCTCCTTTTGTCATGTCCCAGTGACGTCCCCCAACCACCACATGAAACTGCCCCGTGCTCGAGGTGCAGCCTCCCACCCGGCCTCCTCTCCTCTGCTCTCCACTTTGACAGGAGTCCTCAGCAAACGAGCGCTGTTGGGGCTAGACTTACCTTTCCACGGATTTGCCGCACACCGTGTCCCACTTATCCCGGACTTCTCCCAGTAAATTGTCGAGTTTTTGAGTGTCATCTGGAAGCAAGGCTTTTTCCTTGAGAGCTCTGCCAGTCCTGATGGTGGTGTCGTAGACAGGTTGCTTCCCTCCCAGTGTCTTCTGGAACTCCTGAGAACCAGAGAGAAAACAAAACTGCTTCAGAAAGCCTGGCCTTGGCTCTCTGAAGATACGTGGCGCTTGTGAAGATCCCCAACTGAATGTTTTCCATGGCAGCAGCAGGCATGGACATGCCTTTCCCCTGTCCTGATGGCAGAGGAGACGTTGCCCTCCTCCCCCTCCCAACGAAGCACCCCTTCCACCCAGCATCCAGCACCAGTCTCGCTTTGGCAAAGCTCTACCTTGTGTTTGGAGAGCTGGAGCTTGATTTTGTCGGGATCATTGGAAATCTCCAGCTCTGAGTCCAGGTGATTCTCTGCGTCCTCCAGCCAATCAATCAGTTTCTTCCAAGCTTCATGGAACTGCAAAGAAACAGGAGCAAGTCTGAAACTTAACATCGGTGGTGTTCCCAGTCCCGTTCTGGTCTCGGGACCCGCTGTCCCCCAAGGCCGGCTGTATCTCAGGGTCTGTCGCACCCTTCCCACCTTTCTCACCTGTTTGGCTCGCTTCCTGGCATCATCAAGAGCCCGTCCTCGCTCCACCGAGCGTTGGACGACCTTCTCCCAGCGGGACTGGACGCTCACCAGCAGGTTCTTGATCAACACCACATCCTGCTTTTGACTGAGAAACTTCAGCTGGTTCCCGGTTTGATCCAGCTCGATGATCCGGTCCCGGTGAGCGTTCACCTCGTTGGCGAACACCTGTGAAGATCAAAGATGTCCTCTTATCTGTAAGGCAGCTGGACGTGCCCGTGAGCAGCCCGTGGGTGCAGGGGAGATGAGGTGCCAACCCTTGCTCCCTCCATCCCGGGGAGCCATTGGGTGTTGCGGCGCCGGTACCTTGTGCTCGTCGATCTGGGCCAGCACGGCGTTGAGGATAAGGCTGGCCGGGGGCGCGATGTTCAGGCTCTGCTCGGCCAACGTGAGCCAGTTGATGAAGTCCTGGAGGGAGTTCTGGAAGTCGGTGGCCAGGGCCAGCGCCTCCTCCAGCTTCGCCTGCCGTAGCGGGGAGGGAGAAAGGGAAGGGGGGAAAAGAAAGAAAACACAACACGGAGGGTGAGAGCTCACGATCTGCGGCTTCGCAGACAGAGGCAGCCTTTGTGTCCCTGCCGAAACGTCCCTCTAGCAGGAACCTCATCGCCTCGGCCCGGGAACGCGACTTGTTTACCAAGGGGAAGGGGTTTCAGTGAAAGCCACCGCTTTCTTTCAAAACAAGAATTGCTGCTGAAAGGGGAGACCTTCATCGACACACGAGCAGCTGCGTCACCCTCAGCTTCCCGAGAAAGGGATCGCCACGGGGAGAGCGGCTCGGTAAATGAGGTGGATGATATTTCGACGGTAACAGCTGCAGCACCGCAAATTTATTCTGGGCTGAGGCCACCGCGTCCCTTGTTTTATCTCATCACCAGCCAAAAGCCGAGGATGGAGTCAGCTCGGAGGAGGATTTGGCCTGCTGTCTCGCAGAGGACCAACAAAGCCTGCCTTTCAGAGCCGCAGGAGCTTTCTTCCCACCTCTACCCTAAATTAACCCAAAACGCAATTCTACTCTCATTTTCTGTGTGATTTAACCAACTCTGATGACCATCTAGAAAAAAAAAAAAATTAAAAATAACGGCTTGACGCTCAGACAGCGCCAGCTGAAAGACCAACTCAACCTGCGCAACCAAGAGAGAGGTTGTCTGAAAAAACCACCCTCCAACCCTGACCGGCTCTGTGCCTCCCGGGAAAGTAGAGCAGCAAAGCAGGGAGCAGATGGCGTCATGGGGCAAGGTTGGACGGCATCTCTCCGTCAATGCTACCTTTCTCTCCTCCATCTTGGTGCTGACCAGACACCATTTCTGCTCCAGCAGCGCTACGCTCTGCTCCGTCTTTGAGCCAGAGCCAGAGTCGTCGCGGTTCAGCAGCATCAGTCGCCCCTTGGCCAGTAGCTGGCTGTAGACGTCCTCCTTGGCTTTCAGCTGGCCGTACAGCTCCTGCGAGGGAGGCATCACCGAAGCGTTAAGACAAAGGAAGAGCTGAGAGAGGGGCAACGGCTGACGAGAACATTAGGTTCAGGGTAGGCAGCAAAGTGACAGCGGCGTGTCACTTCGAGCAGAGAAAGGTGGTTGAAGCATCGTGATGCTTGTCCCGGGCATCGGGTGCAAAATCATCAGTAGAAGAGAGCAGAGAAGCAACTCTTCTTCCCACCAGACACAGAAGGGAGACGTTTTGCTGTTGATATTTGACAGACAGGAGCTCGCTGAATTAAAAGCGCTAAAAAAAATCTCTCCTAAGAAATTACCATGTGGGTATTGAGTTGTTCCCGGGCAGTTTCTGGCAGACCTCCTGTGGGTTTCGATGCCGACAATTGGCTCTCCATCCTCGTTAGCCACAGGAGGAAGTCTTCAATCTCACCATGGAAACCCTGGGCCTGTTCGGGAACATATAATCGGCCACGGATCAGATGACATCAGCCAGCATTGATCATGCGCCAGGGTTAACGCTGTGTTTGCTTCAAAAGCAGATAACGAGGCAGAGCCGGATGCACCAGCGTGTTAAGGAGGGTTTTACAGGACATATCCTTGACCACGCGCGTGTGCCTGGTCCCTGCCGTGCTTCTGGCCAGGCACCAAACCGCTCCAGGACTAAGAGTTATGTGAAAAACTTGCACAAAAAAAAAAATAAATCCCGGTGTCTCTCTAACTCTTTCCCCCTTCATTCCCCCCCCAAAGCGAAGGGGGAAGCGGACCCTCAGCAGCGATCCCCTGCACGGGGAGGGGGTACCCCCGACACGTCTCCCCGACCTGCTGGAGCGTGGACTGCAGCTGCTGCTCCCTCTCCTCCGTCTTCTGCAGCACCGACTCCCAGCACGAGTTCAGCTTCTCCAGGCGGTTTCGCAGGCTGCTGGCGTCATCCCCTGCGCTCGACTCCAGCAGCTCGTTGCCCGCTTTGTTCACCGTCTCCACGGTCGCCTGGTGGGCCAGGACGTCGTTCTTCAGCACCTACAGGAGATGTGTTGGGCAAACATCGGACACCTCTCCAAAACGCCCTGTTAATTCCTTCATGCCGTCACGGACTCAAACCAACTCAAACCCTTCGTGAGAAACAAAAATCCTGCAACGGGAATAGACTAAAAACGGGCCCGGAGTGGGAGTACTCACATGGTGCTTCGCGAGTTCAACCTCGATGACTTTTGGGTCTCCATTGATGGGTTTTTGCGCGTCGAGCAGCTCCTCGGTGTGGGTCAGCCAGGCCATGAGCTCCGCCAACGCGTGCTGGAACTGGCCGAGCGCCAGGAGAGCGGCTTCTAACTTATGCTGGGCAAGGACAGGGACGGAAAAGGGAAGTTTAAGTCGGGAAGCAGGTGGAGCGTCCCAGCGAGTTTCAACCCCGCGCTTGCGAGAGCCCAGATCTTCTCTCTACCTGTCTGTGAGCAATCTTCTCGCCCAAATTTTCCCAAAGGTGTTTCAGCTCTGTCAGTGGTTCCTTTATGATGTCTCTGTCTGTCTCATCTGTAGCTTTTTTTAGCATCAGTTCACCTTGGTGATTAAGCTTTTCCATCTCAATCTGCTGCTGGTAAACCTCCATTTTAAACTCCTGCCAAAACAAGCAGGACAAAAACCAGAACAAAATGAATCACTGGAGCGCGAGATCTGCGCCGCAAAGCAAGCACGGGAGAACCGGTCCCGCTCCGCCCGCGTACCTTCATCTCGTTCATTTGCTCCTTAACCGTGTTGAGGTCAGTGCCGACAGGAGACATGTTGCAGAGTTTGATCACGGCGTTATCCAGCCAGTCAAACATGGCCTGGAAGGAGCGCAGACACCGTTAGCAGAGGGAACGGCAAAGCGCGCTGCCCCCGCAGCTGGTCGGGGACACGGGGCTGGTGCCTCCATCACCCCGCAACCACAAAACTTGTCTTTTGGGGCAGAGATGCCCGCTTGGCCAGCACGTGCTTTTGCAAGCTCTTTCCTCCCCTTCTCCCGCTTCCAAGACAAGGACCTGACAGCAGCCAGGCTCATCCTGCCGCTTCGTGCGGAAACGAAGAGAGAATTGGGAAGGCAAACGCAGTCAACTATCTGCTTTTCCTTGGAGCTGCATGTTGAGCTCAAGCTCTAACAGAGGCTGCAAACGCTCGCCCAGGAGACGTTTGCTGCAAATCCCAGCACAACTCCAGGGAGAGGACTCGCAGCGGCGTTCCCGAGCTCTACCCACCCCACACAAACAGCCCTGCCTCTTACTTGAAGCGTATCTTGGTATTGCACAGCCGACTGCATGGCTTCTTCAAGCTTTTCAAGCCTCTCCTTCCACGTTTTGTTTAGGTTTTCCCATGCGTTGTTCATCTGCGGAACACAAGATTGCCCACAAAATTCGTTAGGCTCCTCTACTGGAGCTCCCACTTGCTCCTACCTGATTTTATCTGACGGACGGAGAGGCGGCTGGTTTTCCTACCTCATCGATGCTCTTTTTCACTTCTGGTTTCTCAGTTTCGCCACAGGCAAAAATTAAATCAGTTCCGAGGAGTCGGATGAACTCCAGCTCTTCATGCAAGCCATCCGTCTCCTCTTTAATAGTCTGCATATATAACACAGTGACAGAAGAAAAATGGTTGTTATTAAATGCTCTTCCAAAATTGCCCCACGAACAGCAGGGCTAAAGCACGGAGAGTCCTTCCTGCTCTGGTGTCCTCGCCCTGGCCGACAGCGTGCCGCCAGACCCCAGGACTAGGTGACAGAGCCAGCAGATGGCCGTCCTGCTCACCAGCATTGCCACCACCAACCTGGTCTGCTCCCACCTCCGGCCACCGCGGCAATGCCGCTTTTTGGGGGAACTAAAATAAGAACATCTGTATTTAGCTCGACGTGTGCCTGTACCGCCTGGCTGAAGAGGTTGTTTACAAGAGATGTACTGTTTACAGGAGCATTTTGTCAATACAGGAATTAATTTTTGAGACTCAAAAGTAGCAAACCAAAGTCAGAATGGGTATAAAAAGGAAAGAGCAAGGACAAACTTAGCAAAGCATAAAGAAACATCCCGGCTCCCCAAGGTCCAAGTCAAGTCAGATCCACCTGAAGTGGATTTCCCCACTTATTTGAAACAACCAGACACCGCCACACAAATCCAAGCCCATCCAGCTTTACACTTCCCTCCCGTCTAACCAAAATCTAAATATACACTTCCCACGCTAGACAGCACTCAGATGCCTTCGACTCAGACTGGGAGCAGAACCGTGCAAACTTCCACATCACTCAAAACAAGTGGGCACACGACTCTGACCACACGCTTGATAAGCTTCCCAAAACAGTAGCAGATAAAGTGATTTAAGCATAATTTCCTCGTCTGGAACAGGGGGCGGTGGCGGTGGGGAGGGATATGTGAAATACACGTCTGGTTTTTTCCTCGCACTTCCAAATCGCAATGGAAGTAACATTTCATAATCCGACTGACTACCTACAAAACTGTTTTGCAGCCACTTCTGGCCACGCTCACATCCAGGATCCACCCCAATTTAGCTTACAAGCTGGGTGCGGACAAGTTCCACCCAGGGGTGCAGTCCCACGGTCCTCACCTCTGCCGCTTCCACCTGCTGCTTGATGATGGAGGGGTCGATGCCTGGGCTCTCCAGGTCGTGAACGATGTCCTGCGTGTCTCTGATGGTAGTCAGGAGGGCTGCCATGTCGTACCAGAACTTCTCTGCGAGTTCCAGGACATCGAGGAACTTCATTTCACGTTCCTCTGCCCGAGCTTTGATGTCTTCCCAGAAGAAGACCATCTGGTCCAACTTATCCTGGATTACTAAGGAAGGAAAGGAAAACATTCAGCGAAGAAGGAAACCTTTTTACACCTCAAAAGCATTTTGCAAACACTTTCCACCTAGAAATAGCCAACAGAATACTCAAATGGGAATTAAAGATGACCAGGACTATCAGAGCATTAACTCAGAGATACCGAGGGACATGAGAAACTCCAGCTTGCAGAAATAAAGCCTTTATGTATGTGCAGGCAAGCTCAGGGCAAATTTGCCCCCACGCTCTCCTCCAAAAAACCTCTGTTCTGGCCACCTCTAGCGTGAAGTCTACGCTCACTCAGTCCATGAGCTGGCTGTTGAGCTGCCAAGAAAGGTGCCAATTAGTGCCAATCGCGGTGACAGGTCTTTTTGTGCTGGGGATGTTCCTTCCCTCCATTAGATGCTGAATCGACACCAACAAATCATTTCACAGGGGCCACCGACGGTTGCCACAAGAGACCAGCTCAGGGTGACGGCTCAGCTTGGCTGGGCTGAAACCTCTGCCTGAGCAGCCACAAATACTTCTTTCTCCTCTGGCTGATACCACCCTGGCTGCTCCAGATGGAAGCAGGCACCCGATATCTGCGTGCAGAGGACTCATCCTTCCTCCTAAGGCCAGGAGAACCTCTGAAATACACCCCCTGGGCCATCAAAGTCTCCCCCATGGCGATGGAGCCATGGTTTGGGTAGGAGAAGCTGGGCAGTGCCACCAGCCCGGCAAGCACCTCCTGTTAAATCCACCCAGAGATACCTTTTGCTGCCAGGTCCTTGTCCGTTCCCTGCGATCGCCCGATCAGCTCTTCCCCGCGGCGTTTCAGAGCCTCGAAGGAAGGCTGCAGCTTCTCCAGCTCCACCGTGGCGTTTTTGTTCTCGCTGATGCACTCCCGGATCTTCTCGACCTCGGCGGGGATGAGGGGCGGCATGCGCAGGCGGGAGGAGAGGCTCTCCAGCGTCTCCAGCATGGGCTCGATCTTATCGTGGAACTGGAGGAGAGCAAGTCCATTAGGGCAGGCGAGAGGGGATTAAGCAACGCCGCATCGCTCCCTGCGTGTGCACCCAGCGGCCTCTCGGAGAGGACAAACGTTGCCCGCAACAGCCATGAAACCGGCAGCCGCCCGCTCACGCCGTCCTTTGCCACCAACAGCCCCCGGCTGCCCCGGCTCAAACCATACGTCAGCCACAGAGACTCACAGAGCCGGCACAGGCGACCGTGAACCAAACACGGCAGCCGCCTGTCTCACCGCGTTCCACCCTCCGGAATTCACATTTTTGACTGCCGTCCCGCTTCTCGCGGACGGGCGGCGTGGCGAGAAAACCCAATGCCGGTTGGTTTGAGCGTCCGCGCAAAGACGCTGCTGGGAAAGCGCCCGGGTTTGGTGCTGGCGGGAATCTCCGCTCAGTGTGACGCCGGCAAGAAAACCGCCTCCGGCAGGGTCAGCGGGAGCTGGTGGAAGGCTGCATGCGCGCGGGGAGGAGTGAGGAGCCACGGAGCTGGGGCTTCGCCGAAAGCAGAACCGGAAAGCCACGAGTGCGAGAGGAAGGGGGGGGGTCTAGCGGGGTTTATCGCTATCGTTTTTGAAAAGAAAAGTCAACTTTGGCCTTAGAGATGCCAAACCGTCTCTGCTGGCGAGAAGGACAGCTCTGCACTCCGGCTGCCAGCTCAGGTCCCTCGGAGGGACACCAGCGCTGGCGTTCGCCGTGTCCCAGGCTCCGAGAGCAGAGAGGAGAGGGGCTCGCGGTGCAAAGTTGACGAGGGGCACGCCGGCTCAGCCCGCAAGCAGGAGCAAGGCAAGTCCGGCTAGAGCAGAAAGCTCTGTGCATCGGCTCCCAAAGCGAAACCTCTGCTTTGCAGGAAGCATTCCCAGCGGAAGCCGGCCACGGCTGAGACCAGGCGACAACGCAACGAAAGCCATCTCAGAAAGGTGACTTCAGGCCCCCAGAGTTAATTTTTTAAGCACGTTCTGCCGAGCTGTGCGTGGACCAGAAATAAAAGTCTGGGTCTAAAATAGGAGCAGCCCAAAGAGCGAGCGTAAATGAACGTGTGCGGTGGTGGGGCTTACCTCCGTAATC
This sequence comes from Burhinus oedicnemus, assembly GCA_008921705.1. Lineage (NCBI taxonomy): Eukaryota > Metazoa > Chordata > Aves > Charadriiformes > Burhinidae > Burhinus > Burhinus oedicnemus. Next base: position 1,987,324 of record VFFE01007693.1, read on the forward strand.
TGCAATGGTGGGACGCAGTCAACACAAGAATGAAATGGGACCATGTGGGGAGGACGGGCACAGGCAGCAACACACACAGATAACACATTCCACAATGGGAGTGAGAGATGAGACGGGAGGGGGGTGTGGGAGGGGAAAAACTCGGAGTTAATACAAGTGCAAACCAAGAGAAGTGACTACACAATACAGGAATTAAAAAAAAAATAAAAATCAACACCCAGACATGACAAAAAAACCAACTGTGCTACGGTAACACGGGGCGAAGTGAAACGTAACTAGGGGTCATGAACCCTCAGCAGCAGAAACTCTTCACCCCCTTTCTGGACTTTAGCACCTACAGTCTCTGCCCTTCCTTTCGTATCTCTGCTCCTGCAGTCACCGACCTTCTCCGGAGATGCCCAGACCCCGGAGATGGCCATTAACTCTCCCATACAAAGGATCCCGTGGACGTTCGCTGCACGCACAGCTTATCAGCCATGAAAACTTATCTCTCCAAGCTCTTTAAAGAGGTTCTCCGGGCCCTTCCAACCTTGGGCGGATGCCAGAACAGCCCCTTTGAATGAGCATCATTACTGAGGCTGTAAAAATTTATTACCCCCTTTACTATGTCAAGATTCAAACGCTTTCACCCCTCCTTTCGCAGCCAGCGCTGAGCAGCGGGAAGCTACCCTGGAGGTGTCTGACCACGCGGTGCCTTATAAAGGGTTTTACCATCGTAATGCTCAGAATAAAACCACATTTCAAAGCACGTGGCTTCCCCAGGGGACTGCGATAAGAAGACTCGGCTCCTTTGCACCCCGGCGTACCTGGGTGGACTGCGCGACGGCTTCGTCGAGGGCGAGAGCCCTCTGGCACACCTCCTCCTTGATTTTGGCATACATGGCCTCGGCCGTCGAGTATTTTTTCTGCACCATCTCCCCTTCCTCAGGGTTGAGGTCCTTGAGCTGTGGTCCGATTTTCAGCAGCTTGTCAATATGAGGCTTATGTTCAGCAATGGACTCTCTTAGTTGCTAGGGAATAAAAGGGAAAAAAAGAAAAAGAGATATTTGTTTAGAAACCTACTGAAAGCCGCTGCCTTTTTATTCCACTCAACACTCCAAGAGCAGCGATCGTATCTGGTAGTGAACTCACACCGCTGATTTCTTGACCCAGCATCTGCCAAGCACATGGCACTCGGCTCTTCCTAACATGGCCATGCCTCGGCACGCACCAGCACATCGCCCGGCACGGGTCCTTCCCCGGCACGGCTGGCTCCTGACCCTCCCCACAGCCCCACGGGGGACACCGCTGGGAAAACTCGCTTTTGCGCCTCTCTACCCTAAAAGCACAAAGCAGTTTTCCTGCCACAATCAGGCAGGAGATCCAAAGGCAGCCAGGCTCCCTTGGGTGCAATCTGTATTTTCATAAGAAGAGTTCCAACGTAACTAGTGATTTCCACATGGTACACTCACAGCACGGCTATATGACATAGGCAGGATCCCCAAAAGGAAGAAAATGGGGAAAATAAAAAAAAAAAAATCATCAGAAAAATTCATAAAAAAGGTGTTCTCGCCCCTGTGAGCGCTGCGCCTCCGTTTAACGTCGAGGAACCGATGGTGCAGGAGAGGCAAACGCCGCGTCCTCTTACCCTCATGTCCTCCTGCTGCTGCTTGAGCTGCTCGTGATCGATGGCCGGCGGGGGCAGCTGGGAGATGAGGGCTTGTGTCTCCTCGATCCACGGGTTCAGCTCCTCGTAGGTCTCCCAGAACTGGTTGACCAGGACCTGGGCGCGCTCCAAGCGAGCGTAGCGCTCCGAGTTGAGCTGGCTCACGGCTTCGTACTGCTGCACCAGGGACTCGGTTTTCTCCTAAAAAGAGAGGGAGGAGGGTTATAGCGAGGGATGCAAAAGGGCCCAGGAAAAGCGCCCGCTGCGAGCTGGAAGAGCCTTTGGTGGCCTTCCACGCGCGCAAGCTGTAATTCCAATTAAAGCAGCCTCAGAAACCTCCGCTATCCCCCCGCCATCCCCAAACACGGCAATAAAAATCGGCAATAAAGGAGAGTAATAAATGTAAAGAGATTTCTGCTAACGCTGGTGGGAATTACTAAAGAGGGAGTAATTTTAAACTCCTTCAGCCTGCGCGAGAGCTGAACGTTCACCTCCCTCCCCTCTCCGTCTCCCCCGTCGCAGGAAAAAGCGGAGGGAGGCTCACCTGGAGAACCGCTTTTTGTTCCTCCCCGCACGTCCCGAAGATCTCATTGCGCTGGCTGAACAGTTCATCCATAGAATCTTTGTGCCGAATAATGTCGATGGAAAAAGCCTGCAGAAAGCAAACGTCCAAAGAAAGGAAAGAAATGAGAGCCCAGCCCAACCTCTCCCCTCCCCGGCCCATCCAGCAGAGCTCGGCGCCGCAGAGACCACGCAAAACTCAGCGCAAGTGTCCTGCGGCACACGGAGAACCTGGCTGCAAATGCCGATTACTGCATGTTTTTCTCGTGACTCATCTGCGTCAACCTCTCTCTTTCAAAGGCCTGAAAACAGCTCTTAAAACGAGGTATCGGTCAAGTTCCACACCCAGGGTCCTCACCGGAGGAGAAGCTCCATGATCCATTCGTTAGCGAACACGGTAACCCCCTTACCAATAACTTTCCCATTCCCAAGGTCCACGCAATTAACAGCAGGAAGCTAAGCCGAGCTCAATTTAGCTGAACGCTTGACGTTTCAGCCCCCCTCCCTTATAACAATGCCTTATTTTTCCTTTTTTTTTAATTTTCTTTTTTTTTTAAAAAAAAATCCAATAAGCCTGTACGCAGCTCTGATTGCCAAGGCTGGTAAGAGAAGAAAAGGGCCGTTTATTTAAAGTGCACGTTCTTTCAGGCATGAGCTCATCTCAAAGATATAAAAAAAAAAACCAACAAAAAACAACCCCCAGTGCCTCTTTGTTCCACGTCTGGCTGCCGGGAGGGAAACGGGGAGTCCCCCACTGCAAGGAACAATGAGCAAAAAGCAAATGGAAAAGCACCCTCATTAATCAATATATACGTTTCTCTAAACCCTTCCCACTGCCAGCGCCTGTAAGACCCAGGCAGAGCTTGCTCCGGCGGCCACAGGGAAAGCCTTCGGAAGGAGCCGCTCTCTCCAGAGGAGTCCAGGCAAGAGCACCCACCCGGCCCTCAATGGCCGTGTAAAAGTTTCGGCTCCTGCAAACGCACGGGAGGTTTTTTCCCCTTTAGAAGCCAAACACTTCATTTCTCTAAATCCTCTTTCTCCCTCGTTTTTTTTCCTTTTACTTCCCAAGCGTTGCGTCTCTCCTGGTGCTCTGGGCTCTGCACCACAAAGCCCAGGGTAAAGCTGCCCCCCTCCTGCCCCAGACCCCAACCCATCACCCAAACCACATCCCTCCTCGCTGCCCACCCCGGCCCCCGGCAGCGAGTGCGCACGTACCTTCTGCACCTGCAGCTGAGCCGTCGTCTGGTCCTGTTCCAGGCGGATGGGACCCAGAGCCATCAGCTTCCGCTTGGTCTCGGCCACCCAGGCCAGCTCCGCGTCGGCCGCCTGCTCGTACTGGCACAGGGGAGAGGATGGGCAGTGCAGGTTAGTGATAGGCAGCCGGGATGGAGCACACGGCAAGTTGGGGACAGTGGGAGACGTGGGGGGGGGACCCAGCGGATTAACGTCTCGCCTGGGTGCGCAGAGGCAGGGAGGAGAAGGTTGGGTTGGGGCAGCCCCCGGTACCAGCACAGGCTGGGGGATGGAGGGATGGAGAGCCGCCCTGCCGAGAAGGACCTGGGGGTACTGGTGGGTGAAGAGCTGGCCGTGAGCCGGCAACGTGCACTCACAGCCCAGAAAGCCCCCCGCATCCCGGGCTGCATCCCCAGCAGCGTGGGCAGCAGGGCGAGGGAGGGGACTCTGCCCCTCTGCTCCGCTCTGGGGAGACCCCCCTGCAGCGCTGCCTCCAGCGCTGGGGACACCAACATAAGGAGGACATGGACCTGTTGGAGCAGGGCCAGAGGAGGCCATGGAGATGCTCCGAGGGCTGGAGCCCCTCTGCTGTGAGGACAGGCTGGGAGAGTTGGGGGTGTTCAGCCTGGAGAAGAGAAGGCTCCGGGGAGACCTTAGAGCCCCTTCCAGTCCCTAAAGGGGCTCCAGGAAAGCTGGGGAGGGACTCTGGATCAGGGAGTGGAGCCATAGGATGAGGGGTAATGGTTTTAAACTGAAAGAGGGGAGATTTAGACTAGACATAAGGAAGAAATTCTTAACTGTGAGGGTGGTGAGACCCTGGCCCAGGTTGCCCAGAGAGGTGGTAGATGCCCCATCCCTGGAACCATCCCAGGTCAGGTTGGACGGGGCTCTGAGCAACCTGATCTAAGTTGAAGATGTCCCTGCTCATGGCAGGGGATGCTGGGCTAGAGGACCTTTAAAGGTGCCTTCCAACCCAAACCATTCTATGATTCTAAGAAGGGGACATCGGGTTGGATGCAGGTTTCTGACTCCAGGCTCCCCTCCGTGAGGAACAGCAGCCGCTGTCCCACAGCTCCTGCAGCCGGTTTCCGGACACGGAGCACCAGCGTGCCGCAGGCGCTCAGCACAGCGGGGCACGGCGGAGCAGCCACCTTTCTCTACACCCTCCCTGCCCACAGGGAAAGGGACACCTATTTTACACCATCGTTTTGCTCGCACATTCAACTTCGTGGAGCCAGCGCTCAAAGCCAGCAAGGACAGTTATCCACAGCGCTCCAGGCCTCCAGTCCGTGCAGAACAAGCCTTTTTTGAGAGGATTGTTCGCCTGGAACAAATCCCCGTGCTGTCCCAACAGGGGATGCCTTTTTTTTTCCAGGTCTGAAAGTCACCTCTCATTGGTCACCACCACCTCCATCACCCACACAAGCAAAAGCCCGCAGGCGGGATAACACGGCGCTGCCCTGGAGTTATCTTATCCAAACCGCACTCAACGGGACGGGTCAGAAACCAGACCCGCTGCCACACGCCGCTGGTGGTGCTTGTTCGTTTCTTGGCATTCCCGATGGGATTTGGCCCTCCTGGCAGGCTGTGCTTGCTATCCCTCCCACCGCCATCCTGCTGTGCAGGCTGAAGCGGTGCCGAGCTGCTCGCTCCCACTCTCCCAAGAAAACCCATCAGCCTCCGGCGGGGTTATTAAATTACCTGTTGAGACCTCTGAATAGCAGCATCGATTTCCTCCACCCTCTGCTTGATGGTGTCACTGACCAGCTTGTAGCGCTCGTTGGTGTCCGACACGAGTTTATCCAGCCCTTCGCGGGCTCGCCAGGGAACCAGCTCCAAGAGAGCCCGGCTCACTTCGTTCACCGTGTCCAGGACGAGCCTGTGCTCCATCACCTCCTTCTTCAGCTCCTGTGGAAGGCACCCATGGAACACGTGTCCTTCTCAGCGGCTCTGCAGGTGACATCCCTCTCTGGCTCCTCCCCAGCCTCTCAAAACTCCCACCCTCGCGTCCCCGTCCCGCGGGTGCTGCTCTGCCAGCCCCCCACCTTTTGCCTCTGTTGGAACTGGGGTATCTGCTCGCCGGCGGGTGACTGTCCCCCGCTGGAAGCCAGCTCGTCCTCCACTTTGCTCATCCAGCTGGTGAGCTCCTCGTGCGTGGACTGGAACTTGGTGGCCAGCTGCCGAGCCTGCTCCAGCGTGCGCAGCGCCTTGGAGCTGGCGGCGGTGATGTCCGAGTAGCGGGTCTTAATTCCATCCAGCTTCTCCTGGATCAGCAGCACCTCTTCCCCTGGGAGAGCAGCAAGGGGCGAATGATGCTGGGCTGGGGTGGGGGGGCTGCAGGAAGGTTTGAGCAGCCACCTGCCCTATTCCCCCCCATTTTAAATAGCTGATTTCGGTCTCACTTTTCTTAATATCCACCTCCTCCCTGGAACAGGATGGAAGCGTGCTGCAAAGCCTGGCTTTGCCACAAGCCCCAAAGCCGCCACAACTCAGTTCTCAACTAACGTGTCACGGCTCCAGGAAAAAAAAGGTCCAGTTCACTCTTTACTGCTGTTTCGGAGAGGATGAGACACTGCAAGCCAAATTCTTTGTAATCACTCTTCCTGCTACACGGCTCCCACAAGGACAGAGGTCCGCACATCTGCTCCGAGCAGACCACATCTGAAGGAAATGCATCGCCCCGACCTTTCTTCCCACTCCTAAACATAAACTCACGCCCACGTGGCAACAGCAACAACTGCTCGGTATGGGAAAGCAATATTAGGAAAGGGCTGGGTGTATTTTTAACCTCTTTCCATGTGATTTAGCAGCTGGATGCAATGAGAAAACCCTCCCTCGCGTCGCAGGGCTGCTCGGCGCTGAGCATCACCACGCCGGCAGCGGGAATTACGCGCTCAGGAAGCTGCGAGGTTGGTACTTGGGACCAACCGAGTCCAACCAAGTCCTAAGCTGGAGCGCTTGTGGCTCGGCATCCAGATCTGGATGCTACATGGCTACTTTGGGAGCATCCCAAAGGAAATTAGACCTGAGGGAGAACAGCCTCCCCCAAACAACGTTATCACTGCAGACCACGGACTTCCCAGGAGAGACCGTGAGGAGGATGAGGGGCTTCCCAGACCTCCCCAGGATGGGCCAGAGGGTGCCCAGATCTTTGTGTTACCTGTGGTTTGCTTCAGGAGAGCTTGCCCGTTTCTAATGGCTTGGTCCACGTTCTTCTTCCTGTTCACAATTTCCTCGTTCAAAGCCTGGAGAGAAAGGCAAATTGCGGTTATCCTTCTGCAGGCAGGTCCCCGTGTCCTGCCGGCCAGAGATGCTAAGGAGAGCACGAACTGCTCCTGCCGAGCATGGGAAGGGTGGGCAAGAGATCTGATACTTGTCCAGCCATCCTTCTCCTGCTATGGGGCTTATTGGGACTTCTGGGACCCAAAAGCTCAAATCTTAGAGCAAACCCATCCCAACCCGTTGGATACGCGTTACCAAAGAACTCGCCCTTGTATTAGACATAACCTCACTCTTGAAAAGAGCTTGCACGGCCCCCGGGGAGAGGAAGCAGACGGCTTCCTCGGTGGCCAGCCCGGCTCGGAAAACCCACCGGGCTTTTCAAGCTCTCATTCTTGGAAACAGCATCCAGCTTTCTAAAGGCACGGGGTGGCCAAGCTTGCTCAGACATTGTTCAAATGAATCATTTGAAGTTTCCCCCCCTGCCCCCAGGAAACCCGTTTTCGGGGCCACAATTATTGTTTTCAACACATGAAATCTCTTTACGCTTCTCCAAGCCTAGAAGAGAACCAGCCGTGGAACAAGCTTTGCAAAATTAAAGTCAGACCAGAAACAAAAATAAAACCAGACAAATGCAACAAAATAAACAACGTAAACATGGAAGAAAATGGAAAATACCAGCTGGTCGGCATGCTGCTTCTGCAGGACGTCCCGTTTGTAATCCTTTACGGATACCGAGCCGAGCTTGTCCTCGACCTCAGCCATCCAGTTGAGCACTTCCACCTCCTCCTCCCCAAAGAGCCTGGCGTTAGACAGCGCCTGATCCAGCAGCGCTGCCTTCCGGCAGCACCGGTCGTGGACCTCGCCGTAGCGGGTCTGCAGAGAGTCTAGCTTCTCTGCCAGCAGCCTCCGCTCGGCGGCACAGCTCAGGGAGGAGAGGGACTGCCCGACACCGACCGCCCGAGACACGTCGGCCGCGTGGCTCTCTATCTCTTCCTCTAAAGCCTGAATGCCGGGAGGATAAAACGGACAACAGAAAGGAAAATGAGTGAAAAATGGATAAAAAAAACCCAAAAAACCAAAACAACAAACCAAAACCAAACAACAAAACTCAACATAAAAAGGAAAACAGAAACAACGAATGCAACTGAAGGAATGAAGGAGACGTGAAACCCACCCGTGAATGGGCAAACTGCATCGAAATAAAAAAAAAGGTTTAGAAGAAACACAGGAGCGGGACTGGTTTTTCTATCCAGAGCCACACACGCTCGCTGCGAGGTGCGAAGACGCGAGCGTAATATTTACCCACGCCGGTGGGTTGGGGCTCGCAGCCTTCTCTGTGCGTGAAGCAGCCTGGACGACTCGCCGATACTTCTTCGTGCCAAAACCCCCCTCGCCACGGCAGAAACCCCCACCTGAGCGGGACCCGATACCAACCACCGCCACCGGCGGCTCCCATTCCCGCCCGGGTCCTACCTTGTGCCGACTGATCTGCTGCTGGATTTTGGCAGTCTGGGTACCGATGGGCTCCGAGTTGGCCAGCTTCTTCTCCGTCACCGACAGCCAGTCCGACACGGGCTCCGTGGTTTCGTGGAACTGTTTCGCCAGGACCAGGATGTCCTCCAGCTGCTTCTGCCTATAGTGAGGAATAAACCACTAAGGAGCAGCTCCCTGTTGGAGCCAGGCATGGGAAGTAGATTCGAGGAAGGGGGAACCAAAGCAGCCCTGTTCAGAGCAAGGTGAGACACCGTGTCAGGCAAACGCGAAAATCAACGGGGAGAAACTGCAAAATACGCTTTTTCCTGCAGCTGCCTCTTTAGGATCCAGTTTATCCTCCTGGGAAGGCGGCAGAAAGGCTCGCCTTTTGTGCTGCTTTTCTTCCATTCTTATCACTATCTCAGAGATCCTCCGACGTGCTCAGCTTGTGCCCGGGCTCTCAGTGTTTCAGAGCTACTAAGCTTCTGGTCAGAGACAGCCCAGCAGCGGTACGAGTCCTAGATGGACAGTCCATCTAGTTGGCAGTGATTTAAACCACCAGGAGGGTCAAGTCTGGCCCTCAGAAGTGACTTTATGACCTCAAATATTAGCTTATGTAGCAACAAGCGACTCATAAATGAGATTCAGGCAGCAGAAAGGTGTCAACAGGATGTTGCCGCTAAAGCTAAATGTTAACGCTTAAAGGAATAAAAATAACATCCGTCCCCTGCAGGGGATTTATTTAATCTGAGCTCTTCCCTGCCATTGTAAACCACCGCTATCAGCTTCAGCTCCCAAACAGGCTTTGATTTCTCATGTTTTCCAGCTGTTTCCATGTGTCCAGGATGTATCCGCACGGAAATCTCCGCCAGCTCCCCACGTGTTGTAACCCCAAGCTCTGGGCCGCCGGGAACGGCAGGACGGAGCTGGCTCCGTGTTTTTGGCTGGTGGGACAGCCCCTCTCACCTGCCGGCTGCCCGGCCCAGCAGCCCTGCCCAGCGACGCTCCAGGCTCTCCAGCTGCCCGACAATCTTCTCCCGATCCGCGGGCTCGGCCGACTGCGCGATCCTGCCGCCCTCCGCTTGGATCATCTCAACGGTGGCTTTGCGATCGTCCAGGAGTCGCTGGAGCAGCTTTAGCAGCAGCGGTGAAACAAAGGAGGAGAAGAGTTACCAGATTGGATCAGCAGAACCTCTTCGAGCCCTCGGAGAGATCAAATCTCTAATTGTGGCTGAAAACCATCGTAAGCACGAGGCCGAGACCAAAGCCCCGAGTGGGGCAGCCTCTGCCATCAAAACCAGTTAAAAAAAAATATATAAAATAATATAATAATACGCTTTAACTTTTGGTCAGCCCTGAAGTGGTCAGGCATTTGGACTAGATGATCATTGTAGGTCCCTTCCAACTGAAATATTCTATTCTAAAAGAGATTCAAAGCGCTTCTGGGCCGGAGAATTTTTTAGAGGCTTCCCCATCACCCCCTTCCTCCAAACTTATCAAGTTTTTAAATTTTCACTTTAAATAAATTTCCTCTTCAAAGGCACGATACGTCGGACCAAGCCTTGGTAAGAATTCATTTCTTAAATGTTTTACCACGGCCACATTTCAACTTTCATCCGCCTGCTCACCAGGGCAGGCGCCGACCCAGGCTGTTATCTCCGCAAACACCGGCACGCCTCGGGTCGCTCCTTACAGTTTGTACCTTCGTTTTGTCCAAATACCCAAACCGGTACCTCCACCACCAGCTCGCTCCTGACGCAGCACAACTACCAGCGCAAACAAAACTTAGGGGCTGGAAAAACACGGCCGACCAGCAAAACCAGCGGCAAACTTCAAGAGGCGGCGGGACAACACAGTAACGCTGGCGATTTAGACGATGGAGATAGCGAGTGTGGGCAAACGAGCTGCCGGTTTATCACGTTAGGATGTGGGGAACCGGCAGAGGAGCCACCACGAAAGAAGCAGGCTTGTGTATGTCCCAGCTACGCCTTCTCTGCTACAGCTGGACCCCCAAAATATTGGCTGGCTGTCCAGAGCTCCCCATCCCACCGAGCCAACCCTTACCCTGCGGCTTGCTCACCTTCTGCTCCTGGATCTGGGCTTTCACCACCTTGTACTCCGCAGAGGGAGGTTTCTGGTTGGAGATGAGCTCCTCGGTGTCCGCCAGCCAGCTCAGCAACGGTTCCAGGGCGTCCTGAAACTTCCCGCAGTGTAACAGGGCCTCTTGCAGCTGAGCAACTCTTTGGGCCACCTGCACCCCAAACACAACCCCGTTGCATGGTCAGGTTGCTGACGCATCGACGTCGGAGCCTCAGCTCCCTGTTGATGACCCCCTACTTCTACCAGACCCCAACGGGGCCAAGAGAAACCACTTACAGCCCCTCCCCACGCTCTCACCTTCTTGTTGAGGGTGTTCCAGCGGGTGTTGATTTCTTCCATGTCATGCTCCAGCCCTTGGACATCACAGTTCTTCCCGGCGCTTTGGATGAGTCCTTGACCAACTCCATTGACTTGCTGTAGTTTTAGCTGGAGGGGATCCACTTGCTCCTTCTGGAAGAGCTGGGGATGGGAAGGGTGGGAGAGAAAAGGTATTTATAACCCGTGAGCTGCTCTTACAGCCCCTCCATCATTCAGTTGTATCTACTGAATCCACTTTCTTCTCTAGAGAAGACGCGGCAGCTACTTGCACTGATTTTATCAGAGTTGTGCAAGTTTGTCTGAACTCCTCGCTCGCCTTGACCCAGTAACACACGTTGCAGGCGTCTGCTGGCGTGGAGCACAGCTCGGGATCTACACGCATCCACCTCCGCTTTTAAATGGGTAAATCCCCTTTTTCCAAGCACCGGAGGGAGGTGGAGAGAGCAAACCGGGGAAGGAATGAGAACATCGGCTCTGGTCGGCCATCAGCTTGGGAAATAACGCTCCTGGGGGAAAAGCCAAAACAGTTCTCACAGTGATGCTCTCGAGAACAGAGACCTGACATCACACGAGTGTTGTTAACCACGAAATTACAGACACCGAGAAGCTAGCTGCATTTCCAAAGACAAAGCCGATAGGCAATTAATGTGCTAGTCGTTTACCGCACCGCATATTTGGCACGGTCCTGGCTGGGAATCCTGGGGGGAAAAGCTTTTTAAACCAAAACCCATTTGATAGGGAAGGGGGAGGAGAGCGAATGAAGCTCCCCATTGTAAAGAGAGGCGGCAGGGCAAATCCTGTTTCCGCAAAGGAGATAAGTGCTCTTTATCACAGCCGTGCATCGGCTGTAACCACCCGTGCAGGGTCCCTCTGGCACTGCCGGGGTGGCCGCGCTGCCCTGTCCCGAGGGACAAGCCTCCCGCTTCCCCACTGGGAATAGCACAAGCCCTAAAAAACCAGGGAGCGGAGTCCTTCATCGCTTACTCTGGTCCCTTGGACCACGAGCCCGTCCAGAGCACGGGTCACCCCGCACCCAGCGCTGGGCAGGATCAGAGCCTTCGGCATTTTCTCTTTGGAAAGCGGAGGGGACGGCAGCCAGCCGCCTGCGTTCTCAAGCGTGCCTCCTCCTCACATGCCTGAGAATAGACGGACACCAACGGCATCAAAAAATTCCCACTCGGACGCCAGATCTCTCCTAGCAGAGCAGCGGCTTGCGGATGGCACAGCTTTCCAGACCCGGCAATAGTTTTGACTCCAAAGGAACACAAGGCAGGCACAAAAACCCCAAACACACCGAAAACCCCAAACGCACCCAAAAAAAGTTCCCAGCCTGAGCAAGAGGGGCTGCCTTGACTTCCTTTGCCCCGTTTTCAAAGAAAAAGCCGTTCGTTCCCATCGGAGCTCAGCGACTCGAGGGCAGGGAGGTATCGCTGCAGGACACGCAGCGAAGGGCGTGCTGGCAGACATTGTCCGGGGCTGTTTGCTCAGGGAGAATTATGCCACGGTTATAAGAATTAAATGGTGACATGAAATCACCGATTCCCCGGCTGCTTCTCCTGTTACTGTTTATACATGGAGTTGGCTGTTGGAGCAGCCAAACCCACAAAAGGACCAGGCTGATAAGTCTGGCATGCCGGGCTGGGTCCCAGCCCTCCGCACGCTGGGAAAAAACAAACTCCAGGGCTTCGAAGCAGGCGGGCAGGGAGGGAGCCCCGCAGAAAGCCCGGCCGTCAGACCACCGTACCCGCAAGGCAGGAATCGGTCCAGCCCGAGAGCGCGCCGCCGCACGTCTTGGACGAAGATAATCACGCTAACGGCCTGAGGAGTGAGCAGGGCGAAGACGCCTGTTTTTCTCTGCTCGCAAAAGATTCCGGCGATTTAGTTCATTAACCTCGCTGTGACTCAGCTTTGAAGCAAATATTTAAGGTACAGCCTTTGCCGGGCAGGGAAAGGCACAGAGCGAGGCGTCCTGCCTGGGCAAAGCGGCTGGACAGACATCTTATCGAGCAGAAGGACATCTGCTCCCCCATCCCTCCTCCTCCTCCTGGCTCCCAGAAATGCTTCCCGAAGCATCCCCTCGCTTTCTGCTTCCCTCATCTCCCTCCTTAACCCCACCGCTGCCGAACGCAGAGCCCGGCCCTGCGCTGGGAAGAGAAGAACCGGCATCGCCCCGGTGCGGACCCGGACCTGCCAACGCCTTCAACCACGTTGGAACGAGGAGAAGATTTCCGGGGTTAACAACCAGAGATGCTGCACATAAAATAAACGTCCCAGCAGCAAGGACACACTGACACCAAAGCAGGGAATTTCAGACAACAGACGTACAACGGCGAGAACCTGACGGCTCTTCTTCCTCGCTAAGGTCCCCACCAGGCGCCCCAGCCCCTGCTCACATGGACACCCCCCCTACGTGAAAGCACCTCGCCAACCCCCCTCCACGTGCATTTCTCAAACGGGCGGCACAGCCCAAAGGATGAGTAATCGCTACCGAATCGGGATTTTCGGCGCTGACTAACTTCTGATGTCTCCTTAGTGATATTTCTCCTAATCCAGATGGCAGTAAATCAGCGCTGGGCTGTGGGAACTCCACCACCGAGGTCCCTCCAGGCGAAAGCCGCCAGCACGGCACGGTAAAGCGAATCCCCAAATGCCAGAGAGAATTTGAGCCCCTTCCCGCGCACGTTCAGAGCCTCAGCACCTTATCGCTCGCTTAAAAAGCTACAGAAAGCGGTGCCTGCACAGGACAGGAATTATCTGCACTCAATTCGTTTTACAGGATTCTCTCTTCTGATACGTTTTCTGCTTCAAAGATAGGAACCACCCCGCCAGGATCTGGCGAGAAGGTTTTTCTCAAGTCTGTGATTTACATCTGAGTGACCACAACGCACTTTAATAAGCCAAAAAAAGTTCAAGACAATAGTTTAAGTCATCGAGCGGCCATAGCCTTTTGCCTCCCCTGCTTATAAAAAACGTACAGTTCCCCCTCACCCAGAGCTTTTTGCCTGCCAAATTCAAGCCCAACTCAGGAGGGAGAAGGTTGTTTCAAAGCCTGAACCCCGCAGACCGTGGCCATGCGTTACTGAGCGGGTTCCCGTCCCCCCCTCCCACCCCTCAAGTGCAAAATAAAGCAATTTCTGCGCCCGAGCGACAAATACCTCGTTATCTGGAACGAATCCATCTGGTAGAGCAGGAGGCCCTTCTGCGATGAGAGCGGTGCCGGGAGGTGCCTCCATGCCCGTGGGCACCTCTTCCTCGCCGGGTGCCGGGGAAGGAGCACCCCCAGGGCTGGGGGGACGGAAGGTGTCCCCCGGCACGGCCCCGGGGAGGGTTTGTGTGGTGGGTGCTGCGGCGGAGGGTGCGTCCGGCAGCTCCTGCAGCTCTGGGGTGGTGGGACCCTCCTGAGGGGGTGGGAAGGCAGAGGGGGGACCCTCCGTGCCCGGCAGCACAGACACAATGTCCCAAACTGCCACCTCTGCCGCGGGTTCTCTCGCAATGGGGTCATCCTCCAAAGCTGGTGCTTCGGTGGATAGGTAATCCAGGATGGGCGGCGCAACCATGTCAGCAAAGTCATCTGTATCCCCCAAGGCCACTACTGGCCCCACTGCTGCCAGCGGTGCAGGGCCACCACCAAGATCCCTGACATCGGAGATGAATGGGTCGGCCACTTGTGGTGGCACAGTGGCAACAGGCACATCAGCAAACGGTGGTGGAGCATCCAGAAGCTCTTCCATTGCCAAGGCAGCGGTGGTGGCATCTGGAGGTGGGTGCTCAGTACACGGTTCCTCAGCATCCATGGTAGGATCCCCAGTGGCTGGTAGTGTCTCCTGAGCCTGGGGCTCTGGGACAGCCACATCCCCTGGTGCTGGTGGGTCCGCTGGAGCACAAAGCCCTGCAACATCCCATGGGATGGTGTCAGGAGCAGGCTGCCCCACAATGGGCAACGTGCCGGGAAGGTCTTCTGGGGTGGCTGGGCTGGCAGCACGTGGGACCCCCTCACCCAGCACCATGGTATGGCACTGTGCCGCTGGCCGGTCCTCCCAGCCACAGGCAAATAGCAAGTCCAGGTCTCCTGGCTGCAGGATGGCTGCCGGTACCTCCCCATGTGTGACAGTCACCTCCACGGGGGACCCCTCGGTGTGGGCAGCCCCTTCCAGAGCCTGGCCCTGGCCCGTGGGAACTGTTTCCCATGGGAGGTCCTCAACAGGCACTGGGGATGTTGAAGGCTCAGAGCCTGGCCCTGATGCAGAGCCGGTGTAGAAAGGTGGCAGAGAACCACAGTGAGTGTCCTCACTTCCTGCCAGACGACTCTGGCCCTCAGGTCCCTCACTCTCTGGTCCCAAATCTGCGGCTTCATCCTCAGAAACCAGTTCTGGGACATCCCAGTTGGCAAGCTCAGTCCTTTCAGGCATGAGGTGATGGGTCCCAAATGGATCCATCCCCTCAACGCCGGCCTCATTGTGCTGTGGGGGAGATCCCAGCTCCTCTGCCACTGTGTCAGGAGCTGGGGGCTGGCAGGGGGACAGCCCCGTCGGGGACACTCGGCCAGGACAGGTCTCCTCAGGAAGCTGTGATACTTCACCATCAGGGACCAGTAAGTCTTGGTTATCTTCACCCCAACCCACCGGAGCGCTGGGGTAACCAGCTCCCTCAAAGCCAGAAGGTGGACATGCACCTGTCTCAGGAGATGGCATCCCACCAGCCACCAGCACCGCCACCACACAACTGTCCACGAGCTCCAGGTCCACCAGCGGGTCAGGTTCATCCTCCTCCACCAGTGCCGGAGAACACTGCCGGAGGGAGCCCGGCCCTGCCGTGGGCACAGGGCTGGGTGAGGCTCCTCCGTCCGAGTCTGTCGGGGTGACAGCCGAGGTGTCCCTTTCTGAGAAGGGCTCTGTCGCTGGCTCCAGCGTGCTCAGCACCTGCGAACTGCAGGTGACATCAAAGTCCTCCAGATCCGACACAACAGCAGAGTCCGAAGCGCTGATGTCCAAAGGGGCCCTATGCTGACACGCTTCGACCACCGCCCCGGCCAGTTTGGCCGAATCTGGGTCCAGCCCCTCCGAGTCCATCGGGGAGACCTGAACCTCCAGGCAGCCAGGGACGGCCCCATCACCCTCGTCCTCGTTCAGGCACTGCTCTTCCAGCTCCAGGAACATCTGCACCGAGTCCGTGTCGGACAACTCAGGGCCGGCGGGGCTGGCTGAGCGCTCCGAACCTGGAGCAAAGTCCTCAGCCTCGCACTGCACCGCCGTGTCCTCGGTACAGCACGCGCTGCCAGCAAGGGGGCTGCCGGCACCCCCCGGGGATGCGCAGGACCGGGAGGTCCCCGGACTGGGGGCAGAGCCATCCGCCGGAGCAGCAAATTGTTCCCTTTCTTCAGAAATATCTGCCAAGCAACAGCTCTTCTTCTCCTCTGCCACCAGAACAGCCTTTCCTCTCTCTGACAGCGTCGCCTCCTCCCACTCCTCCATCATCACCCAGCGCTCGTCCTCCTCAAATCTCAGCTCAGACTCCGTTTTCTCCCTGAGATTGGAGGTGATGAGAATATCCAGTCCTGCATCCAGCAGCTCTTCGCTAAGGCACGGAGAGAGGTTGACGTTCTCCACCGTACAGTCCGACTCGGAGGCCTCCAGGGTCTCCTGGTGCCCATCGCTGAGGCTTCCCTTGATGAAATTCTTCCTGGCTCGCGGCCAGGTGGCACTGGGGAGCCGGCAAGCCCTGGCCAGGTCCCCAACACGACCGCGGCCGTCACTGGCGTTCAGCAGGGTCTGGCGCTCATCCCGGGGACCGCCGTAGCCATCTGCGCTGAACTGCTTGGCCGTTAGAGCCTCTGCCGTGCCGGATGACTTGGATACGTGCTCCAAGGTGAGAGACTCGGACATGGGCTCGCCGTGGTCGGGCTGGCCTGGGCACTCAGTGAACATGGCACTCGACTCCCGCTTATCTCGCAGGGAAGGGTTGGAGGCACCCGCTTCCGACACCTCGCTCAGCGAAGCCCCCATCCTTTCCGCAAATTCGGTGAAGTTTGGCGGCATGAAGGATTTCCACGACCGTCGGTTGACGTTCTCCTTCCTCTCGGGGTTCGGTCGTCTCCTTGGTGGAGCCGGTGCCGGTTTGGAGACGTCGCTGCTGAGCTTCAGCGCATCGAAGATGACTCGCTCGTCCAACTTCTTCGTTTCTGGCGCCCTGGACTCAAAGACGTTGGCAGCTCCCAAGGTCCCGTTGCTGGATATGGTGCTGCTGTCCCCCTTGCCGAGGGTGCTCTTGGAAAGCTGGTTGAGCTTCGATCCCTGATCGATTTGCTCGTTAATTCTCATCGTGTCGTATATCGACCTCTGGGGCACGTAGCAATCCTCTATATAACCATCCTCCTCCTCGCCCTTCCCCAGGCAAGTGCGGTTCTGCCGTAAACAGTCTGGCCGGCTCAGTGGTTTGCCCATGCTCTCGTCCTTACGGATGACAAAACCACCCCGGCAACCTTTCGCCCGCCACCGCAGGAAGCATCACACGGCCAGCAGGTCCCAAATCCGCCGTGGCAGACTCTAATCCCAAAGCAGCGATGCTACGGGGACGGGAGGGTGCACCGGCAGCACCGCGCCGGCTCAGCAGCCCGACAGGCGGTCCCGAGCAGCAAAACAACCCATCTCATCCCCCCGCCGCCCCTAAAAAAACCCCATCCATGGGCAAAAACCATCCAAATCCGACGGCTTCGATAAAAATATTCCCAATCGCCGTTTGCGCCAGAAACGGCGGAAGAGTTTGAAGCTCTCAAATTATCCCGTCCGTTCCGTCTTTAATAACAAAGGCGCTGCTCGTCCCGGCCGCTCACGTATCGCAGCCCGAGCGGCTCGCGGCTCCTCGCATTTTCGGCCCAGCTCCGAGTCCCGTGGAAGTCCAGCTGGTCTGAATTAGCCTCTCCCCCCGACTCTCGTGTTTTCATTTGAACTGAGCTTGTCAGCGGATATTCGTGCAAGTTTAAACACAGGAAGTTCTTCATTCAGGGCAAACTCGGAGGTTTCCTGTCTCAAAAACATGATGGCATTGTTGTTCCCGTCACCCCGCCGCGACGCTTGGGGCCACCGAGAGCCACCGGACCCCTAAAATCCAACCGGTTGCCGCGCGGCGGTCGGGGCACGCCACCGAGTCTTGCGGAGGGGGGGTGGGTGGAGGAAGGCTGCTGGGTCTTGGCTTTTTTTTTTTTTTTT
>VFFE01007693.1:2005100-2059729 GCA_008921705.1 Burhinus oedicnemus
CCCCGAAGCCGCGTGGCTCTGCCGGCGCTCCCAACCGCTCCGCCAAAAACCCACCCGCAACTTCCCACCGCGCGGCTCGCCGGCTCCTTTCCCCTAAAAAACTAATTATTACAGCCCCAGCCTTGGATCAGTCCCCCCATTCCATCACCCTCTTTTTTTTTCCTCCCTCTCCGACCCCTGGGTTTAAGGGATGGGGGGAACATGTGGGGCTGGGAGCGGGAGGCAGCCCGGACGCGTGAATCACGGCTGCGAAGTGATGCGGAGGGAAGTCACGGACTTGGGGAGAAAAAACCAGGAGGGTTTGAAACAGCTTCCACATATCTCCAGGCAACAACCCGCCCCGCCAACCGCCCTGCCTGCTACTTTGGGGAGGAATTAGAGCATCGGGATAAAAATACGAGAGGCGGGTGCTTAATACATAAAAGCCTGCCCCGGCCACCCCAATAGTGCCAACGCCGGGAGACGGTGACCACCAGCTGCAGCTTCACCAAAAGCCTTCCTGCCCGGCCGTGTTACAGCCGAGAGGTTGAAGCCAAGGGAGAGATGAAAAGCCTGATTTTTTCGGATGGGCTGCAGGTGCCTGCGCTCTCCGAAAACATTGGGGCTCGGCCAAGGTCATGGCACGGCTGCGGTGGGAGCCCGGCTTCCCCATCTCCGAGCCCTCGGGGTCCCCGAGTGCCCCAGCACCGACTGCGCAGGCAGCGGCTCCAACGCCGCGTTCCCCAAGGGATTTTTTCCTTTCGGAGGGATGGGAACGGACGTTTTGTGGAAGGGGAGGGTTCAGGGCTATGGAGGAGAAACGCCCATTAAATGGCCCGAAGCGTTCGGCAGGGCTGGCTGCACACCGGGAAATCTTTGGAAAGCCCTTTTCTTATTTCCGTCATTAAATATGACCAAGGAAAAGAGCGGGAGGAGGAAAAGAGGGGATCTGGGAGGGGTGTACGAGCAGCGCCACCCCCAGCCCCCGGGAGCCCCTTTGCCCATCCATGGCTGTCCCCTCTACGTCCCCCCGAGCCCTCCTGGACAGACAGACAGACGCTCAGGGCTGGCCCCGTAGCCTTCTCCGGCCCCGCTGCCAGCACTGCAAGAGCGTCCCAAAGCCCGGATTTTTATACTTGGCGGGGGACACCCCAGCTCTTGGTCCAGTTTATTAATCCAGCGCAGCTGAAACAACAAGAGAAGGACGGCCGCGCCGTGCCAGCGCTCCGGCAAAGCCGCCCCCGGCTCCCCCGCTACCACCTTGGCTGGGAGCTGGTGGAGCAGGAGCAGGACCGTTACCGCTCCGGGGCCCCTCCGCGAGGAATCCCAGGCATCCGGGCTGGGGCGCGGAGGCTTTTTGTTCCACTGCGAAGAAGGAACGATCTCGACGTGGAGCTGCCGTTTCACAGCCAGAAATTCTTTTCCCATTTCCTCACCAAGTCACGTGCCAGAAGCAAGCCAAGTCTTCCTCCAACACATCCCCCCCGGTCTCTAAAACCATTGGGGAAATATTCGGCAAGCACTAAAGCCAATTAAAAACCTGCTGCGCCTGGCCCGAAGATCCCAGCCGGAGCTCTTACAGGTTCCCCAAGCTGTGGCTTTAAGCCACCAAGTGCCACCCCACTGATGGGGACAGAAGCCGAAGGGTGTTGGGAATTGCAACTTTAGGGTCTTGCTCGAGCTTTGCGTTGGTGCGAAGGAAGGACAGGGAAGGACGGGAAGGTCCTGGCTGAATTTTTATGCTTTTGGGTGTCTCCAAGCGGCTCCGGCACGTGGAGCCCCTGCCAGCAGTATGTGCCAGGACTGAAATAAAGGGCTGAGAGCCGCAGCTCCGAGCTCCGGACAACGCGTCTGCTCACTTGGCAGCTCGCCGGACCTGTGGTGTGGTGGTGGTGGTCAGAATGGACCACCAGGACCCCTCATCTGGCTTTTGTTCGGTCACCAAACCTCCTCTCACCTGCCCCATTACCAGCACGTTTTGGCCAAACCTGAGTTGGGGTCGGCAGTTTGGGTGCTGGGATGGCCGTGCTCCGGCAGCCAGCTCGCCACGGGGAGAGGACCAAAGAGCTCTACACTGAGGGCTGTCACCCAGCCCAGACCCACTCGTGCCCTGAAGCCACCCCAGGCCATCTGATGGCCACGTCCTGCAGATAAAGACCCTCAGCTGAAACCCACCCGGAGGTTTTCCCAGGCTTGCTCCAAGTAGGAGCATCCCCATTTGTCTCCCGGATCCGTAGGTTTCAAGCTTTCCTCATATGGCCACCGGCCCCGGTGCACGGGGACGCGTGCCTTCCCCGTCACGGGGTGATGTCACCCTGTTTACGACTGCATTACATCCTGCCCGCCGCTGCCGCCACTGTTTACATGGGAAAGCAGTATTTGGAAACCAATATATTTTTAGCTTTCTTTTAATGCATCTCAGCAGCTGGAAATGAGGGACCTGCGTTATGTGGCGAGCAAAAGAGCCCAAGAGACAGATCAAGGTCTCTGATGGACACGTCGCTAATGAGCCCAGGGTACAACCGAGGGCCTTCTTCATCCTCAAAGCTCCTTTCATCTTCACCTCGGTGCCCTCCTGCCCTGGGCAGTGCAGCACCCGCTCGCCCAGCCCGGCTCCTGCCTTTGCACCACGAGCTTTGTTCCTACAGGTCTTGCTGGTCTTGTTCCCCATGTCTGACTCTGTGAGGGTCAACGTGTCCCCCATGTCTGACTCCACGAGGGTCACCACATCCCCCATGTCTGACTCCGTGAGGGTCACCACATCCCCCATGTCTGACTCTGTGAAGGTCAACATGTCCCCCATGTCTGACTCCGTGAGGGTCAACACGTCCCCCGTGTCTGACTCCATGAGGGTCACCACGTCCCCCACGTCTGACTCCGTGAGGGTCACCACGTCCCCCACGTCTGACTCCGTGAGGGTCAACACGTCCCCCACGTCTGACTCCGTGAGGGTCAACACGTCCCCCATGTCTGACTCCGTGAGGGTCAACACGTCCCCCATGTCTGACTCCGTGAGGGTCACTGAGCTGATGGTGGCAGGAGGGACCGCTGGGTTGGGACACGGTGCCACGTCCAAGCAAGGCAGAGGGGATAAACCCCGAGTGCTTCCAGCCCAACGGAGGGACCCGGGGTGGGTTTCAGCCTCCCTCAGACACCGCGATAAAAGCACAAAGCCAAATCACGCACGTCCAAAATCTGCCTTAGAAACCGCTTTTTAGGTTGTGCTAGGATTTTTCCTGGAGGATTCACATTTTTTAAAGCCTTTGCTGCATTTGTCGGAAGGTCTGAGCGATTTCTTTATCTCCCTTGCAGCGCTGCTGCTCTCCTAAACTCGCTTCTTTTGCCAAATCTTTACGATTGCCGTTTCGGCGCTGCGTGGGCAAACCCTGAGCTCCCAGCCTCTTCCAGGCAACGGCACCCGGGCTAATCCCATCCCACCGTGCCGGGCTGGGGGCTCCCTTATCCCCTTGCCTTACAGCCGACTTCGAACCCGTTTCGCGTCAGGCCCCTGTCACCACGCAATCCCTCTCTTCCGAGGCTGTTGGTGATGCCGGGAGCCAGCGCGCCTTTCAAGCAGCGATTCGCAACCTGTAGCCTGTTAATTCCAGACTTTTCTCCGCAGGGCTGTGGGAGGAAACCTCGGTTGGCTCCAGGGGGGTGGTCAGCACCTCCACTGGAAAAGTTTTAGAAAGAGGTTAAAAACTGAACTCACAGAGAAACGTTCTGCAGCTTGGATGTATAGATGCAGGGAACACTACATTTTGGGGTTTTTTTTAATTGATTTCATTTTTCCAAGGGCGCAGGAGCTGCACCGTAGCGCTTTCCCTGCCAGGCAGCTAATATAGATGTCGGTATAAATAATTCTCCTGAATAAAGCCCGGAGCCCACGTGCGACGGCAGCGCTTAGGCACAACCCCACGCCGTGGCATTCGGTGCTCGACTGCTGCGGAGCCTGGGATCCCGTCTGTGTACACAGAGCATCCCAAACCAGTCCGGGAGTAACCCAGGCTGGGACTGGGAGCGAAGGGTAGAGCCACATGCTGGGGCGGTGGGTCCTTGCGGCCGGGGGCTTAGCTGGGCACGGGAGGCGCCGAAATGCCTATTTTTGTCCTCAGCTGCCCAGTTTTCCTGCAAATTCCCCTCCGTGGCTGTCAGGCTTTGCTCTGGTGCTGCACGAGGGTGGATGAAGCACCCCGGGCTCTCCGGCCATCCCGCTCCATGCTGCCAGCATCCCAGCGCCCACGGGCAGGGTGCTGCCACCCCGGGGAAAGGGAAAACTGCAGAAGCTGCTCCTCGCCCGGTGTCAGAGTAACCGGGGGCAGCAGGGAGAGCCGAGGGATGGGGTGATTAATAAACCGCTCTGGAGGCTCTTTAGGAAGTGAGGTAAGCGCGTTATCATCCAGAGAATCCTCTGGATTGGAGACATTTTAAACCACTCCTTCGGCAGAAGAATTGGCAATTGTTCCTGAAACGCTGCGGTGACTAATCCAAGCCCGAGCCCTTCCCCAGAGAAGCCCCCGTCTGCTCCAGACCCAGTGGCCACCGTCACTGCCTTCCCCGGCGGTGAATGGTGACTCGCTTGGATGCTGTGGGTGACGGGAAAGTCCCGTGTTCGCTCCACCACGTGTTTCCCCACGGATCCCCCCATCCACAGCCACGTCCCACCGGGACAAGGCTCCTCTCCCTCCTCTGCCCAGCCCTTGCAGACAAAAAAGCTTTCCACCTCCTCTTCCCTCGGATCCTCAGCTCTCCTGGTTTTATGCAAAGCTGGTATTTTTAGTACCTCCTGGCAACACTGTGAAGTGTCACCACCACCAGCGAACGAGCGCTCCTGCGAGAGGACATTCCTACGGCCATCTCCCCCAACGGAGACCTGGCAGAGTCACCGAAGCATCTGCAAGCGGGTGGCTTTGGAGCAGTGACCCAAGCCGGCTCCTGGAAGGGACCGTTTGATCACGGCCTTAATTGTTTGACGGTCAAGAAAAGAAAAGAAAAAGCAAAAAACAGCCTCGCTGTGATTTGGCCGGTCTCAGCAGCTCTCGGCTTAATTCGCTCGTGTTCTCGGCACGCTGGGGACGAGGGAAATGCCTGTGCCTCCCTGTCTGCCCACGGACGAGTCAAGGTCAAAACCCACCCGTGGCTCGCTGAGGAACAGGCACACCGGCAAGGCTCCCTTCGGGAAAGCCCAGCTCCGGAATCGCATTTTCTCTTCCCTTCTTTATTTATTTCCAAGGAACGAGGAAGCCGCAGGGGCCGCTCATGCTCAAGCGCCTCTTGTGCAAACACGTTTATTTACAACACCCCCCCGGCATTACCAGGTTAGGAGCCCAGCAAGCACCACGGAGGCTTTGCCGCTCCTCTTGGGCCACTCGCCCCAGCCAACGTCGGTGACAACCCCGTCACCCGGCACAGCCCGTGCTTATCACCCCCCATTTATCATCCTCTTCTCCGACGAGGGGAGATGGTGCCTTTAAGGCAGCTTAACAGCTGTCAGAGAGGAGGCATTTTTGCGCGTGTTGCTGATGCTGAAAATACTAGCCAGAGATACTTTAAGTAGGTCTGGAAAGCGTTCAACGAGAAGACACCGTGGTGCAGCCTGTCCCCGCTCCCAGCCCAGTCCCACCCAGCTGCTCCCAACTGGACGACTGTCGGGAGCCGTGCGCATTCCTCCCGGGGCACGGAAGGGTTAAAAATACCCTCGGCCAGGCTGGGGCACAGCAAGTGGCAGAGTGTCCCTTCCCTGCCCCATCCCATCCCAGAAACCCACCTCCCCTCTCCAACCCACCCCTGAAGCCCCCGCCGGTGATGTGCCCCCCGCAGCTCTGGGGTTTTCGGCTACACGAGTGGGTGCGGAGTTACCAAAAAAGCCTCCCCAGAAGCCCGGGGCGGGTGCTCGGGCATCGCCTGGGAGCACACGTGCCTGCTAGCCGTGGCTAACACGCTGTCTTGAGGAATTAAGGCTTTGAGCGTAAATGTTTTGGTGTAAATACCTCGCCTCATCGGCACACACGTTTGTTCCTGCTCTCCGGTTCAGCCCCGCCATCCCGAGATGGGATACCGGTTTTTCTCTGCCCGTGCTCGAGAGCAGCTCCGCAGCGGCAGGAGCAGAGCCGCCGGTGCCGGAGACAGAATCGTAGAATCACAGAATCGTTTAGGTTGGAAAAGACCCTTAGGATCATCAGATATGTGTCTTGCAAAGAGCGAGCACAAAGCCCCACTTGTGCCATCGGGTATCGCCATCGGGGATCGCGCTCGTCCCCAGCACTCCGAGGAGCGCTAATGGGATAAACTTTTGGGAAGAAACCACCCATTTCGGTCCTCCTGCAAAACAACCGCCGTGAAACCCCGGCACGGCGCTGGGTAGCCAAGTCCCCGTCCCGCATCTCCCCTGCCATGACAACAGCTCACGTGGGGGACACGATGCTCGTGAGCTCCCCCAGACCCCCAAGGCCACGTGTCACCGGCAGCCCCCTCGCCCGAAAACGGCAGCCGCGGGCAGCGGCACCTGGAAGAAGCCCAGGGACAGGAGGCGAACGGTTATTAGTGACAACGGCATTTCTGATAGCGCCCTTGAGTCAGCTCCCCCTCCGAAAGGTTGGGGGAATTAAGAGAGTCATAAATTGAGCGCCGAAGAAAGCCACCGCGAAGGCGGTAAGCGGCAGGGAGGGCGCGGGAGCGCGCGCGGGCTCGCAACGAGCGCCGGCTAATTGCTGCTTGTAGTTCGGGTGAAGCGGGGAGGACCCGGAGCGGGATTAGACAGCGCGGCATGTGAATGGCGAGATGACTAACGCTGTTCAGGGCTTTACTCACTCACTGCAGCACCCCTCCTGGGATTCCTTTCCTGATTTTTTTTTTATTTAAGCAGACAAAGAGGGTGCTGGAGCTCCGTGGGCCCCGGACGACCTGACCTGCTCTAAAATAAAACGGGAGTGTGGCTTCAGTTATTGCTGTCCAGGGATTCTCCCTCCCCCTCTCCATCCTCCGGCATAAACCCTTTATCGGCGTGAGGGAGCGATGCCCAAGCTCACTGCGTTGAGCAACTCCCGGTTTCAAATAACCTCTCCCAAAATCTGCGGCAGGAGGAGAGGCGGGAGCCCGAAATCCCATCTCCTCCCTCCATTCCCCACGACCTGCCCTGGCAAAGCCGTCGCCTGCGAGGGTCGGATGCGGCGGTCCCTTGCTCCCCACTCCCCGGCAGCCCCCCTCCTGCTCCCCTCTCCTCCCCGGCTGGGGCTAAGGGTGGGGATTAATTAATACTCGGAGGCGAGATCCTGGATAAGCGGCGCGGCGTGTGCCAGCTGCGGCAGGTCCCGGCTCGCCGGCATTCCTCCGCCGTGCCCCAACGCCGCCAGCAGACGTGGGGTGAAGCGCAGCTGCGGTGACGGCGGAGGCCACCGGCGCGGCATCGGGAAGGGGCTGGCAAGTCGATGGAGGTCCAACCACGCGCGGAGGCATCGCCACGCGTCTTCTCCTTCAGCCAACGGCACCTGCACCGATTCGAACACGATGGTGCCCATTTGGTTATGTCGAGTTTGATGCTTTTTTTGGGGTTTCCTTTTGGGTCAAGTTCTCCAGTCTCTCGCAGAAATCCCTTCTGGCCAACTCAAGGAAGGCAGGCTGTCCCGTTCCTGCTCTCGTCTTTGTCATGGGCAGGAAAGTGTCCCCAGCAAAGCAAAACCAATCTGGCATGATACAACTGGGGAGGCAACGGCATCCTTCCACTCCCGAGCATCGCTCTGTATTGCAGCAAGCCTAAAAGCCTCTGCTAGCGCCTTTGACCCAGAGCGTTCCCGCTCTGCTTTGTAGGAGAAATATGGCAACGTTCGAACTTGTCCAAAAACAACACGGTGAATCAAAGAGGGTCTCAGCTCAGAATTCCCAACGCTAAGTACAAGCCAGGCTTTGAAACCCAAGTTCAAACTCCACTCTATAAAAGATAAAGTAAACAAAACTCAGGCTTGAGCTCGCTTAGCCAGGAGGCCAAGCTACCCCAGCATAGATGCCTTTCCCAAAACCACCAAAGAATTTGATTCCATCAGCTCTCCACGGCCCCGGCTGATGGATGCTCTTTGGCCAGACAGGACGAGCCCGTGCCCGGGGCTCTCTGGCACCACCGCTCCAAAACCAGCAAACCTCAGCTCTTCTTCTTGGGCGTGTAAAGCAAGATCAGCCCCTCGCACTGAACAGCCCAAGCTTTATCCAAAGTGCAAGCGTTAGTTTCCCAATCTTTGGGAGGAAGGGTTGTCACTCGGGGTCGCTGATGCTGGAGAGCACACGATGGAGAAGAGAAGGTTGAGGGGAGACCTTATTGCTCTCTACAACTACCTGAAAGGAGGTTGTAGTGAGATGGGAGCTGGTCTCTTCTCCCAAGTAATGAGAGATAGGACAAGAGGAAACGGGTTCAAGTTGCGCCAGGGGAGGTTTAGGCTGGACATTAGGAAAAAATTTTTCACTGCAAGAGTTACCAAACATTGGAAGAGGCTGCCCAGGGAGGTGGTCGAGTCACCATCCCTAGGTGTGTTTAAAAGTCGTGTAGATGTGGTGCTTAGAGACATGGTTTAGTGGCAGACCTGGTCAAGTAGAGTCAATGGTTGGGCTAAATGATCTTAAAGGTCTTTTCCAACCTAAACGATTCTATGAGAAAACCCCTACGCCTTCGCGTGACCCTTCATCTCTCACCCACACCCGGGGAATGGCTTCCCTGGGGAATTCTGCTGTTTGCTAAACTGAATCAACGTCGCTGTTGTGTTTAGTAACATTTCAACTGTTGCTCATTTGATTCCAGTCATTAAAATTTAATATTAGCATAAGCTTTGAGAAACCTGAGCTGACAGCAGAGAGAGCGGAGGGGGAAGAAATGCTCCTACGAGGAGCTCTCGCTGGTGGCTGTCACTTGTCCCTTGGGCTGAAGAGCCTGACTCGGCCGTGTGATGCTCGTGGAGACACAGCACGGAAAGATTCTTCTGACTTCTAGTACCCTTTTACACAAAAAAGGGGCTCCTCCGAGAGGCAACAATGGAAAGTCAGTCATTTGGGTTAAACTCATGCTGAAGACCAGGAGTTAAAGATGAGGTTCCTTTGCTCCGACAGCTTAACATAAGCTAAAAACATGTTATTCTTCTGCAGCATAGCTGTATCTGAAGCGATCCATCAGGATGTCCATATAAGCACAGACTCCAAACCACAGAAATGCCTTCCAGCTGCACTTGATCCCACCATAAAACTAGGGGCGAAACTAGACGACCCCTTGAAGTCTCTTCCAGATGGGTTTCTTGCAATCCTCCATCAACGTGGTGCTCCAAACCAGTCCCTACCTAGTTTTCCCCCACCTCCCGAAGGTCAGGTCTGTCCTGAGCGTCGCGGGAGCCGGCGTGGGCTCAGCCCCGGGGTGGAGCCATCCCCACCCTCGCACCCGCTCGCTGAACCGAAACACCTCCTGCAAACAAAGCTTCCCCCCCAAGCAAGATCCAACAGCTGCTTCCCAGCCTCCCGCCTCCCGGAAACCCGGCCAGGAGGAGCACTTAGAGCAGGAGAGGACTCATCCCCTCCCGTAGCCAGGATTAGTCCCTCCGTGACTTGGGAAAGGGGCTGGGGGGGAGAGGAGAAACGCACGGGTGGCAGTTCTCCAAAATTAAGGGTTTGTTGTAGGTTGTGGCCTTTTGGGGCAAGTTTGAGGGGTGTTTGCAGGCGGGAAATGAAAAATATATGGGAAGCTTCAAGTATAAGCTGCTTCATAACTCATCTGTTCACGGCCTCCGTCAGAGCCCTCAATATATCTTCTTTATTAAAATTGGGACACAATGAGTCCAGAAGTGCCCACCTTTGTCAGGGCTGCATTGGCAACGTGCCTGGAGCCCTGGGGCCACGCCTGATTTGCATCTCATTTACACAGATGTTCATTAAAATTAATGCCTTAAGACATAATATCTGCCCGCATTTGAGCCTTCTGGACAGACGGACCGCGACCGCTCCTGGAGAGCCCCAGTCACCCCCATCCTCCTCCATCCCCATGCTGCCCCGGGGAGCGCTGCCCGGCTGAGGAGCTGCCTCCGGTCCCCCCGGTCACACTCCGCGTGCGTCTAGTTTGCAACCCAAGAAGGGAGACAGTTGTGATATTTTCTTAGGGGCTGAGAAATAAAAGCTTGGTGCAACCCCAAAAAAGCCCCCCGTGCTCCCCGCCTCCCCCAGAGCCCAAGCCAGCCTTCTCCGCCGCTCTCCCTCCTGCGCGTATGGAGTACAGACAGTCCCTGCTCCCGTGCTGGATGCCCTTCCATGTGCAGATCGGTATCTGGGATTGCATTTCCCCTTAGAGACAACCGTAAGACGAGGCTTTGCAAAGATCTGCTCTGCAACATTTATGATTCGTGCAAAAATGCGTGCTCTCTGGATGAACCGTGCACGGGAGGAATGCCGCTGCGTAACCACGATTGCTCCATCTGCCCTTCTTGCTTCTCCCCCATTTTATTCTCAGCCGTCGCACAGCAAAACCCTCCCATCACTGCTGCAAATTTCATTTTCCTTGCTAAGCTTTCCATCAACAAAGACCCCAACCGTACCGTGTGGCCTCGATGGCCAACGAATGACTCCTGGTAAGGACACGTCACCCCCCAAAGCACCCTTGGCTCGTGCAGCCCAGGCCACCGTTGTCTTCAAGAGTCATCCTCAAGGTCACTGAGACATAGACCATGTGCGAGCGCTACGATGGGTTAAGCTGTGCCTGCCAGCCCCGCTCGCCAGCCCGGCCAACCAAGCAATCTCCACCAACGCTGGGTTTCATCATCGTTGCTAATGAGAGCTGCTCAGCCGGGAATAATCCCTTGCTCTGCAGGAAAGTTGCACTGGTTTTAAGGACTAGAAACTCCTTTTTGGATAGATTTGTTCCAAGTGACTGTGGGGCGTTGAATGAAGAAGTTAAATCCTTCCCATCAATACAAGCTCAATGCAAAAGACTGCCCAACGCGAGAGCTAACAGCAACACGATCAGATGAGTCTGAGTTTACCCCGTAACACTTCCAAACTCTTTTTCTGGATAGGCAACCCCCGAAACAGAAATACCTTGTCCTGGTGAAGGTTTCACGGAGCTATTAAGCGGTGGAACGGGATCAATTAGCCATGAGATGAAAAGTAAATGGCTGTAAAAACGCCTCCCCCTCCCAGCCCCCATTACCACCAGGAAACGAGCAGCCAGATGTAAATCAGCCCAATCATCAGCTACTGAGCACATCAGTAATAGAAGTTTCACAGCAAGAGAATTTCTAAGCGGTATTAATATAATTAATGTAGTGTAACAGCATGACCCAACACCATAATACTGTATAAAAAAAGTACCAAACACGCTCCAACTCTTCCCTCTCTCCGCATTTCTTGCAAGCGTTGATGGTTCCTAGCAGCTCTTCGCTGGAAACATGAAGAGCCCACAGCAAAACTTTGCCTTGGTTTTATTTCCTCTGTGTGTCCCTCGTCCCACAGTTTATCCGTGGCTTCATTTGTACTCAAGGACCCCAAAAATGGACTTATCTATGTCCCAGATGAAGTGAACAACAAGCAGGAATGGTAGACCAGGTAGAAAGACCTAGAGGATGATCTGATCTGGACTAGTCTCTCAGATGAAGCCAACTTACAGTTCAGATGGACTCAAACACATCCCTCCCTCCCCCAAAACCCAAATGTCAACCACCTTTACGAGCCCATGAGCTACTGCCATGCCAACATTACACATCACAAGGAGAAGAGGGAAAAGTTTTTTCCTCCCAACCACAAAATCTTTCTGCATCTTTTCACCGCGGACTATCAACTCCAGCAGTTGAACTTACGTTCTCCACAGCAAGGATATTTTACTGCACCAAAAATGCTGACGTTATAGCAAAGAACAATGAAGCTGCGATAGCTTGAAGACTAGAGGTCCTACACAAAAGACCACAACACTAGACAGACCTTCAAACACCAAACACCACTTAAGAAAGGTGACAGCATAAAGACTTACCTTGAAGTCTGCCAACTGCTGGTTGATGGTTTCCACCTCAGTTCCCACCACCCACTGCAACGCCTCGTTCTCCTCCGCTGCAGTTGTCATGTGGGTCAGCTCCTTCAGCCTGCTGTAAAAGTCCTCGACACGAGACAGTGTCGTTTCTACTTGCTCCTGACGGTTCTTGCCTCTGTCTGTCAGTTTGCTGCACTGTTTATTCAGTGTCTCCAACTCACGTTTCAGTCCTAATAAATCAGGGCTCCCTTCGTCCTCCAGCATCTTCTTACATTCACTTTCAGAAGCTTCAATGTCAGACTTCAGCCTGTGGAGTTTGCCCAGGAACGTGCGAACATCTTCTGCTTGGGACTGAAGGCTGTCAGAGTCTCTCCCAATGGGGCCCATGCTGTCTAGCTCATCATCGAGATCCGCCAGTTGAGAGAACATCTCTCTCACCCGATTATTGAATTGGCCAATGCCTTCAAGCTTGTTTTCCATGAGCGTACAGCAGTCATTTACTTTCTGCTTCACAGCTTTGAAGTCCTGCTGAGCCACCTCTGCTTGGCTTAAGAGCTGGGAACAGTCGGAGCCGTCTGGGGCATCTTCTACCAGACCTTGAGTGAAGTTCTTCAGATAATCCACTTGTGGCTCCAGAGCCTGCAGCACCTCCTGCTGTGCCCTGAGCTTCTCCAAATTCTTGTTGCTGCAGGCTTGCGGCCCCAGTGCATCATAGATCTCCAGCTGGTGCTTCGCCCCTTCCAGCTTCTTCTCAATGTTCTTGAAGCTCTCTTGAAACTCCTTGAGCCTCTGGGACATTTCTTCAATGGAGCCTGTCTTGGCTTGCAGCTCTTCTGTGATGGCATCCATCTTCTGATTGATCCCGGCCTTCTCATCCCGAATGTCATCCTCATCGGTTTGAGAAGCATCAATCAGGATGTCGGCAGCGCTGTTCAGCATCTCCAGCAAGGAGCGGCGCTTCTCCACATCACTCAACATAGCCTTTGATCTCAGAAGGGTCGCCTCCAGCTGCACCGGATCCAGAGTTACTTCCAGCTCTGACATCTTTGCCTTGCAGTCCTCCACCCAAGGCAGGAGGTCCTCCGTGTGCCGCTGATACTTCTGAGCTTTCTGCAAACAGTCCTTGAGCTTAGAGTGTCTATCAGCAGCCTGTTTGCTGAGCTCTTCCCAGTGTGTTTTGAGGCTGACCAACTGGTTTTGCAGAGTGGTCTTCTCCTCCCCAGGCTGGACAGAAAGCAGCAAAGATTCTCCCTCAGCTACAATCATCTCGTAGGACCCACTGTGTTGGTTGAGGCTCTTCTGGAACTCTTCTTGTTCCTGAATTTGGCTCTGTAGCCTCTCCAGTTTAGCAGAAACAGGTTGGCTCCGAGCTTGCTGGCACAGTTTGTCATCCAGCCAGGTCCTGAGTTCATCAAACATATGCTGGAACTGCTGGGAACTTGCAAGCGCAGTCTGCAGTCGGTTCATCCGGTCGGCTGAAAGGGAAATAAGATTAGAACGCCGCAATTAAGCTGAAATCAAATAAGCAAAGTGCAATTATTTAAAATCATCTCAGATGCACCAACTGTGTTTTGATTAACAGGAAGGAGTTTTCCATTGCATCACTAGCCTTTTTGCTCACTGATTCATAAATTTCTTAAGTAGTAATAGGTAACGGTAACGCAGTAGTCTCAGTTCTCCTGACTAGTCTCTAAATGCAACCTCTTAGAATCCAGAAGAGGCATCCCAAGATTAGAGGGTGGCCACTGGGTCTTCTCCGTGCCCCATTCTGAATTTCGGAACCACTTTTTCCCCCCCAAGCACAGCACATGCCACACTGCTGCGAGCCAAGCAGGCTTGTGGAAGAGCCACAGCTGCGGGACTGAACATCTCTGCTCACTCTCCAGGCTCGGGTATGTCCAGAGCGTGAACTCTTCTGTCCTCGGTGCCACATAAACCACCCATGAAACACCCTAAAAATGATCAATGGTGCTTCCCCTATTAGTCCTAGAAACCCAGTGATGGCAGAGCCCTTTGGCAAGAAGCAAGGATGGAGTTTGACATCCCAACATCTCCTAAGCTACTTCACCGTGCTGTCTCACCTGCCAGGTCTTCCAGCCCTTTGAGAGGCAGCGCCACCGTCTCCAGACGTTTCCTTAACTCATCTTTGAGATACTGCTCCCCAATCAGGACCGAAAGGTCATCACAGAGGGTCTGAGCTTCTGCGATCTCCTCTTCCAGCTGCTCCAGGTCCGAGCGGATCTCACTGGTTTCCTCCAGCTGCTGTTTCACGGCATCGGGCTGCGTGCTGATGGCAGACTGGCCACTCAGGCGCTGCCCAACTGCCTTCACCTTCTCGGAGAGGCCCTGGAGGAGCTCCTGGTACTGAGTGCTCTTCACTATGGCTTGGTCAATTTGGCTGGAGCGGGAGTTGAGACGTTCCGTTAGCTCAGACCATTTCTGATTAACCCCTTGGAGTTCTTCCCGCACCTGGTTAGTGGATGGAGAAACATCTCCAGGACCAGTCAAGATGCTCTGAGCTGCCTGGTTGAGCTGCTCGTGCTGTTGTCTGCGCGCTTCAAATTCCTTCAGCATAAACTGGAACAGAAATAACATAAAAATGTTTGCATAAAACTGACAGCTCCGAGTACACACAGTCAAAACAAACCAGACCTCCAGGGGCTTTATCCAGCCCACGGAATCAGTAGGAACGAGCCCTGGGGTGGGATGGCAATTGGGCTCCATAGACCATGATTTACTGTGACCTTGCAGCTTCAAAAGCTGGGAGGGGTCTGCGACTCCAGTACTTTGCTCTCTCTCTTATTTGTCCTACTGCTGTGTAATGTAACATAAACCAGTTAGATGAGAAGGAAATCGAATTAGGTTAACCGGGGCATTTTATTTTATGATGTGGCCGGTTACGGACATGTTAGGATTTGGAAGCAGGAGGTACGGAAAGGGCAGGCTGCCAGGCGGAGGGGCAGCGTTAGCAAGTCCTGCAGAGCATCAGCACCGCTCTTGTTTAAAGCAATTTCACTCTCCGAGAGGGGCCAAAATGATTCACCGATGAGTCAATCCAGCGCGGGGAAAGCAGCTCGAGCGCTGCGCCCGTTTCGAGTTATTCACGGTAGTTTGTGCTCAGTGGGGTTTGGAGGACTTGGGAGAGGAGCCATGAGGTCTCCCAACACTCACTGCGTGGCTTGCAAGACCAGTAACTCCGAGTGCCACCTTCCTCCTCACATAGCGGATGAGACACCCTCCTCCTTCCTTGTCCCGAGCCCACTGTGGAGATGCGGATACAGCTCCCGGCTCACCTGGACCTGCTGCTTCTGTGCATTCAGCATGTTCGGGTCGATGGAGAGGGGTCCCAGCACGCTCATCATCAGCTCCTTCTCCATGAGCCAAGGGCGCAGCTGGGCTTCGGCAGCCTGGAAGCTGGCCAGCTGGTTCGCCGACTCCTCCAGCTTCTGCTGCCGCTCGGCCGTCGCCTGGCTGGCTCTTTCCCACCTGCAATCTGAAGCACCGGCTGTGTTGGCGGTGGTCGCGCTCCCGGCCAACCCACCCTGCCGTCGAGAAGGTTCTTCACCCTTCCCATGGTTTCTCCGGTGGGAAACCTCCTCAGCTTTTCAATAAAACTAGCGTGGCTCTATTGACTCTCCATCTAATAAGCCGTTACCCATTTCTAATGGCTACGTGGTCTTGAAGCTCGTAGAAAAAAAGCCTTGCAAGCAGGATTTCTGCGCTCTAGTCACTACTGCCATGAGCTGGTCTGACCTTGGGTGAGCCATCTCACATGCCTGGCTCGATAAATGGGGATACTCTCATGTGTATCAGTCCTCACACAGCACATTCAGATCTCCTGGACGGAGAACTCCGTAAACGCGTTCCTGCTATTTCAAAGAAGAGAATCTCTGGGCTTCTTTTTAAATACACAGTCTTGTTTAGTCAACATTTAATTACCTAGGATAGCCTTACTAATGACTAGAATTTTATATCAAGCAATGAAGCTTTTAATCAAAATAATCAACCCGTGTTGCTAACGCTTTTTTTTTTCCCCCACCCTTTTTTTTTTTTTTTTTTTAAAGAAGTAATTTAAGGAGGCAAGTCTTTAAAATATACATCCATCATAGAGATTTCATTAACCACGACAGGGCTCATCTCAGGAACACCTTGTACACCAGACAGCTTGGAGGTAAGTTCGCTATTTACTGAATTTTAATTAGACGTGACTCTGCTCCGCTGTGACTTTGGAATCGCCCTGCAATCCTGACCCGCTTCTAATGGGATGTCTCGAGACAGAAGCCTCCCAAAGCGCTTCAGGCACTTACTCAGGTCCTCCTGCATCTTCTTCCAGTTTGCTGCTTCTGGAGAATCTGGATATTTCTCCAGCAAGCCAGAAAGTGCTTCCTTTACCTTCTGGATCTTCCCCGAATTCTGTTCCAATTCAGCCAGAAACGCCTGGAAAATAATCATTTGGATTTCTTCAGATACAGGGCAAAAGAATGAAATCACCAAGCAGGAACGAAGCAGCAGCTACAAGCTGGAGTTGGACAATTTCTGTTCTTTGCTCTTTCATGAAACCACTTCATTTTATTAGCTGTATCATGAGCTAACTTGGCTCCAAGAGCAGGGAAAGGCTGGGAATTGCTTTCCAGGAGAAGCTGGAGTGACCCAGCAACAAGGGTGATACATAAGCTCCTTTCTCCTGAGCCAAAGGCCTGAAAGCAACAGGTCTAAAAGCAAAGAGGTCAAGCCCAGCACGTGGGCTCCTGCTCCACGAACCCTCCTGTGATCCCTCCTGGGGAAAGCCCTTCTTTAACCCAGGGCAGATCCTCGTTGCTAATCCTTCTAGTCCCGCTGCAATAAAGCACATCTCCGAGATCTTTTGGGAGGAGATGCTCAGAACCCCATTTTTTTGCTCTGGAAGAGAAGTTACCTTGTTGTGCTCAGCCTGGGCTCTCATCGTCTCCGTCTTGGTGGGCGAGGAGGAGGCGTCCAGCTCCGACAGCGTTCGTTCCTTCGACTCCAGCCACTTCAGCATCGAGCTGGCCTCCTCTTGCACTTCTTGCATCTTCTCCAGCATAGCCGAGAGCTGCTGCTGGCGTTCCCGCAGCGCCGCTCCAAGGCCCTGGTACTGCTGGCTCACGTCCGACACATCGCACTGGATCTCGGTCAGATCTGTTTCCAAAAAGCAGGCTGAGATGAGGAGCGCTGCCTGCCTCGTCCGTCTTTAAGTTGGACAAGCAGGAACTAAGCTAGCCCTGGGTAGCCAGAGGTGGCCAAGCAGGGGGAAGCAAGAGGCCCCGCTGCCGTCCGTCTGCCTGCAGAGCAATGTCACACTGTCCTCACCTCTCACGCCAGAGGGGCCCTTCCAGTCGCGCCACCTACGTACCTCGACAGTTTGCAAACGAAGCGAACGCCTTCGCGTTTGTGAGACTGATGCAAGCTGAGCCCCCCGTTCGCAATGTCACTTCTCATACAGCGTGCAATAACTTGACACCAAAATATAAAGCCATTTTTATGCACCTATTGTCTCGTTGAACCGGTGAACTAACAGCAGATCACGGGCAATAATTAAAACTGCTCTTCAAACTGAAGGGTTGGATGGCGTTATAATCCCTTAGAATCAATAAATTTAATTGCAGGCCTTAAAACGATCTCCCATTTATCAGCTTTTAACACCACCTGATGGGGTGTCAGGGTGCTGCCACTCCCCGAAACTGCCCCTCTCCGTCCTTCAGCCTGACCTACATCCTCCATCACCGCCTGCCCGAACCGCGGCTCCGGCTGAGAATTCCAAGCCTATTTGCAGGCTCATTTCACTTGCGCCGGGATGCTGACGGTGTCACATTGTGGTTTATATTCCCACGGATGGAAACGCACAGACAGAAACGGACAGGGAGACGGCGAGGCGGCCTCGGCACGCGCGTGCCGGCACAGCGGTGACAGCGAGCTCACCTTTGCACGTGTGGTATCCGTTCACGCTGCCTACCGACCCTCCCGGAGCGGGCAGCGCGGCACCTAAGCAGAGGGGACGGGGACAGACAGAGGGACAAGACAAGACGCGTTAGGAATGCAGACAGCAAGCGATGAACGGGCCCTCCACGACACGGACCACACCGGCCACCAAGCACAGACACGGCGTCTCCACGGGCCCACCCGCCTGGCGCTGATGAACCCACCGGCTCGGCGCCGAGCCATCGGCATTAGCTTGATTTGGAGCCCGTTTTTATTCCTCCTTCTCCCAACACACCCGCACCCCTCGCACTCTCCTGGAGCTGCTCCTGCCTCGCTGGACCAGAAGCAGGAAGGCTGAAGCTGCCGGGAGCTGGGCACCTCGCCCAACGTCACCCAGGACGGACGTGGCTCCTGCGTGGACCGTAACACCGAGGACCACTGGCCATCCTTCCGCGCCTGGAATGCTGCTACCCTGAGCAGGGTTTTGCGAATTACAGTATCAAGCGAGATTGCTGCTTGCCCTCCCCGAAGAGATTAACTCCCCCAAAGAGATTAACTCCCCCATATTCTCCTTTTCTTAGGGGATGAAGCTATTTAAACCCGCCTTGGTGCACGGACAACGCTCTCTTTGCCAAGAGGCTCCAGGCAGGATGCGCCAGTGTCCCCTTCCTTGGACACCAGATACCGCAGCTACGTTCCCAACCAAAGGGGGGTTCAGCAGAAACATTATCGGGTAAGTCTCTCACTTTCTAACCACACATTTTAAAGCTTTCATGGATTTAAGGGGCTGCAAGCTTCGGTCACCCCATGTGGGGGACCATGTGGGTCACCCCCAACAAGCCTCTCCCCGCTTCTCTTGGAGGTTTTCCCACCGAACTGCTCATCAAGTTAACCCCAACAAACCTATCTAGACTGTGAATTCCCGTAAATGCCCATCAACGATGAGAGTCCAGGGACTTGTTCCCACAAGCTGGAAGACGTCTTTTAGTCGGTTTCCAAACGAACCAGACATAATCTCATTGCTTCACAGACTCGAAGCCAAAAAGGAGACTAGTAAATCACGTCTGAATGTCGCAGTCTTAAATTTCATCCAGATACGAAACCCAAATACCGGAGTTCGAGTAAAACACTCCGGCCCTCAGGAGGCTGGAGCACATCGCCAAGAGAAAAGCAGGAGCCACCTCCAGGAGCTCCCTACGGGGCCAAGAGCCCGGATCCCAGCGCTGCGGCAGCCTGAAGCTCCCGTGCTCCATCCGAGCAGGGACACACGGCCCCGCGCTGGGCCCACGGCAAAGGCGGGGTAATTCAGTGCTCGTTAGGCTACAGCAAATTAAGCCAAGTTGGTGGGCTCCGAGCGCTTGGCCAATGCATTAATGCAACAAGCGGCAGCGACTCAACCATGGGGCTGAGCCCCACAATACCTGGACCACCACGGGCCCTCTGAAGTTTGTTAAAAGGGGGAAATAACCCCATTTTTTGCTTGAGGTGGGCTCAGAGAAGATGCAGCAGCGAGAGCAAACAAAGTGCTGAGGAAGGAGACATCCTCCGGAGAGCCGGGCTGTGACCCACCTGCCTTGGACGGGGTGTCGGGGGCTGTAATCTCCACAATCAAGTTCTCCAGGAGGGTCCCTCTGCGGCCGATCTCCTCCACCTGGGCCCCCTTCTCCTTCCACTCCTCCAGGAGATCCTGGGCAGAAGCAAAGGCCGGGATCGGAGGCTGCGCTTACCCGGCTGCAGCCCTCCCTCCTCGCCTGTCACCTCTGCGGTGGCTCGGTGGCACCGGGACACAGGGAACCGGCCAAGGGCGAGCCGGCACGCTCGAGCAGATTGCACCGGGAAAGTGGGTGTCTTTACGTTTATTTTTGTCGGGGGGAATTGAAGAGTGAAAAGCTCTTCCCTAACTAGCGGGTCCGTCGCAGGAAACCTTCTTCACCCTCCCACTGTTTTGGGGACCTCCCTCCTCCTCTCTGCACAACCCAGCCTCGCCCGAGTCCAGTCCCTGCGGCTTTCGGCAGAGCCCCGGTGGCGTGCCGGAGCCCGGCGGCGTGCCGTGGGGTGGGAGGGCCGTGGGCGACTCAGCAGACGCTGCTCTGCCTCTGAGTCAAACCCTTGGCATATCCCGATTTAAAACATCACGGTGCCGGTGCCGGAGAGGAGCGGGGGCTCAGATGACGGGAGGCCGCCTTCCATGTCTAGCAAGGGGAAGCACTCAGTGAAAAGGAGTGTACTCGGGTCTCCCACCCCCAAATCCCGCCTAGAGCTGGCGGAGAGGGGGGAAAGGAAACCAGGTAGCACCCAGGAGGACCTTCACCCTGTTCCCTTCTCCGCAAGGCAGGGACCACTGGATGCACACACACACCGGGGGCTGCAGCCTGGCAGCGAGCACAGGGGAGCCCAGGATTCCTGAGATCATCAAACACCTCCCAGGACTCTGCTTCCTGGGATTTATTCCACATTCCAGCATTTCCACACCAACTACCAACTCTCCCAGTCTGGTTCCGGCTCCTGCTTGCCCACCTGGATCTGCTGCCTGCACTTGTGCAGCTCCTGGGTGCCCAGGGAGGTCTCGGCGGGCGGCATTTTGCCTTCGCTCTCCTTCAGCCACTTCCTCACGGCCCCGACCAGCTTCCGAAATCCATCCAGTTGCTCCTGGCAGGACGACGCATCCTTTTCTCTGAGAGTGAAAAGGTTTCGGAGAGTCAGAGCTCGTGCTTTGCCTTGCAATTACCCCTGCTTGAATGTAGCCCAGTTGTGTCTGTGGGAGCCTTTCTTTTTATTATTATTATTATTAGATGTTGCTTAGGAACAGCACAGGCAGCGCCAGCCAAAGCGGGGTGCACGCCGCAGCCTCCCCTCCCTGCTGCCGGACCCCTCAAGCCATGGCCGGTGGCACTTTTGGGGTCACTCCGGCACCGCCGCGGTAGCCAACGGCCACAGGACCACCACCGCCAACCTGCGCCGGTTCCGCACCGGGCTCTTTGTCCAAAGCTTTTGGGAAGACAGGGCTCATTCATGTCGTCTCACCCCAGCCAGCTGCAGCGTGGGGGAGGCCAGGCTGCGCCGCCCCTCCTCCCCGGCCACGGCTCTCATCTATTCAGTCCATCCCGGAGGAACAAGGCAGCCCCCGGACGGGAGCCACGGGCCCCTCCGGCTCGCCCTCGCCCACCGCAGCTGCGAGCAGCCTGCACGGGGCCGGCCGGAGGCAGGTCTCTGCGCGACGCTGAATTACTGGGGATTGTTATGGGATTCATCTGCTTTTCCCTGTCACCTTCCCTGTTTTCACCAGCCTGGGAGGTGTGACCCCTCCTTGGGGACACAGACGAGCTGTCCCTCTGACCCTGCTCGCGCTGCCATGGCTGATTCGAGCTCAGGTTGCTGCTAAGGCTTCCCTTTACCCCCACTTTAAGGGGACTCTGGGGACAGGCTGCTCTGCTCTGTCACCTCCCGGAGAGCACGCCTGGAGCAGGCTCCCGATCCCCTGCCAGCACCCCGCTCCCCTCCGGCAAGATGCTCTGCGATGGAGCTGTGGCAGCCCACACGCCGGGAAACGCACGAACGCCGGCTCCTGCAGCACCAGGAATTTTTCACGACGCCCCCAGCCAAGGCTTTTTTTAAAGCGTCAGCTGGAGCGAGCTGCCTTACGTCTCCCGGTGTGGGAGGAGGGAGGCAGGAAGAGTTCGCTCGTGCCCGCCGCCCCCCGTGGAAAGGAGATCTCCACAGGGTCTTGCTCTGACCACGGAGCCACCCCCAGACTCACCTTCCCGGGATGCAGCCGGGGCGCTGGGACTCACCTCTCTTTTGCCACCTTCTGCAGCTGCAGGAAGTCTTTCTTCAGGCTCTGCAGCTTCTCCTGCTGTTGGGAGGCACCGGGAGCGAAGCCGCAGGAGCCCAGCTCCTCAGCCAGGTGCTCCAGGGTGGCCAGGTCCTCCTGGTGCTGCCTCATCTCCGAATTGAGTTCCTGCCGAGAGCAAAGGGCGATGCCGACCGTGCCCTCGCCAGCAGACTCGGGCAGAGAGGATGAACCGGAGAGCCCCGCATCCTGGAGAGACCGTCCGCAGGCAGCGCCATGAATTCCATCGGCGCCGAACGGGGGGCACGGCTCAGTCCCACCTGCTCCGCCAGCTCCGGCTCAGCAAATACTTCAAGCAGCTGCAGGAGCGAGTCCCACCTTCCCCGATGCTGGTGGAATGGGATGGGGGGGCCCTAGACCAAGCTGAATCGACACCCCCCTGCAGCACAAGTGTCCGGTTTTATGCCAACTTGAAGCATTTCTGAGGCTATGACCAAACCATCCCCCCCGTAGCAGAGCACTTGTAGGAAGCCAGGGGGAAGAATCCTGCGGTGCCATGACCGGCCACCAGGATCCGTGGCTTCTCCAAGGGCCTTGTCACATCCCACACTGCACTTACTGCCAGCACTCGGGCATTTTGCTGTATTAACCCCGTGGAGTCTTTAATTGGTAAAACCTTGCTATATTTGGTCTGGCCCCTAAGAGCCTGGCTAGAGATCCCTTTGGAAAACCAGCCTGGCTCCAGGGAAATGCCAATCCCCTCTCTCACTGCCGGAAACAGCCTCAGCTGCTCCGGCTGTGCTCTCTTCCCCAGGCAAAGGGCCAGCACAGGTCCTGTGGATCCTGCCAGCCTGGGAGCAGAAGGAATCACTGGAAAACGGCCCTGCCCCAGAAACCCGAGGCAGGTGGAGTCTTCTCCCCCTGCATCTCACCTGGATGTGCTGGGAGAAACGAGCGATGTCCCGGTCCGGCTGGTTGCCGGATGCCAACATCCGCGCTCTGCTCTCCGTGAACTGCCGCAACTTTTCCGAAAGCTGCTCGTACTGCTCGACCTTGGGGAGGAGGCCCTTCAGCGCGTCCTCCCTCTCCCGCTGCTGCTGGCACAGCCTGCCGAAATGCTCCATCACCTCCGCCAGCTTGCCCTGCAGGGCAGAGGCCGTGGGGCTGTCTGCCGCCTCCGTGAACCGGGTCACCATCTCACGGGTGGCTTCCAGGCAGCTCTTCTGCCT
The DNA here is from genome assembly GCA_008921705.1 of Burhinus oedicnemus. Lineage (NCBI taxonomy): Eukaryota > Metazoa > Chordata > Aves > Charadriiformes > Burhinidae > Burhinus > Burhinus oedicnemus. The sequence continues at coordinate 2,028,016 of VFFE01007693.1, forward strand.
GGCGATGTCCTGCTTCAGCTTCTGTGGTAAGCACACACAGAAAGGATGCCATTTTAGGAAGGCTCTCCAGCAAAACTGAACTGGCATGAAGAGGCTGGGCCGCCCTCGGGAAAGAATAGTTGGGCAAGAATAGTTTTCTATCCCAGTTTTCCTTTCCTTTCTGATCTCCCCAACCTGCTCTGCCTTTCCCCGGTGCCCGATATCTAAGCCCTGCTTATGAGCAGAAGAGAGACTTTCAACAGGTCTGTGTCCTGGCTTAAAGAAATTAAGTAAAAGTTCTGCTCATATCCCTTTTTTAGGGTTTTTTGCGTTTTCAGAATACTGTAGTTAACCCCCAGGAACTGCCTGCACGGTTCAGGTCCTGCAGACAGGCGTGTTTGTGGCGGGGGAGCCCAGGGACCAGTGTTACCGTGCTCGTGGCAAGCGAGTCCTGGATGGAGGCGGAGGAAAGCGTGGCCGGCTGCTCTCCCTCCAGGCTCTTCTCGATCTCAGCCACCGACTGGAGGAGGCTCTCCAGGCTCTCCTGAACGCTTTGGGACTGGGCGATGGATTTCTGCAGCAGGTCCGAGCGCTCGGCCATCTGCTGGGAGAGGCTCTGGAAGCGGCTGACGATGGCATCTGCAGAGTTCAGCACAAAGGAGGATCAGCGGCCAAGAGCTTCTGGCCTGGTGCTCAGAGCGCGGCAAGGATCACCTTCGGCTCCTGCCAAACTTTCACTGATGATGAATCCCCATCCCCAAACTCAGCAGCGGGACGGGGGACCCAACACAAACGGCCAACCTGGATCGCAGCCCTCCCCACGTGCAAACACGAGCCCCGAAGACGTGTTGCTGTGCGCCTTTGCCCCACCTTCCCCCAAAAGTGGGAGACTTCACTTTTCCTCCCTCCCTGGTTTGTTTTCCCACTCTCCCCAACCATCCCAGCGAACGCAGGCGGCTGCTTTGCTCTGTACCTGTTGTTTCCCGAATGTGCCCGTGGTCTGGAGCCGGCTCCCCTTGTACCTCCAGCAGGGACCGAGCTGCTTTCTGGAGCTTCTCCACCGGCACCTGATGCTCAGCGAGGTCTCCCTGCAGCTGCTGCTTTGACACGAGACAAGGTAAAATCAGCGGTGGGTCACACGCAAGAGACCTGCTCCCGCAGGGAGCTCAGGGCTCCGTCTAAACCCTGCTGAGGGATCCCAGTCACTTAATCACAAAATCACTACGAAAAATAATAACGTAGGTTGGAAGGTCCAAGCCCACGCTGCAGGCAGAGCTGGATCAGGTCTGGGTTGTCCCAGCACCCAGCCACCCTCACGGGGGAAGAATGTCCCCTCCATGTCCCCCTGGGATGTCCCCTGTGGCAGTCCGTGACTGTCACCCCTGGTCCTTGCTCTGAGCACCTCTCAGAAGAGCCTGGCTCCACCTGATCTGCAGCGTCGGGACCTGCCGAGCCTGCAGCTTCATCTTTGCACTCGACCAGCAATAAAAGCAACCGGGTCCAGTCTCCTTCCTGCTGCTGACGGCTCAGAGCCGCAGCCAAATTCCCACCCAGGCTCCAGGAGATCACCCAAGGACCCCGTACCTTAGCGCTGGCGAGCTGCTTTTGCAGAACGGCCGGATCTGAAGAAACCGTCTCCGAGAGCAGTTTCCCAACGGCAGCTTCGCTCTCCTGCAGCCACGTCCTGAGAGATTCTGCCACCTCCTGGAATTGCTGGTAGTGATCCAGCAAGGTGTTCAGGTGGGAGCCAAGCTTGGTGCACTGCAAAGGAGCAACAAGACATAACCGGAGGATGGATGCAAGCACTGAGCAACCTGGCCACCAGTGGAAAACGCACAGAAATTATTAAGAAAGAAAAAACAATTAAAAAACCAATCTTGCCATATGTGTTCAAGGAATTACAGGAGGCAACGTGCAGACCAACACCAAGACAGAGGGTGTTACTCTTGCCCAAGCCCTGAAGAAGACAATCCTTGTCCTACAATCTACATATGTGCTAGAAAGTCCAGCCAGACACTCCAGAGAAACGTCCCTCTGCCATCCCTGCTTGTTCTACGTGCACAGGAGGGAAAGAGCACCCAGAGCTCAACTCCCAGCCTCGCAAAGCTCTTCCCATACCTTGGAGTGTAGCGTGGTGTATCGCTGCGTCGCATCCTCCAACTTGCTCCTGACCACGCTCCCGGACATCAGCGGCTGGGACCCTGCATCCCCAGCAGCTCCCTCCACATCCAGAACCTTCTGCCCCGACATGGTGACAAACCGCAGGTCGCCTTTGTGGGAGATCACGTCTTCTGAGAAGCTCCCCTGCCGCAGGAGCAGTTGCCGGAGGGCCACGGGGTCGCTGTCCCCCTTGTACATCCCCTCCAGATCTTGCTCCGCTTGCTTCAGCCAAGCCTCGAACTCCCCGTGATCCCGTAAGAACTTCTGCAGCTCGTCCCGCAGGACTTGCACTTGCTTCAGCCGCGTTTCCGACTGCGAGAGGGAAGCCGTGTACTGGTCCTTCAGCTCTGCCAGTCGGCCCTGGAGCCGGTCCCGCTCCTCCCCAGCCAAGCTGTGGCCATGCTTGTCCAGGAAAGCCTGCGCCGACTGCGTGGCCAGGATGACGTCCTGCTGCTGGGACAGCAGCTCCTGGTGCTGGGCCTGAAAGATGCCGGCAAGCAACGGTGATTTTTGTGACCGAGGGTCTCTGCCCACCAGCATCCCCAGTGACTGAGCCTCCGCACCCTCCTACAAGGGTGAGGGAACACTCCAAGGCTGGGATAAAGGCAGACGCTCTGCCCACAGCAGAGTAACCCCTTCTCTGACCGTGATGGGCACCTCCTCTCGTTACCCTGATTGCACCGTGGCACCCACCCACCCACCCGGAGCGCATGTCCTCCAGCAAGCCAGGCAGGGATTTCTCAAGTCTCCCATATGGAAAATCACCCTGAACACGTGTTTCGGAGGCCAGACCCATCTAACACCCCGTCCCGCTCCCAGCTGCGTCAGCAGCCGGAGGCAGGGTCAGCACGTGGGGCAGAAAGCTTTGAGAGGGATGAGGTGTCAGTCCTGACCTTCAGCCTCTCGTACTGCGCATCCAGGCTCTCGGCAGCGCTGTCTGCTCCCACGACGTGGCCGTCGGGGACGTCCCGAGCGCCTGTCCCCGCTCGCACCCCTGGCGCTTGCTCGATGGGGTGCGGTCTGTACTCCAGGAGCCCCCCCTTCTGCTCCAGCGATGCCACCCAGCTCAAAAGGGAATCGATCTTATTGCTGTTCTCCTCCAGCTCTTTGGCAGCTTTCACCTGAAAGCACAAAGGCTCCAGATAAGAACGGCCCCTTTTATGCACGTTCAGCGAACGGCTGCATGGGGGAGGGAGACAAAAATCAACAGAAGAAAAAACCCCCAAACGGTTTTCCAGCCACAGCCTGAGACACTCACAGACCTCCAAAACACTTTGTGGCTCTCTGAAAGGGGGCAAGGCGCAAAGAAGTTGTGGATAAACTCAGCCTTTCGGCTACGTTGCGTTTCTAACCCTGACACAAGCCAGGGTCCCCATCCCGAAGGGCTGCGACTCCGCGCCCGCAGGTGTGGGCACGGCTTTCACCGCCGGCACGTGGAGGTGCCCCACGCTCCCGCTCCCGTTAAAGGTCGGCCCAAAGGCAGAGCAAGGTGCCTTTTACCCCCCAGCTTCTTCCACAACCGGCTCAGCTGCGGCTGCAGCTCTCAAGGCGTTTCACGAGGGGGCACGGCGTCGGTGCCCCACCTTGCCCAGGGGACAGAGAGCAGCAGTAAATTCCTTTACACCACGTCCCCCAGACGAATACCAGGACCTCGAATGAATCTGACTGCACCGACGGGACCTCGCTGTCCGCCTCAAGCGGAGCCCAGGGGCTGCAGCTCTTTGCCCGTTACCTTTTCAGTCTCCTGCTGCACTGCAGCAGTCACAGCGCTCTCCAGCTCCTTCTGGGCCACCTCTGTCCTCTCCTGCAGGGACTGGTACTGCTCCTTGGCACGCTGGAGCTTCTCCTGCAGCGCTGCCAGCTCCCCGGGCTCCATCTTCGCCTTGTTCTCCTCCAAAAACTCCTCTGTGCTTTTCAGGACGCTGGCGAAGGAGGCGGCTCGGGTGTGCATGTTCCTCCGCAGCTCCTAGGCAAGACGATGCCGTAAGGCTCCGTGCGCTCCCGGAGGCAGCGCCGAGCCTCTCCGCCACCTTCCGCCCCCGGGTTTTTTTAAAGCACTGACCTTAACGTCGCTTTGCCTCTGCTGCAAGGCGGACAAGTCGCCTTCGCTGGCTGCTCTCTGCTGCTCCGCCAACGTGTCCTCTGCCTGGCACAGCCAGCGGCTCAGCTCGGCCAGGCTCTGCGCCCGGGCTGCCTGCTGCTCCTGCAGCGTCTGCGGGCAGAGGGAAGGGGAGAGGGGACAGTTAGTATCCATGCTGCACCTCCGGTCACGCACAGCGCTGAAAGGCAAAGGCGAGAGGTTACAGCTGGAGCATCTCCTGAAGACGAGGATGCAGCACAGAAAACGGCTTTTGCAGCTCTCCACGGGCTCCCTCTCCGGCTCACACGCCGCGGGAACGGGGCTGAGGTGCCGAGTCCCTGCCGAGCCGGAGCTGCTCACTGCACGTTTGCCACCGTTCCGGCAGGTCTCTCTCAATCTGCTCTTTGAGAAGCCAGGTGAGCTCCAACGTGGAGCTACGCTCCAGGTCACGCACGCCTCTCCCGGGAAAGCTCGGCCAGAAGTTTCTGTGCCTTTTCCATTCAACATTACAAACATTAAAACCGCAGCAGAAACTCGGCTAACGAGAGGCAACAACAATCCGAGGTCAGGCGGCACCACCGTGGAGCTCCAAACAACCTAAGCAAGCTGGTTTTTGGATCCTGGGGTCGGAGAGGGAGCCTGGGAGAGAGAAAGCGTTTCCGTAGCCGATCCAGCTCCTCCGCTGCGCTGCCAGAGCACAATACAGAAGCGCCTGTTTGAGCAATTGAGCATGATGTGACCCCAGAGTCCCTGCAACCTTCCTGTTCCCCCTTTCCCAGGGGAGATAAAGGTTTTTTTTGAGTTTCACTGGGCATTTCAGCAAGGTGAGGTACAAACGTTTGCAAAACACTGTTGCTTGTTTCTCCCAGTCATAAGATAAACAACAGAAGCAAATTGAAAAGAGCCGTCTTAAGAGCTCTTCAGCTGCAAAGCGAGTTCTTCCTGGGTTAGGATGGGCGCACACTCAATCTGAAAAAGCAAAGCAAACTGGTTAATATACACACACACTCCAGAGAGCACGGGCGAGAGTTACAGAGAGCAATTGTTAATAAAAAACACGTTAATCCTGTCTTAAAGAAGAGGACCCGTGCGGCGACGGGTGCTGCAGCAGCGCAGCCGAGACCCGAGGACTCGCTTTTGCAGCCGCCCGCTGCCATGGTACACTTTCTCTGGGACGGCAAAACCTGACCGGGGCAGTGGAAAGAAGACATTAAAACCCCCAGGTCTCTGTGGGGGTCCCTCTGCACAGGGATTTTCTGGGGGGCTTACAGAGACCAGGGTTTATTCCACCCAGCCCAAAGCGATTCCATGCCTAGCAGAGGACTGCCCGGGCAGGGCTCCATCTTTTGGGAGGAAAGCGACTTTCCGCCCGGATGTTACGTGGTAGGAAGAAGACAGGCTTTAGAGGAAGCTCATGATGTGCAATGAAAAGTCATAAACTGTGAGTGGCATGCACATGAAATCCCAAATACGAGGTGTCTCAGCGCACGTTCTTGTGGCCGGGAAGCGCTTCAGCGAGCAAACTGCAGCCAGGAAGCAGATGTCTCACAACCTTCACCTGATCCGTCTGCTCCGCTTGCTGGAGACAGACCTGCAGGACCTCCACCCGAGCCGTCACGCGCTCCGACAGGTCCCAGAAAGCCTTCTGCAGCTCATTGAGCAGCCTCAGCAGCTGCCTGCTCTGCTGAGGGGTCAAGTCCTGGGCGTGCTCCGAGATAAGGAACTGGATGTCGAAGGCGGTGGCGTCGAGCTGAGACTTGGTGTCTGCGAGGGGCTCTTTCAGCTCCTGAACGGGAGAGAAAAGACCTGTCAGGCCAAATGACTCTGCAGCCAGCGCTTTGCTGCACCGCCGGCTTCAGATGGGACACGCAGACAGGCAGCGGCGTACACCCAAAAAAAGCGCTTCGTCACCAGAACAATATAGTCCAGAAACCCCAAATGGCCCCAAAAGCACACTCAGCATCGAGGTGACAGCATCTCACCGCAGCGATTTTCCAAGTCTCCCTTGCACCAGCGCGCCAGCACCTCAACCAAGAGGTTGCTTGGACCGTGCGTGCTGGGCTGCCCTTGGGTCTGAAGATGACTGTCCTGGTTTGAGGTAAAACAGGACCAATTTTGTTCAGTAACTTTACTTTTTAGCTAGGCCTCTTCTAACTGCTGAAATTAACAGCCTGTTGTGCAGAAAACTGTTTGCTCTCAGAGTGATGAGACCCATGTTTATAGCTGATGCCAAGAAATGGGATGCAGAGAGGCTCTTGCTTATCCTTATTGCTATAACAGCCAAGGGCAGCCAACTTTGTTATTTGCCCTGTTGGAGGGTCGGAAACGGAAAAGCGTAGAGGGGTCACACTTGCGGGGAGGAGCGGACAGGACAGGTGACCCAAAACTGACCAACAAGGGTATTCCATCCCATCTGCCTCATGCTCAGTATAAAAACGGAGGGATCAAAGGGTCAGTCCTCTTTCTTCAATGGCCGGCCTCCGAGGAGGACTCTGTCTGTTCATCTGCCTTTGATCCCCAGCCTGAATCCAGATCTGGAATCCAGTTCCCATTCGTCACTGAGTCCAGTCTGGGACTTCCCCAGGGCCTGCTGATGATGTGATTGTCATCCTGGGAGCTTGATCCAGTTTTGTATATATATTTCATTATTTTTCTTTTTATTATTTTATTATCAATATTTCATTAAAGTAGTTTAGTTCCTTCTAAACTCTTAAGTCTCTCTTTTTCTCTCTCTTTCTTGCCTCCCGAGCGGAGCAAGAGAGAGAGAGCATCTGTCGTTCCACCGGATTGGGCCAGTCTGGCCCAAACCACGACAACGACCCTGAAGATGACACAGACCTGGAGCTGCCGGCAGCCCAGTCCATCCACAGTGACTCCATGTGCCACCCATCAGCTCTCAAAGCCTTTGATCCCCTAACTTCAACGCCGAGGTGCTACCAGCAAACAGGAGATGCTGAACTGACCCAATCTTGAGAGCTATCACTAAAAGATGAATAAATGTGGAGGGGGAGCCTGGGTTCCTCGGGCAGTCGATGGAGACCGGGGCAGGTGTGATGGAGAGGGCTCTCAGCGCCCCCACGGAGGAAGCAGCTCTCTCCTCAACATCGCAGAGCCTGACGGGAATCCCTCCCGGTCGCTCAGCCCCATCACACACCTGCGTTTGAGCAGGTTCCCCAAATGGCCAAAGCAGATGGTTTGTACGTTGTGGAAACAAATGACTTTGGAGCAAAATACAATATTGTTGCTCCTCCTGCAACGCAGGAAAAGGGCAAACCCTTGGTAGGCTCCAGGAGGGAAGCAGGATTAAAAGCTTCTCCTCCGCGCAGAGGACAGCAACTTCATCAGCCAGAAGGATTAGGGGCATTGCCATGGTTACCTTGTAGTGCTGGAGGCAGCGACTCAAGCTGTCCGCATCGGTCGCGTGGTGGTAATCGCTGCCGTCCAGCGACTCCGCGGTGCCAGAGACCCAGCTCAGCAGCTCCTGGAGTTTGCCCTGGAGAGTCTCGTGATGCGCCAGGATTTTAGCCTGAAAAACCAGAAATGCATCATTTAAAGAAGGAGCAGAGCACTCCGGGGAAGGAGCGTTGGGATGCTCAGGGAGCAGCAGGCAGCGGGGACACTTGCCAGCTCTACCTTTTCGGTTTCTGCCGCCCCGCGAAGGTTTTGCAGCCGGGACTCCAGGACATCGCTCGCGGAGCTCAGAGACTTCTGGAGGTTCTTGGCATCCTTCTCCAAAGCCTTCAGTAATTGCTCAGGGACTTCTTCAGGGGGGTTGGCCACAATCCACTTCACGGCGTCCAACTCCTGATTCACTGGGAAGCTCAGCTCCTGCAGCTCAGCGCCCAGGCCCTGAGGCAAGACAGCATCGTTATGTCTAAGATACGGTGACTTCATCTTCCCGCTGCCAAAAACCCAGGAAAGGTTTCGGAGACCCAGCTCCGAACGCTGTGTCTATCTCCTAGAAAGATTCATCACCACCCTCCAGCCCCGCTCCGCCGCCAGCACTCGCCTGTCTTTCTCCAGGCTGTAAAATTCATTTCAGCCACGCTTAGGTTATTGTCTAAGCGGGGAGGAGAAGGTGAGCCAGAGGCAGTGCCAGAGCGGGGAGGGACAGGGTTTGCATATAAATGCTTCTTAAACCCGAGTCTAACCTCGCCGGCTGGCTCCCAGAAGCAGGGAGGAGGTGCAAGGGATGGGCACGAAGCCGGGGAGAGGAGAGATGAGCTCTGTCCTGCCTAACGCCGGCCTCGCTCACCTCCGCCTGCTGTAGCAGGTCGTGCAGCGCCGCCAAATTCTGCTCCGCCGCCTGCACCCGTTTGATTCTCATCTCGATGTCTCGGAGCATGGAGAGATACGATATCAGCTTCTCATCGTGCTCCAGGCACATCTTCTTGCTGAACATGATCTACAGAATTCAAGCAGTAAAACAAAACCTCAGATTTAGACAGAAAAGAAAACAAAGGATTATATACTATTCTTTTTGGGTTTTTTTTTCAAAGAAGAAATCTGTTAATAACATTCCATTTCAGGGACTTTCCACTCGCTAGCCTTATCTACAAGATTTACTACAGGAAAAATAAAACACACGGCTCTTTTTCCAACATAAGCTTATAAATGGCAAGAGATCTCTGGCGTTACAGCAAAAGTGCCAAAAAAGAGTCCTAGCTATTAGTCATTTATAAGTAACGCTCCAGCAAAACGAAGCCACAACTAAGCCTCCAGCGTTTTCAGACAGACATCACCGGGGCCTTTGCCAAATCCATTGCAGCTGATGCTGCGACATCAACCTCAAACATCCGCTCCTCTTGCTCTGGCTGTCCTCTGTGCTGAGGACCTCGGACAGATTTAACATCAAACGTACACAAATAGCTCATAAAAAAACCCCCCGTCGAAATAGCAAAAAGCATCAATTTACCTGGGCTGGTCTGGTGGATTCCCTCGAGGTTTCCAGCAGCTCTCCCTCCACTATCACGGGTAAGAGCAAGCCCCGATCGCCAGGAACTGGCTGCCTGGTCCTCTCCTGGGGTGTTTCTCCTTGGGATTTTGGGGGAAGGGGAGCACCTCCTTGGCCCGTGCTGATCTCCGCTGTTTGCTCTTGCCATGTCTCTTCTCCAAGCTCAAGGACTGCAGAGGTTTCCTGAACTTCTCGGGGTTCCTCTCTGATAATTAATTCATCGGGCAGTTTGCCTGCTGCAGAGGCTGCACCGGACGCATCACCGGTGGTTTCCACCTTGCTGGAAAAGGGGAAACCTTCCACCTGGGTCATCCTCTCCTCCAGGCTAAATGCCACCGAGGAATCACGACCATTTCTCATCCCACCTTTCATCACCTCTCGAGCTTCCCCTTGTCCTGGGGGAACAGGGGACACCTGACCCCCAGCGAGGTTTTCCTTATCTGTCTTAGAAACTGTTTTCTTTTCTTTTTCATCCCTGCTGCTCCCCATGTGCTTGGCTGCGTCTCTTGCCAACCCAGCAGTAATCTTGCTGGTGGTTTCACGTTTTGGTTCTGGCATGCTTGAGACGAAGTCCCCCTCCTCCTTCTTCCCTGGAATTTCTTTGGAAATCAGACAAGGAAGGGACTGCTTTTCCGCAGAAGGTTGCTCGGGCTGAGCGCTGTCTCCTGGGATACCTGTCTGCTTTGCTTTCTTTTTCTTGCTTTTCTGTTTTTGGGTAGGTTTTAGCCCAGTTTCGCTTGTTTGCTCTTGATCAACTGGACCTTCTGCACTCAGTCTTGGGGTTTCTCCTTCGATGTGCTTGACAGTTTTTTTACCTGCGAGCTTGTCTCCTGCAGGCTTCATAGGGATGCCAATCTCAGGGGGTTCTCCAGACTCCGGAGGACCCATCTCTCCCTTCCCTGGACCCACAGTAACAGATCCCCTCAGGGCTGCCGGTGTCACCCCATCCAGGCTGCCCGCTCGCTCTCCTTGCTCAGGAGCCACCACTGCACCTTCTTCACCTGCCACAACTCCCTCTGCGCTTACAAACCCTCTCCTCCTCCTCCTCTCCTCACTGTCCTCCGCTCTCTGAAGCGTCTCCGTGTCCAAGAACAACTGCTCTTTCTCCAATCCCAATCCCTCCACTTTCTTTGTCCCTCGATCTACTCCTTCTCTCCTCGATTCCTTCCCCCAGGCTGCTCTCACCTGGAAGCTGCTTTTTGCAATCCCTTTTTCCATAGCCCCTACTACCACCGGTTCTTCAGGGAGAGATGCTGCACCTAATACCGAGGGGTATTCCGGAGTCAGCTCAGCCTTTCCTTGGGGATGATGTGCTACGCCATCCTGTGAAGTTTCTTGAGGTTTTGATTTCCCTTCTGTCGCTGTCACTGGTGATCTCTCGGTGGCGGTGGCTGCACCTCCAGCCATGTCGTAGCTCACAGCTTCAGATCCACCTTTGTGCTCAGCACCATCAGACTTCTCAGCAGCACTGGTAGAGATGACGACATCTTCCTCTTCTGGAGATATTTTTTCCATCTTTTCCTGGAAAAGGTGGGGTTTATCTACTTTGGAGACCTCAGAACCATATTTGTCTTCGGATATTTGTGCCTCCTGAAGACTGGCAGCTAATTTGCGGCTAACCAGCTCTTTTTCAACAGCTTCCTTTAAAGTCAATCTTTTCCCACTACCAGCATCAACGATCCCCCCAGTCCTCATCTGGTTGGTGGCGATGAGTTTGGCCATCTCCTCACTCAGCAGCCCTTGCTCCACCGCAGCCCTCAAGGAGAGCCTCTTGCTGACAGTACCCTCCACGATCCCCCCGCTGTCTGCCTGAGCCTGCAGCAACCGCAGAGTGGGCAGAGGGTCCACCTTCCCCAGCCTCACCGCCTCCGCGCACGTGAGCTTGTTCCCCGTCACCTCATCCTTGATGGCTCTGAAGGGATGGACCTCCAGATACCTCTGGCCAGATTCAATGTCAATTTTACACTTCTTTAAGAACTCCGAGTAGGGAACGATCGTGCAGGTCTCGGGATCTACAATTCCTTCTTTCATTTCTGAAGATGACACGACTTTCTCCATAACCTGCTTGGGCAGCAAGCCCTCCTTTACTGCTTGACAGAGTGCCAGTCTCTGGCCAGAAGCAGGATCAAAAATACTCCCACTCCCAGCCTGGATTTCTTGCACTTTCCTCTGGAAGTCCGGACTAATGAGCCCTAACGATACTGCCTGGGGTAAGGGCAGTTTCTCCTTTGTAACTGGATGAACGTAGTCCTGCAGGCATACGCTTTCAGCTTTCCTGAGTTCATTGCATAAATCTTGATCGATCAAACCGTGTTTCATTGCGTCGTTTACCGAAAGCCTCATTCCAGACACGTGATGGATGATTCCTCCGCCAGCAATCTGCTTGGTCAAGAGCTGAAAAGCTTTTTCCTTTTTCAGGAGCCCTTTTTCAACAGACTGTGCAACAGTCAAGGGCTGCTTGGTTTTAGGATCCACAAATCCACTGGTTTCAGCCTGTAAGCTAATGAGCTTCTGTCTGGTCACCTCATCAGTGCCTTTCCCTTTGGAAGCCTTCTCCAGCTTGACCAGCTCTTTCTGACTTGTTGGCTCTATGAGACCCAGATTTGAAGCCAAAGTGACCGATACTTTTTTGCCACGTTTCAAGTCAACGATCCCTCCAGTAACCACTTGCCCTTCCAAGATCCTCATCGCCGTTTCCTTGTCCAGAAGGCCAACTGCAGTGGCATCCTTGATAGAGTAGACAAAGTTATTGCCCGGGTCAAGAACCCCACTTATCGCTTTGTCAGATGCGAGTACCTTCTGGAGAAGGTTCTCATCCATAAGACCTTCTTCAATGACGTCCTCGGTGGTTAATGATTCGCATGTATGCGAGTCAAAGAAGCCACTGAACATCTTCATTTTCTCCATGAGTTTCACAGCTGTGTGGCTGGGCACCACTCCATGGGCTACTGCTTCATTTAGAAGAAGAGTCTTCCCTGTCTGCTCATGGATTATGCCACCGCTTTGGAGCTGCGTCAACAGCGTTTCCAAAGTGTCCTCCGCTTCCTGCTCTGCAGGGGCTGGCAGGGATGTTTCATCAACACTCTCGTCATCTAATACTTCTTCCCCTTCTCCTTCTTGCACTTCCAATACACTTTCAACATTTTCACTCTGCCTCTCCGTTTGCTCTGCCTCTCCAGTTTTAGGGAGCACAACCTCCTCTCCTCCCAGCATGCCATTCTCAATCGTTTCCTCATTTAGCAAATAAATCTCTCTAACATCTTCTGCCTCTAGTTCAGGTTCCTCCACACCCTGAGACCTCTCTGCCATGATTTCCAGTCTCTCTCTCCTTTCTGAAACATCCCTTGGTATGCAGATTTCGCTTTTGACCACAATTGTCCCACTTTCCGATGCCCTCTTCTGATCTTTGATGCTTTCCACTCCATCTACTGTAGTAGGCTTGGACTCTTCTTCTGCCTCAATCATTATTTCCTCTGTTTCTCTGAATCCACTACTAAGGTCACTGGGACGTCCTGGCATTGATAATTTTACCTGATGTTTGTCCTTGCTCGTAGAAGCTACTTGCTGTCTCCCAAATTCAGCATCGCTTTCACTCCTGATGGTAGCCTGTTCAGTATAAATCTGCTTTTGCTCCTCCACAAGCAGGATATCTTCTGCATCCTCTAACAGGAGGTTTTCAGATTCCATCACCACCTCCCCATTCTCCAAAGCAGTTCTGGGTGGTAGGACCTTTTCGCTTTGTTCTTTTGAAGGAGCAAATTGAAACTCAAGCTCCTGCAAAGGCAAGCCATTGCAAGGCTCTCTTTCAAGAGCTGCATCTGGCTTTGTCTCCTCAAATCCCTCATCCTCTTCCAACATGTGTGCACAGGATCCATTTTCTTGGGTTTGGATGAGGGCTTTAGTGAGATTGTTCAACTCTCCATCTACTAAAAGCAGCTTCTGGCCATCATGGATGTTGATGTAGCTGTGGGTCATCAAGTGGAACATCAGCCTTTCATCATCACTCCTTAGCAGAGGGTCACTTTGCTCTGTGTGACTTGTGGGACTCCTTCCAGAAGAGCTCTGGCCGTGCCTGCTTCTGCTTGGAGAGCCAGCAAGCTGCACGCTGGCCATGACATCAGGTATGACTGTTAATTTCAGCTTCTTCGCCACATCTCTCTCCAAGATACCATGTTCAACTGCCTTCTTCCAGGACAACACCTCAGTGGTTTCTGGTATAAAGACAGCCTTAATGAGTTGCCTCTTGCTGAGAATCTTGTAAACCAATTCTGTAGACAGGATTCCTTGCTCTAAAGCATCTGCAACCGGGACGATCTCCCCTGTCTCTGGCCACAGGAGCCCCATGAAGGACCACAGGGATTCCAGGACCACCAATGCAATCCTTGGTGCTACCAACTCTTTCCTTACAGCTTCATCAATTGTCAGTCTCTCTCCCGTGACGGTGTCGATGATGCCACCTGTCTGAAGCTGCCGGATAAGAAGTGTGCATGCCAAATCCTGGTCAATTAAATTATGTCTCACAGCCTCGTCCACAGTCAGCCTGTGCCCTGTCCTGGGGTCAACAATGCCACCAGCAAAGAGGTGGGCTTCCAGCAACCTGACCGTTACCTGCCTGTCTATCAGCCCTTCCTGGACGGCACGGAAGATGCTGACTTCCCTGCCCGATTTCAAGCTCACCATCCCACCCGCCAGCTGCTTGACTGGGAGCAGCCTCAGTCCAGTCTCTTGGTGGATGATGCATCGGTGCATGAGCTCAGGCAGACTGATTTTCTCAGCCGTGTTGGGGTCAATCAAATCCTTGCTACTCTCCAGGTGAGACAGAAGTCTGGAATAAAGCTGGGGGGTAAGGAGCCTTTCTTGCACCGCTGTCTCCATGTTGATTCTGCCCTGATGGGCTTTAAAGCCCCCGGTGACAAGCTCAGCTTCAAGAATCTTTAGCCCAATGCTCTCACTGATCCTCCCCTCTTCTATCGCAGCAACGACAGGTAGGAGCTGCCTCCCTTCACATCTGACTTCTTCCACCCGGCGGAGAGCATCCTTCAATTCCTGCAGCACCTGGAACGTCCTGAGATCGATGATGTTTCTTGCCAGACCTTTCTCCAAGGAGAGTTTCTCATTGGTCTCTGGAACAACTAAGTCAGATGTGATAACCTGGGCCTCCAAGAGGACGAGGCCAGTGTCCTGATCTATAAGACCTCTCTGCATGGCACCAAAGACAGGAAATATTTCTACCGTGCCAAGATCGATCACTCCTGCCACTGCTTCGCTGCCCTAGAAGAGAAAGAGAAGGAAAAGAATTAAATCAAAATTGAGCATTGCCAGCACTCAGATGGTATGAGGTCCAGGGAGGTCTCAGTTTCAAAAAAAAAAAAAAAAAGCTTAAAAACCCTAAACAGGCTAGAAAGCGAGTCCCAAAGTGTTTGAAATGCAACTCCAAAGGCATCACAGCACGCAAATTGGTGCATTTGCTAGCTTGCACATTGCCAGCACGTTTTAATGCTCATCTAGCCCATCACCCAGGGCAGCACTGAGATGCTTCCAACATCCACCACCAGTAACGCAGTAAAGCGGCAAGCAGCAAAACCCAGAAGTGCTTCTAATGCTCCATGGAGAAACAGAGGGAAGGAGACCAACAAGCACACCAAAGCTGTTCAGCAACTCCAGTTTTAAGAAGTAAAGACCACACAAATCCCACTGTGTTCTCAGAGGAGAAAAAAACCCCAAAGATGTCCGCTTCAGGCTATCCAGGAACCTCTCCCAGCGCGGTTGCCACCCTGACTCCTGCCATGCGTTAAATCCTGCGCTTCCCCAAGCAGATCTCAAGTGCCAGGACAGCCGAGGAACACCACAGAGCCCCGTGCCACGGAGCAGCTCCCCAGCCACACGGACCGGCCATGCATTAGGGCAGGAGCGCTGCATGCAGGGCAGGTCCCCCGAGCACGGCCACCGGCACCCGTTGTGCCCCGCTCCAGCACCTCGAAGTAGCCGTGCTCTTCAGACAGGGCAAGGGGAGAAATATCACAAGTTGGAGGTCCCAGCATGGAAACAGCGACAGACTGGGAATAGACCATCTACTTCGGTGTTTCTGGAGGGGCTGCGCTCTTCTTGCTGGTAACCCCACAAGAAGGGTAATAATTAAGATGCTAAAGAGTAACGGCTCTTTGGACACTTGGGTTTCTCCCAGTCCAACTGGTTGGGCATAAGGTTGGCCCAAGCACTAAAATAATCTCGTGAGGGTAGGGAGGAGGGAGTCTGCATTGTGGAATTAATTCCTTTTGCATCCCTAAAACCCTCAGATTTTTTTATTTTATGGGTGAGTCTAACAGCACCGGCGGCTGGGGGTGTTTGTAGCTGCGGCACAGCTCGGTTCCGGCACAGCCGAGGACGCAGCCTCCACCACACTGGTCTGCGTATCCCACCCCTGCTGCCTTCTGCCGTGGAGACAGGGTGAACCTGCCGGAAAAACCTAAGCTCTCCACCATCATCGCCAGACTCAGGCATGCACGTTCGGAGATGGACAAGCCGTGGAAAGACAGAGAAGATGAGGGGGAGGGAAAAGAGGAAGATAAAAAAAGGAGATGGGAGGGAAGGAAGGTAAAAGGCTTTTACTTACCCGAGTTGCAGGGTGTGCCTTGAGCAGTTAAAGACAGAGCCTTATGGAGCAGTTCAGCCGTATCACACACAGTGTAAAGCTTGGTGTTAGCGTCCAGCATGCGACTGTTTTGTTTGCAAAAAGAACCCCAACACACAGGTCGTCCTCTTTCACTTTGTGTGTTTTGTTTGTTTAAATCCCGGAGGGTTAGTTAAACTTGTAAGCAAGGATGTCAGTTAATCTTAAAAACAGTTGACATGAAACACAAACCGTACAGGGACACATCATGCTCAATTTAGCGCGTTCTGCTTTGCGTTTTCGTCTTTTATCACTTCTCTCTGACAGTTGGATGTTTCCAGCAAGCAAATGTTAAAGAGTTCCTCGTGCTCCCTCTACAGTGAAGCAACCGCACCGCACCAGAGCCGCGGGGATCATCTCGTAGACGAGGATCTACGGCGAAGCCCCACTGCCATCTCTCGTTTTCTTTCCTGGGCTTCATCGAGAGCGTGAGTGAAAACTGTTCTAGCCTGAGCCCCAAAGCGCGCTCATGCTGCACGAAAACAGCCCGGCAAGCCCTGGAGAATGTTTTTGCTATAAAGGCATTTTCCTGCCCGGGAGGGAGGAAAAAGGGAAAGGAAAAAGCATCCTTTCCACGGGCAGGCTGTTCCCAGCTGCTCTCCCGGCAGCAGCAGCAGAAGCGTCAAAGCCGTGATGGCTTAGTGGCGACTAACGAGTCCATTTGCTCACGGGAAGCCTTCTGCTGCCAGCACGAGGGCTACAGGGCTTGCGAGAGAAAGCGTTTACCGCACTGAGACACCTGAAAGGTGCTACAAAGTCCAATTTGGAGAGAAACACTGTCTGTTTAGGCGAAAGCTGGACAAGCAGATTTCATACGAGCAGCCCCGTCGCCCTCTCCCCGTGAGCGGCTCGAACAGGGCTTCACTCACGGACCCAACAGCCACAAAACCTGCGTCACGCGTCCAGATCTGAGCGGGCCGTTGCTTCAGAGTACAGGGAGCCAGCAAGCAAACACACAAATATATCCGTCGACACATGTATATACATTTATATAACACGTACACGTATATCTGTGAATGACCGAAGACAGCTCGTAACAGAGGCAATAAGGATGCGCTTTCAGCCCTCCCTACGCAGCGAAACAAGGACGGGGATTGACGGGAACACTGGTGGATGTGAACAGGGAATGGGTCCAGCTATGGGCCATGAAGGTCCCACAGGTCAGCCGAGGGCCTGGGCCGTGCAGTCGCCTTCCACCGGGAAGAGCAACTTCATTCAGCTGCAGCCGAGCCAAACCTCTCGCCAGACCGCGCGGGCAAATGCCCTTCTGCCGAAACCCACCTCCTTGCGCCTCCTGCAGGCTGGCAGCCTCTGAGATGGAGCCCTCTGCGGTTAAAGCACCGAGAGGGCATTCCTCAGAGGCCACAGCTCTGCCAAGGGGACCGTTTCCAAGACAGGGGTCCATCTACATCGTTGCCCACCATGGGAACAAGCCAACCCTCGTGCACAGGGCAGAGCTCCGATGAAAACCCATCGCAAAGGACAACTCTCCCGTTGACCGGGAAGGCAGCAGGTAAACGGCTCCTGCTTGGCCTCCAGGGACCACCCCAGCCTGGGTGCTTTGGGTGACACATGGATGGAAGAGAAGGGAGAACGACCACGTGCAAGTAAGAAAGTCGACGAGCTGCGAGTGGCCGGTGGCCACGGGACACGCAACCAAGAAAAACCTTTTTCACACCCTGAGGAGTGCCCTGTGCCCGTGCAGCCACGGGACCGAGAGGGGACCAGTACCTTGTGCTCTGTCTCCTGAGCCAGTTGGCTCTGGAGCTGCTGGAGCTGCTCCGTTGAGTCGCTGCAGAGTGCCTGGTAGGTCTCCTTCAGAGCAGCGATCTGAGCGGAAATCTGTTCCTTCTCCGGCTGGGAAAGCCTGCAAGGGGAAGGGGAAATATCTCATGGAAACTGCACAAACCATCTCCCAGTTCCGCAGAATTACCATGTCCTTCTGGTGAAGGAAAAGGCCAAACCCACCACGAGTCCCCTCTTCCCACCGCCCTAATCCTTGGCCAGCTCAGCTAAAACCAGCAGGGGTAATTGTGCCCAGTAAAGGCTGCCCTGCGTTGTAACGCTCAAATCCCCAAATATACGGGGCTGGATCACTACTAAAGGGGATTAATGTTGCTCCAACAGCATAAATGGGTTGCATATTTCATAGCTCTTGTTGCAGATGAGAAAAAAAAGACAACTTTCACGTGCAGCTCGTCACTGTTTTCAACGGGAGTCACTGGACCCCAGGGATGCCACCAGCATCGACTCTAAGGTAACCCATCTCCCCCCACCGCTCTCCCTGCCCGTCCCCTCCTTGGGCCACACTCACTTGTGGCTGTGTCTGGCCAGGAAGATTTGTGAAGTTTTGATGGCCTCAGAGACCTGCTCCTTCTTTGCAGCCAGCTCCTCATTCAAGGCCTGTCGGAGAAAAAAAAAAACACAAAGAAAGCAGCTTAATTCAGCTGTGGAAAAAGAGCAGAAGTTAAACAAACTGCCTGACGGTTGCCCCCAGTTTACCTGCTGCTCCGAGATGGATTTCTCGATGTCACCCAGCTCTCTGGTCCCAGCAGCAGCCGTCCTGCCTTGCACGCTCTGCTTGACCCCCAGGGCCCAGCCCAGGAGTTCCTTCACCTTGTCCACGTGCTCCTGCTTCTCCTCCTCCACTACTTTCTGCAAAGAGAGGAGGGAGGAAGATAACCATGTCAAAGGGGTCCCAGATTTCCAAAGGCGGAGAAGCTCCCAGGAGCAGCGCCTGAGATGTAACCTCAACATGGAGCGGCATCCATGGGGGTGCTAGGAAATGAGCCTGCACATCGAGTTCAGCTCCATGCAACACCCTCACCTCCTCCTCCTCCAGCCGCCGGAGAGCGTCGCTGATGTACTTCACGTGCTGCGTGGTTAAAGTCACCAGAGCTGTATAGCGAGTCCGCAAATCCATGAACTGCGAAGGGAGAGAGGGGGAAACGGGGCGCATCAGTCACGACCGGCGGATCCGGAGCGATGTACTTTCCAGTACATGACGGGGATGCACCACCTCTCGCTTGGGAAGCCCCCCAGGCACCTCGCAGACCCGGTACGGCATCAATGAAATGCAGCAAGTCTGACGGGGAGGGTTGTGGCCACACACGGCATGCTGCACAACACTGGAGCGAAGGGGAGACTCCGGTCACGGACACTGGGGTGGACGCTCAACTCTTACAAAGAGGGCTACTGGGATCTTTCATATCCACAGGGAGCAGACAGGACCTCGGGTCCCTAAAGGTCTCATCCCAAAGATCCACATACAGTAACGCTGCATGGCGCTCTGGTTATTTACCTCGCAAGGCTGAAGGGCTGAGCCGACCCCGTTGGATTTGACCCAGGGGTTCCCAGGAGTCTAGGTATTTCATACCTGGTGCTTAGAGCACTAAGCCATCCTCTCTGGCTATTGGAAAAAACAGCGAGGGTGGAAACTTTATTTATACAAGAGAGGTCAGCAGAAAGGAGCTCATTTCACAGAGGCCGCTCGGCGGTTTGCTCGGCGTCGAAGAACCCCCCCCCGCCTCCCGCACGATGCCTCCCTCCCTCCCTCCTACCTCCTGCGTGATGGCATCCGAGGACGAGAGCATGCGCCGGCGTTTCATGGGAGACTTCTGCTGCGACTCGACAAACGCTCTGTACGTCATGAGCTGCAACTCGTAGTCCTGCAAAGGCAACCGGGGGGAGGAGAGACATGGAGCACGCGAGGCGCAAACCGTGCCGGGGCCGTTTCTGCCCAGCCGGCCCCATCGAGGTGCAGGAGGGGACCCGTACCTTGACGGCAGCCGAGTATTGCTGGGAGAATTTCTGACACTGGTCCAGTTTGGCTTGATTTTTCTCGATTTCTGCAGCCAAAGCCTTCAAGGAAATTCAAAGCAAAAACGGTCATCAAGACGGCTGCTGCAGCTGAAGCGGGCTGAATTTCAGTCCCCATCCCTTGCTTTTTGGGTAAAGTCTCTATACCCTTCAATTTTTTATGCAAGGCCCCATCTCCACATCAAAGTAAGCAGAATTTCTCTGCTTCCCAGATGCCCAGCTCAGGCCTGCAGCCTCTTCCCCACTGTCTTTCGTATTTTCAAGCTCACAGATGAAAAAATGTTAGTAAAAGAAAAGAAGGGACACGGTCACTGCAGCGACCACCCCATCAAGACATCACGAGGTCCTGCCTTACCGTTTGCTGGCTGAGCTGCTCCGACAGCACCCGGCTGTCCTCCGCCTGCCCAGGCTTCATCAGCTCCTGCTGGACCGTGATCTCCTCGATCCACTGGATTAGGGCACTGTGGCACTGCCGGTAATCACTCAGCACCTCCTGGATGCTCTCCAGCTCCGCGTGGCTGAGAGAAGAACCAAGACAAATAAGAGGAGGGCCAAACGCCACCGTAGGCTATAGGGATATCCCGGCCACCAGCGGGAATCCCATCTGGAAAAATATCGCTGCTAACAAGCCTGACCCAAGCTCTCAGCTGAAGCGTCAAAGTCAATCTGCGAAAGGAGGCGGGAGGTTTCTCACCGGGTCTCGATCTGGGCGCAGACTCGCTGCCAGCGATCCCACAGCTGGCTCCCCTTCTCCTGATAGCGCTCCAGGTCGATGCTGCGCTCTTGCCTCAGCCGGTACAGCTGCTCCCCCACCGCCTTCGCCTTCGCCATCTCCTCCTCCAACGTGGAGAAGACGGAGCTCTTGTCTTTCGCTTCCCCGAGCCATTGCTGCAAAACCAGTAAGAAAGAGCACCGGTTCAACGTCACGGAAAGCGAAAGGCACATTAAGTCAGAGATGCTCTCCCGCCCGGAGCTGACAAGCCTGGGAAGGGGTTTATCTTCCCTCTCTCCTTAACCTGCAAAGAACCCGCTGATTACAGGAGGGGCAAAACGGAGGGGACCGCGTTCCCAGCTCGGAGCAAGTCAGATTGTTTCAGCCCCTGTCCTACAGCAACAGGACACGTAGCTGCCAAGATGTGCACGTGTGGCAACGTGTGTCCTACAAGAGAGAGCACAAGCCACAGCAGCTCCTCTACCTTTACAAAGCAATAAGGGATGACATAAGCAGCACAAAATCCTCCTGGCAGCTATACCGAGGCGAGAAAAATGGCATAGGATGCCAATTCAGCAGAGAAAGGGAAGGACCCTGCTTGACAACCACCAAAGCGTTGGCCGCTTTCGGCCTGCCCACCCTGGGAAGTGACCGGCACCAACCTGTAACGCCGCCCTGTGAGACTGAATAGCCGCCAGGTCGGCGGGCACCGCTTCCTCTTGGCTCAGCTTAACCTCGTACCCTTTGACCAGAGATTCTGCTCCTTGGGTGTTACGAATAATAACGTCAACCGTCTTCAACCTGGCAAATCAAACAGAGGCAGCACGATGACATCCAAAATTTGGCAGACACCCTTTTGATCGTAGGGCTGTTTGCACCGTGTGCCGCAGAGGGACGGAGCTCAGCGCAAGGTGCATCAGAGGGCCAGAAGAAAGGTCTTTAACAGAACCAAGCAGATAGAAAAAAGGTTATTTGGGAACAGAGGCACGTCCTGACTCACTTGTCCAAGTAGATGGAAGACAGCCCATACATCTGGTCCATCTTGTTCACCACCAAGTCAAGTTCAGAACGCAAGTGGGGCGTGCTGGACCCTGCGGGCGCCTTGTCGAGGAAGCTGTAGCATGTCTCGGAAACAAGGCGCAGGTCCGATTGCAGCTGCCGCAGATCCTCCTGCATGCGCTACGGGAGGAAGGGAAAGAACATGAAAGGAGAGCCCAAGCAGGCGGAGAAAGAGCAAAGGAGATGGTATGGAACGAAGCAGGGAGCCCACCTGGAGAGGTTTCCTGCTACCTTCTGTGCAGGAAGATCCCCTCGAACCCCACACAAACCATGCACCCACCACCCACGCATTCACCCTGGAGAGGTTAAAAGGTATTTTTGGCCCATGCTGAAACCCAGCAGCCACCACCTCCCTCCCCTCCACATCTCAGAGCAGCAGGACTGACCTCCTGCTCTGCAATGCGGATGGTGTTTTCCTGGATAGTATCACTGTCCGCTCGGGCACTGCTGGGCGACTGGATTCGGCTCACTAGCCTCTGCTCACACTCCTCCAGGCGCAGACGGATATTCTTCAGCTCGGAGAGATACGTCCTGGCAACGGTCTCATCCTTGTCTTCTGCGAGTCACAGACAAACCAAAACAGCAGCTCAAACAACCCCTGCCGGTACCTGCGCCAGATGGGACCTGCCGGGAGCCCCGGAGCCAAGCGCAGCATCGTACTGACACCGAGGCACCGGGGTCTCTGCTCAGCTGGAAAACAAGTTAATCAAATCATCTCGTTCAAACGCAGCTGAGAATGAGCCCAGCCACAGGGCACCCTGCATGACGAAGCCGGAGTCCCCGGTCTTAGTGGGACTCAGTCCCGGTGTGTCACACTGGGAGCCATCCGCTGCTCTGAACAGCGGGGCTGCGACCACTACATGTATTTTCTTAAAGATTAAATGCAAGAAGAACTCTGCGCTCAGAGTGCATCCTAACGACTAAACCCATCTTCAACAATATTAGGGTAAAAGGACTCAGCAGTTAAGCTGAAGCTGCGAAGCCAAGCCCTTTCTGCAGGAACGTTGCTGGACAAAGGCCGAACACTTGAATGGATGGAGAAATAAGGAGAGCAGCTGCTCACACCATCAACTAGCCAGCTCAGAAAAAAAAAAAAAGAAAAGCCATCCCATAAATCCTTTGTTTATGAGGCCCCACAGCTCCTGGTTAATCCATCAGCCCTTTGAAGCTCACCGTTCTCCATGGACTCCAGCAGCTGCCGGATGTGTTCCTTGGAAGACTCCACTTCCTCCTCTAGGCGCAGCCGGTCCGACACCGAGAAGAGCTCCGAGTCCCGGCTGTCCTGCAGGAAGTCCTCGTAGTGCGCCTGGAGGCTCTTCATGGCTTGCTGGCACTCCCCTTGCGCTAAGGATCGGAGCTGCAAGTGGAAAAGCAACACATCTAACCACCGGGAACAACTTCCTACGCATCACCTGAAGCCACCCTCCCCAGCTTAATCACCTTCGCTTGCCAAGTGAGTATCTTCTCTTCAGAGGAGAAGACCAGCTCTCCTGTATCAGCCTCCCGCCTCCCTCCAGCCTTACTCGCTCCGTAATGAAACGCTAAATCCACAATCTCTTATTACCGTCCAGCAGCAAACTGCCAATGCTCTTTTGATCGGGGAAGAATCGCAATCATTTTGCACAGAACCCCCGAGGTCAGGTTTTCCCACTGTCCAAGGCGCAAAGACCCTTGACTTCCCCAACCTTGCCGTCTCCGGTCTTCCCTTTAACACTTCCCTTCCTCCTCAGCCACTCGAAGAAACCCAGATAGTGAGCGACGCAGCCCCGGAGCCAGGCAGAGAAGTTCCTGCCGTACCTTTTCCATGCTGAAGCTTTGCACCAGGGCTATGTCCTTCCGCAGGTAATTCCAGGAGATGAGGCTCTTTGTGTTCATGTGGAGCTGGTGCCAGAGCGCCATCACTTTCTGGTACAACTGTTCCACCCTGCGAGGGGAAGGAGCAGATTCATCAGCCCCAGACCCCCCCCAGCACGCTCAGCCCTGACCCTGTTAATCCACCAGCCATCGCTGCCAGCCGGTAGCCCATCAAGGCAGCGATGCCAGCCTGGCAGCCCACAGCGAGCGACGCTCCCGCTGTCCGGTGCCAAAGGTCCCTGGAAGGATCCCGCCTCCCAAATCATCGTTTTCTCTTTCGCAAGCTACTACGGCTGTTGCCACCATGGAGTTTGCAGCTGTAGAACCACAAGGGATTCCTTCCCTCGCCCCGGATCAGCTGTGCCACCCGCTCCTGTACCTCCAACCCCAGCTCCTCTCCCATTCGCACCCCAGCTCTGTCCCCTCCCGCGCCACCGACCCCCTCCCCATCGCCCTCCCATTGCACCTCTGGGACTCCGCCGCAGCAGAGCCCACCAAGTTACCTGTTGGCCATCTCGATGGCCTCTTTGTTGGGCGGGGGGATCAGGAAGCAGACAGAGGGCACCATGGCCTCGTTCCCCGTGGGGCTGATCACTTTCCATTTGGTCCTCTGGGAATTGTCCTCCAGCACGCACTCATCGTTCCGGCAGATGGTGATCTGCAGCGGCACCAACACCACCCGGCCCATCAGAAACCAGTAGCGGGGCTGCACAAGCCTGCCCTTGCTGCCAGCTCCCCTCCTGGGGGCGAGCCAGCTTCCGTAAATATATATGCAGAGATATATTTTAATCAAGCAAAAGCCTGGCATGGCGCCAAGCAGCGCAGCACGCTCATGTCTGGAGAGGAAGGGACAAGGAAGTTAAACAGCGCTGGCTACCACCCACGTGGCTGATGAAACCCCTTTTCCTTGGGGAAAAGGACTTTAGCTCCTGCCCAGAATAAATCTGAGACACGGAAATCTGCTCCGGGAAAAACAGCCGCGCTGTTTCCCTCCTCCTGTCTTCCCACTCCCTTCCTGCTTTCCATTGACAGACACCATGGAGCTCACCCTAAACCATCACGGGTGCTGCTCCCCTGCCTCCTCCCAGCCTTCCCTTTCAAAGCGACCCCCCTTCCAGCCCTCACCTCGATCTGCCGGTAGTCACAAACAGCCTTGATGGGGATCGTGCTCTTCACAAGGTGCTCCGGGTTCCTGGGCCGGAGCTGAACGATGGTTTTGGACCGTCCCACCAGGCTGGCGACGGAACTCTTCGACTGAATGAGCTGCTCCTTCTCATCCTGGCAGGAAGAAGGATGAAGGACGGGTTGCTCGAGGCAGGGGAGAGGAGGTCTCTCCCAGGCATCTTGGCACCCCCCACCCCAGCGCTGGTCTGCGAGAGCTACACTGGGATCTCAAGGGCTGAACAAACACATCAGGAGGATCCTGCTGCCCTATCGGGATGGGAAGAAGGGTCAGGAGAGATGGGATGGAAGGGAGATCTGATGTCAAGTCAGGGGTGGGACCTCTCCACTACTACTCCCACTGCCCTGCAAAGCCGCATGCACGCCTCTGGCTCTTTTGCTGCTAGGACAAGAAAACATTTTCTTGCAAAAGGGAAAAAAAAGAGAACACAACATACACCAAAATTAAAATCCCAGGAGGTGTAAGGGGCCAAGAGCAGGACAAGCTCCAGCCCAAAACCAGGGACGTTTAGTTGTCTGGAGGAGAGACCACAGAAGCATGCTCCCTTTTCTAAAGCAAAGGATGAAGGCATGTTGAAACCAATGGCTGGAATGGGGATACGATGAATTATGCGGATAAAACGTCTGAGGAGAAGGGGCTAGTGGTGGAGTGATCGCACAGGTCTCTGGGTTTGGGTAGAAATTTGCCGGTTGGAGGAAGATGCAGCATAATTGATTCCCACAAGTCCCTGCTGGCTTCGGTGATGGGACAACCTGGGGGACCGGTGGCAAGGCTCCCCTGGAACAGCCTCCGGCACCGATGGAGACGTGTGCGGATCACGACACTGGCAGCTCGTGTGATTAGTGGCAGCTCAGCCCATTGTGGCTGCAAAAGTTTAGAAAGGATCCCAGAAAAACGTTCTCCCTCATGCTCGGTACTCTCGGGGTCGGTTAGTGAGCTAACAACAGTGGAGGATAATTTAATGGTAAAAAAAAAATAAAGAAAGAAAAATAAAAGAATAAATGATTAAATAAACTACCTGTGCCTGTCCCAGGGAGCATGATTGGAAGAAATACAACTTTAACTTATTAGGTAAGAAAGAGTAATATAGCTGAGCTCAGGGCAGCTGCCCCAGTCCTGAGTTGGTGGCCACTCTCCACCTGCCCGGATGAGCTTCTCCCACCCCAGATGGCACGTGCCACACTCCTGGTGTTATTACAGCGCTCGCAAATACGGACCCCAGGAACCAGGCTGGCTGCTCCCTGTCCTGGTAGTGCCGGAGGACAGACCAGGACAACCCCAAGACCAAGACAGAGAGGATGGCAACCCCAGGAGAGAAGACAGTGAGCCCTAGCCCAGCTGATGCACCCATCACGAGCACCCAGTAACAGCATCCCAGCTTCCCTGGGGACACGCTGGAAGTCAGTGGTGTGCACTAAGAGCAAAGCCAAAGCAGCCACCTGCCTCCGCACGCTCAAATGTCACCTCCTGGCACTTCCACCAGCAGCTCAGCGGTTAACCCACAGCCCAAATCCTCCCTCCGTCCCTGGTTTCAAACACCATCCGATGCTTTGCTCCGTGGGTTCCGGTTCTAAGTTGGGTTTTTTTCAGGCCAATTGGGACAATGAGATCACGACGCAATTGCCCATCGCCTGCTCTCTGCTACGCCGCAGCTAAGTCGGGCCACGTGTTCGGAGCTCAGCGCTGCTGAGCCCCCAAGCTCCCATCCCCGCTGCAGCCGGGCTGCCCTGGTTCTCCCCTGACCGGCACAGCACGATGGATTAACAGGGGATTTGGTCTGGATAAAGCGCGGACGTTTCTCCGCATCCCACCGTGCTCCTAGCGAGCACCGGCTCAGGAGCAGAAAGAGGAGCATCCCACGGGCTCTGTGCAACACCTCCATCAGCAGAACACGACCGGCTCCATGCAGACCAGGATGGCATGATGGGCACCGATGGGGAAGGACCACCTCAGATGTTTTACTTTTCCCCCATCTCGAGCTACGAGCTTGCACGGACAGCACACGCCGCCTGCTCTTCCCCCTGAGGCCAGTGCCTCTAAAAAAGAGCGACCCCGTGACGACGGAGACGCGGCTCCCATCGGCAGCGTTACATCCACGCGGCCTGCATCCCGGCGGCCACGTACAAACGCATGCAGCAGCTCCAAGGAAAAGCAGAACATTGAGCGAGATGGGGAAACAAACCACGTTACAGGAAACTGTGCTGTCGCGGGAATAAAATGAGCCCAGTTTTCCCTGGGAAGCAAGAGGTGCCCCAAGCAATGCTGCTGGACCAGAGCAAGAAGGCCACCCATCGCCCACCCAGGGTGCTGGGGGTGGCGGAGAACCCACCATAGAGTCCTGCAGCAGGTCCTCCAGCCGCGTCAGGCTCGTGTTATGGTCGCAAGAATACTTCCTTTTGATGGAGTCCTGCAGGTTGCGCAGGTAGGTCTCTGACTCCCGGGCATCGCTGAAGAACTGCAAAGGCAAAGAAGGTCACGGAAACCTGCAGAAGTCCACCGAGCAATCAGCAGCACTCCGCAGGGTGAGGGACCACCACCCCAACGTCTCAACCAGCAGCTCCCAACACCATTCTGGCCTTAGGGCAGCTGCAAGGGCAGCGAGCATCCCAGAACATGGAAGTTGATTCCTTTTTGCCCTCGTGAGACATCCCCAGAGAGCAGCTAAGGAGAAAGAGATGATTCAGGAGAAAGCAGCTCCCATGAGCACCGCAAATCCCTCCTTCCCTCTCCTCAAAAGGGAGCAGCAGCGTATGAAGCTCATGCAGCGGGATGCAGCGGACGGCGACCAGGGATATTTGGGCTGCCCCTTCCAAGTACCTGGAAATAGGCGGCGTTCTCCTTCACGTGCTGTTCCACGCACAGGCAGAGCTGCTTAATCCACTGCCACTGAGTCTGCACAGCAGCGCTGTAGGCCTGAGAAACACACGCACCAAACAGGGATGAATAACGAGCATCTACCAGCCAGGAGGGTCACAGGAAGGACATGGCTACAGCCGGCGGGATGTGCATAAACGGGCAAGATCTGGCTGCAGCCAGGAGCCAGACACAGGCATGAAGAGCAGGAGATGGCAGACCCCGGACCAGCGATGCCGGGGGCTGCGGCAGGCACAGGTTTGCTTTCTCCCACCCCAGACAGAAACACCAGGGAGAAACAGGTCCCCACAGCCCTTTGCTTCCCCACCGAGGTTTTCCTGCAAGCCTGGAGCCGAGGGCGCTCCCCGCATCTGCTCGCTGCAGGAAAGGCTCACGCTCCGTACAAGCGTATCTGTGTCTTAATTTGAGGTGGGGATTCTTTGGGAATGGCCTCGAGCTTCTCATTGCGCACCCCAGAATAAAACAGCTCAATCACTGCACTGATGTTCTTCTGCCACCAAGAAACCACCTTATCAGCCCTGGTTGCCCGTAGGGGCACCCTGGGGTGGGACAGCAGGTTGCCCAGTCCCAGGTTAGAAGACTTGCTGCCAGCCGATTCTCGTGTGCCCGCTCACCTCTACGGTTTGCTTGGCCGGGTGGTTCTCCAGGGACAGCAGCTCGGCTGTGTCTTGGAGGGAGCGGAAGATGTCCTGCTTCTCTTCCAGCTCCGTCGTCAGCTCCTGCATGAAGGACACAAGCAAAGTCCAAATCCCGGCTACGGGGAGCAGCCTCACTCAGACCACGCGTCCAACTAATACACCGTGCAGTACGGGAGCGCTGCAGTAAATACCACATCTCCGGGAAACCAGCACGGCTTATGGGAGCACCACAGCTGATTCCCATCAGGATGCCTCCTGTGCACCAAACACACGGGGCAGATGTAACACAGCCACTGGAAACCTGCCCAGGGACCTCTGCAGTCCCAGACAGCGCGATTGTGGGAAAACAGCGATTTATTTATACTGCTTTGGAGAGGAATTAATTTTCCTCTTTAGCTCAGACTTTATTTTTCCCCTCCGCTAGTTAAAGATGCCTTCAGTTCCGAAGAGTGCAAAAAGACATCTTTTGACGCTTTTTCAATTGAAACTCAGTTGAACAAACACTTTTTTGCACTTTCTGCTCTAGGGAGAGCCCTTTCATCAGCTGCGCTCACGATGAGCCACAAGCTCAGTGACTCGGGAGGGACCATCCAACCCCTGGGGGCTCCAGGTCTGTTGGTAGCCGAGAGTCCCGCAGCGGATCAAAAGCAGCAGCAACGCAACCAAAAGAGCACCCATCCCACCGGTCCTGCCCCGGGCTCGCTCACCGAGAAGTAGTTTCTCTTGGCTGCAATGTTAGGGTTGTTGTCGCTCCAGTCGTAGGCCAGTTCCTCCTCCTCCTTCTCGTTCAGCCAAATCAGCTCCGCAGTGGCCCGAGACACAAACCCGTGCAAGCTCTGGAGGTGTCTCAGCCGGAAGCCCGAGGTTTCCTGAACACAACGAAGCGTGATTCCTCTTCCCTGCTCTGAAGGTGACCGGTTTCTTCCCCCCTCCCCAGCCTCGGAGCAGGGTGGCGGGGATGGACCCCACACTCCCTGGGCAGTGCTATAAGCCCAGGCGAAGCCCACTCACCATCAGCTTGCAGTACTGCGTCTCCAGCTTGCCCAGCGTCTCCGTGTAGCTGGCGCGGAAATTCTGAGACATTTTACCCTGAAGGATGAAAAATGCTCCTGTTACCCGACACAGGACGGCATCGCTTGAAACCCCACGTCCAAACCTTTCTCCCCAGCTCTGTGGGAGCAAGAGGAGGTGGAGAGGACGGCGTGGGGCAGCAGCCTCTTGCACCAGCCCAGCGTCAATTCAGAAGCTCCGTCCTTAAAAAATACCTCTGCCCCAGGGACCTTTACCTACAAGACCCGATCCCAACGCCCTCATCTTCCCATACACGTTGTGCCACGTGCTGTGTCACCCAGCCCATGCCACCATACCTCGTACATCCTGGCCTCCTTTACGCTGGAGCCCAAGTCCTCCACGCTGGTATGGACGTGCCGCTGGGTCTCCAGCTGGGTTTCCACGCTCGGCAGGTCGGTCCCCCACTCTGCCCGCTCCAGTCTCATCTGAAACAGGCCAGGAGGTCCAAGTCAGCACTCCTCGTCTGCAGGAGCATATCTCAAAAGGACATGAGGGCAAGGAAACCTTCTAGGTCACTCAAGAAGGACCAAACACCACGTCAGCCCTGGTAGAAGGTCCTAAGCCAGTGCTCCAACACTGAATGATTTCTGGGACAGCCTACACAAGCTTCACAGCCACACAAGACCAA
Organism: Burhinus oedicnemus; assembly: GCA_008921705.1. Taxonomy (NCBI): domain Eukaryota; kingdom Metazoa; phylum Chordata; class Aves; order Charadriiformes; family Burhinidae; genus Burhinus; species Burhinus oedicnemus. Next base: position 2,057,697 of record VFFE01007693.1, read on the forward strand.
AGGGCTGACCGCATCGGTACAGATTTGCTCCCAGCTTTGAAAGGATCTTCTGACATCCACTGATCAGCAGGATCACAAGAGAGAAAACCCAACCCAACTCAAGACAAAAGCGATGGCCCTCTCCAGAAACCGAACCATCAAAGCAATTATTCACAGATAAAGGCAGGAAAAAGCCCAGACTAGCTTCCTACCTTCCCGCATCAGTGTGAGCGGAGGCAGGTAATTTGGCCCAGAGAACCAGCACTCACCTGCATTTCCTCCACCCAGGCCAGCAGCTCGTACACAAACCGGAGGCTGCCTTCATCTTCGGAAGAGGAGATGGCCACCAGCTCTGTCCTGGTCATGGGCTTCCGGAACCAGGAGGCAGAGGAGGTATGCAGCCCTTTCGTCAGGGACTCGCCCTTCAAGTGCGTCGTGCTCAGAGTAGAAGTGGGCACCAGCTCCAGGGTGGAGAAGTGGCCTTTCCTGTACAGGTTAGTGCATTCCAGCCTCAGCGTCACCAGCTCGTCTTGCAGCCGCATGATCCTGGAGGAGCAAGCAAGGCACGGGTAAGAAGATGCACGCGCGCTCCCTCCTTCCCTGCCGCAAGCAGAGGAGCCCCGTGCGTCAGCCCCTGACCACGTTTCTCCATCCACAGCCCATCCGGGACATGGCCCCTCTCACCTGAACACCAGCTCCTCCAGCTGGTAGTAATTCTCATCCCGAAGGATCTGCACATCCACCTGTAGCTGGCGGATGAGCCCCTCGCACTCCTGCAGATACACGACCACGTCGGATTCGTACTGCACCGGCTGGCCCGACTCCAGGTGAGCAGCGTCCTGCACCGAGGGAGAGGAGGCTGAGGGCTGGGTCCCCTCAGCCCAGGCACGTGGGCAGAGAGAACACGATAGCGGCTCCACATCAACTTTAAGACCAAAAAGACCTTTTGATCCACAAGCTTGACTTGAGCAGAAGAACATGAGTTCTACTCACACCACACCCAGGACATCCCCTTTAGAAAAGCTCCTGCAGATGAACCGAAAGCTTCTAGTGATAGATGGGCTCCCGCGCTTAATCCCACGGGCAGTCACTTAAACACGTATCTCATTTCTTGCTTGGGTTTCACCATTTTTTAGCTCCCGACCCTTACATCTCTTCCTCCCAGAACAAAACAACCCCTCTTCAGAAATCTGCCCCCTACCCAGGTACCTACGGTTTGCAACTGAGCCCTTTCTGCCCGTCTTTTAGACAAATAAAACAGAGTTTGGGGGTTTTAAGCCTCGTTACACCACAAGCTTTCCCAGAACTGTAGTTCTCCTCCAACCCAGCACCTCTGCAGATGTCCAGCCTCACTACCTACATCTCCAGAGGCAGGCTGCTGCATGGCAAGGCTGTTCTTCTGCCCTCCCTGTCCCCAAGGTCCTTGTGCCATAGGTCACCAGGTATCCACCACCACCCCTATAGCCCCTCTGGGATGGGTTCAATGCCAGAAGATGCTGTCCAAGGGAACCCACCACCCCAGGCAGAAGAAAGCGGTAGAGATGGGCATAAAAGAAGAGGCAGGAAAACAAAAAAAAAAAGAAAATAAAGAATTAGGAGGGGGGAAAATACCCCCCACACTCACAGCTTGCAGAGTGTTCTTCGCGAGAGTGAGTTTTTCTTCACAGCTCAGAGCACCATTCTGGATTTTGTTAGCAATTTGTAGCAGCAATTCCAGCCTGCGATGGCAGAGGGAAAGAGAATGAGAGAGAAGCTTTGGAATGTCCCTCCAGCCGGGGGAGCAGGGGACGTCCCCGCAGGGGACTCTGCCCGCCGCGGGCAGTGCACCGACCTCTCCACCGCCGGCCGCAGGAGCTTCTCGCGCTCCAGCATCTCTATGATGAGCTTGCCCCACTCCTCCTCCACGTCGTTGGGGTGGTAGCCCTGGGGCAACTTGATGCGTCCAAATTCAATCCATACCTGGGGAAAACATCATCAGAATGGCATTTTCTACCTCCTCCTCCAGCTGGCTAGGGAGAAATTACAGCGAGGAAAGCGGGGCTACAAGGCAACAG
>VFFE01007693.1:2059749-2075289 GCA_008921705.1 Burhinus oedicnemus
AGCTTCCTACCTTCCCGCATCAGTGTGAGCGGAGGCAGGTAATTTGGCCCAGAGAACCAGCACTCACCTGCATTTCCTCCACCCAGGCCAGCAGCTCGTACACAAACCGGAGGCTGCCTTCATCTTCGGAAGAGGAGATGGCCACCAGCTCTGTCCTGGTCATGGGCTTCCGGAACCAGGAGGCAGAGGAGGTATGCAGCCCTTTCGTCAGGGACTCGCCCTTCAAGTGCGTCGTGCTCAGAGTAGAAGTGGGCACCAGCTCCAGGGTGGAGAAGTGGCCTTTCCTGTACAGGTTAGTGCATTCCAGCCTCAGCGTCACCAGCTCGTCTTGCAGCCGCATGATCCTGGAGGAGCAAGCAAGGCACGGGTAAGAAGATGCACGCGCGCTCCCTCCTTCCCTGCCGCAAGCAGAGGAGCCCCGTGCGTCAGCCCCTGACCACGTTTCTCCATCCACAGCCCATCCGGGACATGGCCCCTCTCACCTGAACACCAGCTCCTCCAGCTGGTAGTAATTCTCATCCCGAAGGATCTGCACATCCACCTGTAGCTGGCGGATGAGCCCCTCGCACTCCTGCAGATACACGACCACGTCGGATTCGTACTGCACCGGCTGGCCCGACTCCAGGTGAGCAGCGTCCTGCACCGAGGGAGAGGAGGCTGAGGGCTGGGTCCCCTCAGCCCAGGCACGTGGGCAGAGAGAACATGATAGCGGCTCCACATCAACTTTAAGACCAAAAAGACCTTTTGATCCACAAGCTTGACTTGAGCAGAAGAACATGAGTTCTACTCACACCACACCCAGGACATGCCCTTTAGAAAAACTCCTGCAGATGAACCGAAAGCTTCTAGGGATAGATGGGCTCCCGCGGTTAATCCCACGGGCAGTCACTTAAACACGTATCTCATTTCTTGCTTGGGTTTAACCATTTTTTAGCTCCCGACCCTTACATCTCTTCCTCCACCACCACCCCTATAGCCCCTCTGGGATGGGTTCAATGCCAGAAGATGCTGTCCAAGGGAACCCACCACCCCAGGCAGAAGAAAGAGGTAGAGATGGGCATAAAAGAAGAGGCAGGAAAACAAAAAAAAAAAGAAAATAAAGAATTAGGAGGGGGGAAAATACCCCCCACACTCACAGCTTGCAGAGTGTTCTTCGCGAGAGTGAGTTTTTCTTCACAGCTCAGAGCACCATTCTGGATTTTGTTAGCGATTTGTAGCAGCAATTCCAGCCTGCGATGGCAGAGGGAAAGAGAATGAGAGAGAAGCTTTGGAATGTCCCTCCAGCCGGGGGAGCAGGGGACGTCCCCGCAGGGGACTCTGCCCGCCGCGGGCAGTGCACCGACCTCTCCACCGCCGGCCGCAGGAGCTTCTCGCGCTCCAGCATCTCTATGATGAGCTTGCCCCACTCCTCCTCCACGTCGTTGGGGTGGTAGCCCTGGGGCAACTTGATGCGTCCAAATTCAATCCATACCTGGGGAAAACATCATCAGAATGGCATTTTCTACCTCCTCCTCCAGCTGGCTAGGGAGAAATTACAGCGAGGAAAGCGGGGCTACAAGGCAACAGTGCTGCCTCCGCTCCTGCATCATGTACCCCCAGGGTTATTTCCACTTCTCTTTTCCAAAATAAACCTGAACTGAGCACAGTTTAGTCTTGCTAAAAGCACAACACTCCCACCTACAAGCCTCTGGGTAGCCACCACGACACTTACCTCTAACAGTTTGTAGAGCTCCTCTATCCTTCCTTTTTCCTGCTCTTTTGCTGGGATTTCAGTTTCTTTGAAGTGTATGTACTGGTTATAAAGTGCCTGGGACGAGAAAGGCTCATCAGAAACCACCCTGGGGAATGTCACCGCCCAGCTCTTGGCGCCGAGCACACAGGACACTGCAGATGGACATTGTCCAGGACCTACCTTGAGCTCTACAGGGTTCTGGGGGAAGGATTTATCCGACATGAGTATCGTGTGCTGCTTGATCCACGAGATGAGGGACTCCACGTGGCTCTGGTACTCCAGCCACCGCGAATCCACCTCCTGCGGGGCGAGAGCACCCTTGCAGAGCTCTGCCGGTGGGCAGGTCTCTGCGGGGGAGAGGCAGAGCCCGACCCTGCCGAGCAGAGCACGGAGGGAACCGAGGTGCCACGGTCAACGCTACGGGGTGGATCATTCGCCTGTGCCTCCCTGCTGTGATGCCATCCCAGGTACAGGAAGGAGGAGGAGGAGGAGGAAGAGGAGGATCCTCCTTGCAAGCTGCTCCCTGGAAGCCAGCTCAGCTTTCCCATGAGCTCAAAACCCGTGGCATAAGCTGCAGAGCCTGGAGAACGCCACGGCCCTACAGGCACACCAGCAGTTCTCAGGGCAGACACGCTGATGTAGAAGCTCCTTCCTCCCCCTGAGCCATTTCCACCCATCAGTCATCTGCTACGGCGGACAGGGAACCTCCAAACCCTTCCCACAACACCCAGCTGCCTCCCAAATCGCTGTCCCAGCCTCCCAACCCTCAGTGATGCTTACGATAGCGCTGATCCCTTCTCCTCCCTCAGGGACTTTGGGAAAGGCATCGTAGATTGAAGACACGTAAGTTATCACGGATTTCTCATCCGGAGAGGGGACGTCCACGTCTGGCAAGGGGGGAGCAGAAAGGCAGTGAGGAACGGAAGCGGGCAGAGAGGTCGGCATCTCCCTGCACCAGCCGCTTCCCCCGACTGCCCACCTTCGGCATCCAGCAGCCGCGTGACCCCCAGCCGCTCAGCAATCTCAAAGGCCTGCTCCAGGTTCTCCCGGTTACTCTGGATCTGCACCCTCTCCATGTCCACCAGATCTGGCCTGCAAGACACATGCCAGAGTCATGACATTGGCAAAGCTCGAGGGAGGTCATCCTCCCCCTCTGCTCTGCCCTGGTGAGGCCACATCTGCAGTACTGGGTCCAGTTCTGGGCTCCCCGGTTCAAGAAAGGCAAGGAACTACTGGAGAGAGTCCAGCGGAGGCTACGAAGATGCTCAGGGGACTGGAGCATCTCTCTGGTGAGGAAAGGCTGAGGGACCTGGGGCTGTTCAGCCTGGAGAAGAGCAGACTGAGAGGGGATCTCATCCATGCTCATCACTATCTACAGGGCGGGTGGCAAGAGGACGGGGCCAGACTCTTTCCAGCGGTGCCCAGTGACAGGACAAGGGGCAACGGGCACAAACTGGAACATGGGAAGTTCCATCTGAAGATAAGGAAAAACTTCTTTGAGGGTGTCGGAGCACTGGAAGAGGCTGCCCAGAGAGGCTGTGGAGTCTCCTTCTCTAGAGATACTCCAAACCCACCTGGACGCCGCCCCGTGCAACCTGCTCTGGGTGACCCTGCTTTGGCTCTAGATGATCTCTGAAGGTCCCTTCCAACCCCTACCAGTCTGTGATTCTATGAAACAGCGCAAGGTGCCCAGGGCAGAGCAACCTGGACAGACACCACTGCCCCAGTGGCTCCCGAGGGCTTGTCTGAGCCCCTGTCCCAGGCTGGTGGCTCTCCAAGGGAACTTGGGCTGCAGCACCTCCCCAGCTCGTCCCCTTTGGGAAGGGGACGTTCAGGCTGTGAAGGAAAACCTCTCTGGGACCTGCCCTTTCCAGCACCCGCTCTGTACCCAGCGTGCCAGGCTGGGACTGTGAGCCCTCCCTGGAAGGAGGTGCACGAAAGAACCCCAAAAGCGGGGTGGTTTCACCTCTCCAGAGGACACGGGCAGAGCCCTTCGCCCGCCGCAGAGCGGAGGGGAGGCAGCAGGCGCGGGTGCTGCCAGCCTTGCGCCGGGAGGAAACGCCAGGAACAGACCACCACCAGCCAACGGCAGCGCAAACGAACCGCCAACGAGAGCAGCGGAGCCAGGAAAATCCCAGCCTCCGTGCCCCAGGAGTCTGCTGCCCACCACGCACCCCATCTCCTGCCTGCGGCAGCCCTGCCTCTCCTTCCCTGCTAATCCCTGCCCGCTCCTCCCGGCCACGAGCGAGCACAGAGTGGCGCAGGAAGGCAGCGCTATTTTCAGCTATCCGGAGGCGCTTCCGCTATTCTCCTGCAGGCTCCCAAGGCCGTGCCAAGTCCCCTTGACCAAGGAGCCGGGACAGAAGCCGACCCCAGCTCTGACTCGCTGCCTACGTTGAGCAGGCGGAAGGCGCGTGGGGCTGTGCTGTCTCTCCAGGAACCGTGAGATGCTTAAGCGCTGCACGGGAGAGCTCCGAGACCCTTGGATGGAAGCGCGGATGGAAGCGCTGCTATTCACGGAGAGCAGAACGGGCAGCACCAACACGGAAAGCACCGCAGCTCGAGAGTTTAAAAGCTTTGCCTTTTCTTTTGCCTCTCTCCCCAGCCTCATCCAAGATGTTTTTTTCTTGCAACCTGATGTATTTGTTGCTCTTTCCAAGCATCCACCCCCCAGCTACCTGGCAGAAGAGATCGTTTCCAGGTAAAACAGACATTGCTCGCTGCAAGCCTCGGCTACATCTCCAAGCAATCCAGACCATCACCAACCCCAGCGGTGGGCAGGAACCCCCGGGAGGTGCCCAGCCCTTCCTCCCACCCAGACGATGCTCTTCGCTGCTCCCTCCTGCCTACCTGTATCTGTGGATGAGCGCGTTGAACATCTTCCCATCGCTCCAGCACGATGAGAAGTTGGTGCACTTCACCCCGATGTAACCCGCCGTCACCTTCTGTGTCCACAGAAGCAGCTTCTCCTTGGCTGACATATCCCCCGACTCCCCGCTGATGTAGATGTCGGAGATCTGTAAGGAAGCGGCACAGCCACGGGGTGATGCGGGAGGAGGAATGACCACCAGGCACATTTAGTTTCTATGAACTTGCCCGAGACCTGACAGCTGCCAGGAAGGGCAGGAAGAAATTCCTGGTCACCGTGGGGGAGAGAGGACCCCGGAGCCAACAGACATGGAAATGGACCACCGGACCTGCAGGAGGGTGCCGGGGTGCCGAGATGTGGCGTGGTTTGGGCAGACTGGAGATCCAGGCAGGCGAGGGAGGCACAGCCGTCTGCCAACCCCATCTCACAGGGGCAGGAGGTGTTGCTCGGCCACGCGTGCAGCCCAGCCCGGCGCTGCCGGCAGAGGAACCGCTATCGCCAGACCTCGGCTTCCTTACCCACCACCGAGCTCACCGGAGCTGCTCCTCCATCCAGGCTCCGCTCTCAGGAGCGGCGGCTGCCACACACGCTCCGAGCACGCCGGAGAGCAGCGCTGCGCAGCCGGCAGCCCGTGGCACACCCCGGTGGGTTACGCCGGCACCGTTCCGCCCCAGCCAGGGCTCGGGGCACACCTCGCCGGGAATGCAACGCCCTGGCGAGACGGACGCCTAGGCGAGTCTCTTCCCGCCCCGAACAGGCTGTGCCGACAGCAATGCCTGGGCACCCTCCTGTACCTGCCCACTCCTGCCCAGCACCCACCGCGAGGAGCCCCAGCACCCTCGGACACCGGAGGCTCATGCAGGAATGGTCGGCTCCATCCAGCAGCACCCATGGCGGTGAGGGAGCACTCAAGAGGAACGGCCGATGCCATCCCTCACCAGGGCTGCCGGCGTGGCAGGGGATGCTCCACCCGGAGCATCACGTTGTTAAAAGAAAAAACACCTTAAAAAGCGAAAAATAGCGCGCGGAGGTGCTGTATGAGAACATGCGTAGGGCAGAGGTCTCTTCCCAACCTCCAGCGAGCGGAGCTGCTTGGAGCGGGGCTCCCGGCTCCATCCCAGGGGGCAAGGGAAGGATGGGGAGAAGGCTGTCGCACCCCCCGCCCCGCCACCTCGCCGTGCCTGGAGATGCAGGTGGTGGTGGCAGGGGTGCTGTGACCCACTTCCCCGACAAAAGAGACCGACAGTCACAGACCCCTCTTAGACAGACGCCCAGGACTGGCTGCAAATCCCAGACTCGCACGTGACAAAACGCACGTGTCTCCGCATGCCAGCGTATTTCTGATTGGCACAGCTTCTTCCTCGCCCATCCCCCCCCTTCCCCCCCAGCTCCCCAATTAGTACAATTACCTCTCCTTAATTAAGGGGCAGACAAAGGGGAGGATGGGAGCCTCACCTATTTTCCGAGGCGCCTGTGGAAAGGCAAAGCGGGCTGGATGCTCGCCGGAATCCTCCTCCCAGCAGGGAGAAGGTGTGCCAGGACCCAGCCCCTACCCACCACCCCTCCGCCTGGAAAACACCCAGTTGCTTTATTTCCCCCTCAAAATACACCTGGTTGGGTGCTGGCATTGTACGGATCCCAGCTGCCAGGATCCCTTTGCAGGCAGGAGGCAGGGACCTGCAGGATTAGCCGGGGAAGATGCCGCCGAGGCACGGCACGGCACGGCGAGCGGCGGTGTAATTGGTATGCCGCAGCTCACCTCCCTCTCCCGAGCCTGATACGCTCATCACACACAAAACTGCTCTTTGTCAGCCGCTGCCACATCGCCAGCGCTGCCTTTAACTCCTCCAGCCCCGGGGGGCCAGGTTTCCTTAGGGATGTTGGGATCCGGCACTAGAGCCAGGATGGATAGGGCGATGCGCTGGGTGAGCGGCAGGATGGGACCCTCCACTCCTGCAGGGAGCAGGGAAGGACCCACAAACCTCCGCCTGCCCAGCACCTCCTTATTGATTACCCAGCTCTTAATTAAGAGCGGAACGAAACCTTCTGCGCACCCACCCATCGGCTGTGCCCCACCTGGGCTCTCCAGCGCCGCTGCCCATCGGGGAGCTCCTCGCGGCACCCAGCTCGGATAAATGCTTTATTTTTTTACTCGTTCACCCAGCACTGGGGTTCTCCAACAACTGGGCCTTTCCCCGAGGGCATCCTTGCAGGAGACCCTCCTAGGGCTGCGCTGACGGAGGTGCAGGATGCGGCACCAGCTCCACCCTCCTTTCTTCACATGTCTGTGTCAGGACAAAGATTTAGGGATGCACCGGCGAGAAGAGAGAGCAGGAACTCACAGGAACCGGGACCAGCCCCTTCCAAACCCTTCCAACATCAGCCTCGCCCATCAAGCAACCGGTGGCAGGACGCCGAAGGCCAGATGGTGGCTGTGACACCGGTCCCAACCCGGCAAAGGTATCGGGGGTCACAGCCCCTCTCCTGCCCCTCCAACCATGCGCTTGTCTTGGGGTGTGCAGAGCTTGACCAAACCCAAAGGTGCCTTCAGCCCCCCTGCCACCCCCAAAGAACCATCTCCAAACAGCAACCACGGGCTCCAAAACCAAACACAGCATCATCCCCTCCTCTTCCTCTCGAAGCCCCCTCGGAGCAGGCGGAGCCCCCGTGCCGCCACGTTTGCCCACTGCCAACCCCGGGCAGGGGACGTGCCAAACTCGCACCCGACCCAGCAGCCCCGAGGCCATGTGTGCCACCGGTGACAGCAAGCCTGCTGCTGACAGCAAACGCCATGGCACTGAGAGCCCGTGTGACTGCCAGCCGCAGCCACCGGCTCCGGCGACAACCACTCTCTGACCAGCCCTGCCGGAGCAGAGGACAGGACCATTGGTCCCCGGGGGATGCTGTCCCAGCGGAGATGCTCGGAGGGGAAAAGGCGTCAGGAGTCTTCTGCACCAGCATCATCCTACCCGTGCTCAGCACAAGGTCGCACCTCGCCAAGACGACCATTCCCCAGGGGCCACCAGGATCTGGGGTCCACTGAACCAGGTCCCCCCACCCCGCTCCAAAAAGGGGGTGAGGATACAGACACTGACCATTCCTCCGGCTGTCCCCGAGCTCCCCCTCCGAGCCCAGCCCTCCGCAGCGAGCCTGGGGCCACCTTCAGAAGGAGACATTGTGGCTCCAGCACCCTTGGTTGGCCGGCGTGCCGGGTCGCTGCCGTATCCCGAGGAGCTCCGGGCCATGCCGCCGCTGCGCCCACTGAAGGAGGACGGGCTGCGGGAGACCGGCAGTCCATGGCCATCTCCCTCCCCAGCCCGAGATGACGACAACCCTGAGGTTCTCCCCACGCTGGGGTTTTCCAGCTGATCCACCATGGGGGACGGCGTAGACAGCTCCGAAACGGTGCCCGGCTCTGCCATGGAGGAGCAGGTCCACGCGGCGCTGGAGCTGGGATCATTGCTGCCTCCTCTCCCCCAGGCATCCAGGGCGCTGCCGGTCCCCGGCTCCCGGCTCTTCGCTGGCTCCTCGCCGGACACGGCGCTCACCGGGGACAGGAGCCCCTCTGCGTGGCCATCTGTCCCCCCACGCAGGGGCAGCAGCACGGCCCGGCGGCTGCCCGCACCGCTCCTCTGCAGCTCGACCAGCCGGCTCACCGCCTTCTCGCAGTCCTTCTCGGCCGGGTTATCCAGCAAGCGGGCGATGACGGTGGTGCCTTCCTCCAGGGAAGCTCCCGCTGGACCCGGCCGCCGCGGCTCCAGCACCAGGCGAGCTTTCTGCACCTCCCCCTGAAACCGCTCCTTCACCTGCACGATGAGCCCGGGGTGCAGGGACGCAGGGTTGGGGTCCCCCCCGTTGTGCCAGCTCCCGGCCGGCTCCTCTCCTCCCTCCTGCCGCGGGGCTGCCTTTGACTTCGGCGCCTCCTCATCCTCAGCCACCTCCAGGGCCGGGGGCTCCTCCTGCGGGGCTGCCTCCGGCATCGCTCTCCTCTTCCCCCTCCGCCTCCGTTTAAAGCGGACCCTTTTCTTGGGAGACAGGGGTGCCTTTCCCACAGCTTTTTCCTTCGGCTCTTTAACGCAGCCCAGAGAATTCCCCATCTCCTCCTCCTCCTCCTCCTCAGTGCCGGCAGCAACGCAGCTAAGCGAGTCGCCGGCTCCCAAATAAATCCCGAGCCGGGCTTCATTGGATCAAACGCACGCCGTACACCGTGCCGCCGACCGCCCCTTGCCGCCGCTCCCTCCCGCCAGCCCTGCCGTCGCCGCCGCCGCCGCTCCAGACAGCCATCTTACAGCCTGGGCGCTGCGAGAAGACAAATTCAAAGCATCTCACTGCAGTTCAGAAATCACTTGACCTAAAAGCAGAGGGAGCGGGGATTGGCTGCGGCGTCCTTCTCTCCAAATATGAGGTAATTGGAGCACGGCCCTCGCCAACACAAACAGGGAGCAGGAATCAGGCAGCGGAGCGGGGAGGGGGGAGCGGGAGAGGCTGGGGAGGGGGAATAAAACCCACAAAACGCGGGGAAGGTTGGCAAAGGTAGCATAAAGGAAGGGGTGGGAGAGAAATAGGGGGGGGAAAAAAAGCAGGGAGGAGTCAGAGCGGCTCTGCATGCGTGCCGACGGGGAAGCGGGGCTGCTGCGCTGGCTCCCGCAGGGGTGTTTCTCTCCAATTCGGAAGGTTTGCTCCTTAATTCTTAATGCTGAGAGCCCCAAGAGACCAGCTCACGTGCCCACCCTCCTGCCAGGCTCACCCGGTTTGGGGCATGGAGGGGCAGCCCAAGGTGCCCTGGGGACCCAGCATCGCTTCAGGGAGCTGCAGTCACGGGGTCCCAACAGGCTACGGCAGCGCCGATGCTCCCGTCCCAGCCCAGCCCCACAGCTCCTGCCCCGACCACCGCCGAGGGCAGGGCTTGGAGGAGCACGCAGCATCCCAACTCCTCTCACCAGCTCGGAAGGACCAGAGCAGGGTGACAGGTGCCAAAAGCAGGGACGAGACAGAAAACAGGGAGCACCAGCCCACGCCGAACCTCTCACCGGGGCTCTCCCAGTCGCCTGCCCCCAGGCAGCGGCACTGGGACATGGGAGATTAAGAGGTTCACAATGGAGCTACAACCCCAGAAAAAATCCCGTTAGTGCAGCAGGGAGAGGACGCGCAGGCTCACCGGCACCAGCCCAGCTCCCCCTCGGGCCCCCTCGTCACCCACCCTGTCCCCCACGGCAGGGTGGCAGCATCCCCACCCAGCTGAGCATGGAGGGGACCCAGAACCTCTTCATCTCCCCTCCCTGGTCTCCTGCAGCAGAGGATGGACCGGGGTACGGCCACCCCAAGGACAGCGGGGACAGGATGCCACCAGCCAAGGCCCCACCGGAGATGACAGTGACTCATCAGCATCCAGACCCTGCTCGACCCCGGCTGCTTCCCAGGGCCAAAACACCGGCGGAGCGCCTCGTCAGCAGCCTTACACCCAATTTACCCCCATACTCCCCCAAAAAAGCCTCTCCCCGGGGCACTGCCCACTCATCCTCCAAAACGGAAAATCTTCCTTACGAGGTCTCAAAGCCAGCGCTAGTCTCGTCTGGAAGATGCCAACGGGGATACGGCAGGGAGCTGGGACACCGCAGCTCCCAGGGGCTCGGTCCCGTGGTGGAGACAGCCCCAGAGTTAATGCCACATCGCTAACGAGCCGCTGACAGCAGCGCCGCTGAGCAAGCCCCACATGCCGATGCACTGGTGGCATCGGGGGCCACTCATCGTCCCCCTGAGGACATCAAAGCCACAACCGCATAATTTGAGGCTATTAAAGACCCGAGACCCTGTTTTGCAAGAGCATCTATAGCACACGGTTGCTGGAGATGGTCCTGAGTGCGTTCCCCAGCACCCCAGCTGGGTCAGAGAGCTTCTCCCATCGCTGACCAGAACCCCTGTCACGCAGCTGACATTTTCCATCCCAACGAAAGATCCCGTGGCTGCGCCGACCACCCAAAGGGCCAGAAGCGCCTCGGGATAACAGCCCCACGCAGGCGGGAGCTCAGCCTGTCCCCTCCACGGCCCCCCTCCGAATTTGCTCTTCTCCTCCCGAGACTCAGCTGAGCAAACAGCTACCACCACCAACCCTGCTGCCAACCGGGAGGCCACCACACACGACCCATCATTAACGATTTCATTATGTAAATGACGAGAAAAAGGCATTGCTATTCTCCGACACCGGTCTCCATGACACTGCAACGTGCCTTGATCCTCCGGACCGACCTGCATGCCGGCATCGCCACGAAACACGCCGAGAGACAACACGCTCCCGCCATCCGCCCCGTGTCCTTCGGCAAGAAACTCTCATGACCTACCTGGAAGTGGAGGATGATCGTCCATATGAGCCCCAGGGTGAGCTTGGGGTTGCCGTCCGTAATGTCATCGTTGCGAATGTTCACCAGTTTCACCTGAAAAAGAAGCAACAGGGTCAAAGCTCCCCATCAGCCTCGTCCCCGGAGAGCATGGGGACATGTCCCCAGCCACGCTGTCCCCAAGGCCACCCCAAACACTCCAGAGGGGAGCAGACACACAAGACCCTGGCACTTCCCGAAGGGGCAGCGAGGCCAGCCCCTACCCTGGCTGAGGAAGGGGGGAAGGAAGGATTTTTCACCTCTCCAGCACTCTCCAGCTAGAAGTGCTTTCCCAGCACTTAACGGCTTTATTTCAGCTCCCACGAAGAAATGCCTCATTCCCGAAGCCCTGAGCACTAGTGCATAATTTAACAGCTACAGACCACGGAGAATGGTTAAAATAGGGTGGCGGAGCTTTATTAACTCCCTCCTGCGTTCAAAACCCAGCTGCTAATCAATCAGCCCTAACAAAGGCAGAAACGCCAGCACTGCCCGCACTGAGCGTCCTTCCCCAGCACCCACCAAAACTCCCCGTCCTGGCAAATTCCGGCCCCGAGCAGTCCCAGAGCTGCCCCCTTCCCGGCTGCTTTGCTCTAGGGGTGGTTTAAATACACTTGCAGTCGCTAAACCCCACGGAGATGCTTGCGGCACCGGCAGCACCAGCCTCGGCACTTCCAGAAGGTGCAAACGGGAGCGATGCTGCCCGGCCGCTGCTCCTGGCCTCCTTGAAGCCACCTTCCCAGGAGCTGCCACGCGTTTTGGGCTTCCCATGGGGGTGTCCCCGCTCCCCAGCACTCAATGGGACCCCACAATCTCTAGCAGGAGCATCGGGGGTAAGACGTGCCAGCAAGGCCGCCGCCACCAGGCCATCAGGCTTCAAAGGAAAAAGCTGTTTCATCCAAGTAGAGAAACAAGCTCCCAAGAGCCGCCGGCAAAATGTCTCTATCAAGGGGCTGGGGAGGAGGGGGGGGCTGGAAGCGGCTCGCCCTCCCCGGAGTGGGGCATGTGCTCAAATTTATTCAGTGCCCTCAGGCCAACAGAGAGAGAAAAATCTCTGCTTCAGCATGAACTGGTACAATTTATCATCGTCTCTCGGCGTATCTGGGGAGCATCACGGCGGGGAGACCTGACCCAACAGGCGGAACGGGACACCCAGCCCCGGGGCTGCGGGGGTTTCAGCTGCAGAGCCAACAAGTCTAGGGATGTATCCCACTGCTCCGGGCGGGGATCTGCCCGGAGCTGCGAAGGATGCCTGGTCCCTACCAGCTGCACAGGCGCTGCGGATCCAGCACCTCCCAAAAGCTCGGCGGAGGCAGCCTGCCCTCCGAAAGCCAAAGGGCGATGCTGGCCACGGGCAGCACGGGAAGACAACACATCCGTGCTGCCGTCCAGAGAGGTGATGCTGCACAACGAGGCACCTGCCTGTGCCAGTTCCGAGGCCACGGTGGCGTGGGGCTGGGCAGGAGCCAGCTGCCCCCTCTCCCTCAAAAGCTGGCAGGAAGGTACGGATGCGCCACAGCCACACATCCCCACCGCCGGGATCTGCCGGGGAGCCCCGGGTGAGACTTTTGGGGCGCAGAAGTGACCGTCTGTGACTTTTGCAAACCCCTTCCCAGAACCGGAGTCCTGGCCCTCATTTTGATACTAGATTTTGCGCCGCACGGGTGGTTCTGAGAGTGCACAACGCCTACGGGGAGGGGGGAAAGTCCCCTGACAGCCGTCCTCAACCGGCACCGGCACCGCGGGGATGGGCACACCCCGGCACAGTCTGATACTGCTTCTTGACACCCTTCCTGAGAGCCCCCCTAGGAGAAAAAAAACCCACAGATCACCCAGCTCTGCTTCTGGCTGAGCCTAAATCAGCCCTTACCTGTCGCTGCTTCAGGAAATCCAGGGCGATCTGCACGTTCTGCAGCCGGTGGAAACGCATCCGCCCCTTCTCACGCGGCTGCAAGAGAGAGGTGGCAGGTTCAGGTCAGGTTCGTATGGCCGGGCCGGCAGCCCCCCCACATGCACAGCCGCCCCCCGCATGCCCCGGCAGCCACCGGGCAGCCCCCCCGGGCTCAGCGTGCTGGCGTGACCCCCCGTGCACTCCACACACCCCGCTCTATCTTCTTGCTCCGGAGGCAAATAAAGTCATTGCCACGCACGATCCTGCTGAAAGAGGCGGGGAAAAGGCCACGGTGGGGCACAGAGGTGGGAAGACCCAGAGATTGTGACCTCCT
This sequence comes from Burhinus oedicnemus, assembly GCA_008921705.1. Taxonomy (NCBI): domain Eukaryota; kingdom Metazoa; phylum Chordata; class Aves; order Charadriiformes; family Burhinidae; genus Burhinus; species Burhinus oedicnemus. Next base: position 2,072,950 of record VFFE01007693.1, read on the forward strand.
CTGAGGGCCACAAGACCCCCAAGGGGACTCGTCCAGGCTCTGAGCCGGGCACTGCACGGCTGCCGGCAGGATTGGCTCATCTTTTAGATCCCAGGGCAGGATCTCACCCATCCCATGGTCAGCCAGACAAGCTGGGAAGAGGGCTCAGCCAAGAGAGATTCACCCAAGCAGGTACAGAATATGACCCATCCAGGTGGAAGCAGAGCAGGTCTGCTCTGCAGCAGGACGCGGGGACCTGGGCAGGGACCGGCCGCGGGTCCCCACTGACAGTAGAGACACCCCGACCTCAGCATCGGCCCCTGCAGACCTGGCTCAGCTCCTCCTGCGCACGAGCAGGAGCTGCTGCTCCAGGTACCGTCTCTGAACCCTCGGAGAGGGGAGAAACGAGACGTCCTGGGCTGCGCTCGTCGCCGCTGCTGCAGGCGGGGGATTTTCCGAAGCAGCCGGTGGCTGAGCCATGGCTTAGGGAAGGGTACGGCATGCTGGGTCTGCTCCGCATCAGCAGAAGGGGGAGGATCGATGGCCAAATCCCGATCCCAGCCTCAATCTGAGGCATCACCAGGATGCTCTGACCCGCGAGGACACCCCAAGTCCTCTGTGTCCCCTTCCATCCCCAGCCTGAAGGGGAAGAGCTGTCCCCGCAAGGGGAACATCTCCAGGAAGGTGCTACGGCCCCAGCTCCTCCCGCGCTGCAGCAGGAGGGAGGTGACACCGTGCACAACAGAATTGTCACCCAGAGCAAGGGGGATGGAAAACACACCTTCTCTTGCACCTGAACAAGGTTTTGGGGTTCGGGGTGACCCTCGGGCTGGGGCTGGGCTGTGCTCGCCCCCACCTCCACTCACATGCACGGGGTCACCGGTCGCACCCTGGACCCCACGGTGGCACCAGCCCCACGAGAAGGTGCCCGTGCCCGGAGCCTGTCCATGCAGTGCGAGGTGAGCAGCCCTCACCGCTGTCCCCCGAGGGGACCCGGCCAGCAGCAGCGTGCAGGACCCGTCCCTGTCCCCTCCCACCCCGTGGAGGGGACACATGCTGTCACACCAGGTGGGTGGCGTGCCCTGACTGCGGGCCGACACTGCAATGCACGTGCAGATAATCCAGTTAACGTGACCACAGCCCGGTAACGAGGACCGCGGCATCGGGCGCCTCTCCGCTCTTACAGCTTCCCCTCCGCGCACCCTCGCTCGGGGCGACCACCCTGGGCGAGCTGGGTGGGTTTTATCAAAAACCCCGGCTAAAACCGAAGCGAGGGGAAGGTCGGAGCCCCCAGTGATGCTGGGCTGCACTGGACTATCTGACGGCACTCCAGTGTCCGCCGAGGATACGCTGCGGCCGGGGCAGACTCAACCTACTTCTTCATCATCATCATCTTCCTCCTCACGCTCTTCGCTGCTTGCACGGCACCAGGCCGGCGCTCTCACCAGGCGAAGGCTCCTCTGAGCTGGCGGCTCTATTTGCTAACGAGGAGGGGAAGGGACAGCGGCGACGGGAGGGTGACACAACAGGGAGACAGAATGGAAACCAAAATGCAACACCCAGGTAAAAGGAAAAACAAAAGAGCGGGGACGCAGGCGGCTGGATCTCCGGCACATCCCAGGCTCCAGCATGGAAATTTCCCCCTGGCTTCGAAAGCCGAAGGGAAGAGAAGGAAGCTGCCTGGATCACAAGTCGCTCGATCCATCTTTTCAGCCCCCACAAAAACCGATTTGGCATCTCTGGAGGGTAACGGAAGGAGCGAGGAGATCTTTGCCCAGATCCTATTTTAGGGGAAACCTAAAATAATTCCTGCTGTGCTACCCTGCTGCAGCAATCGGGATCTTCCCAGAGTGAATGTGTCAGTCTGAGAAGGAGGAGGAGGAGGAGGAAGAGGAAGGAGGGGGACTCTACAATGCTCCAGACGCGGGAAGAGGTTTGCACGCCGCCGACTGCTACAAATCCAGCTGGTGCAGGAGCCGAGCACGGGGCAGGAGTGCCAGCGCTGAGCTAAACTGCTGGGCACGCTGTCACAGAAACACTTTGAGTCAAAGCCACTATTATCCGTTATTTTAAATATGGAGCCGACTCCAGAAGACGAAGGCACGTAAGCCTTCACAAAAAAAGGGTTCTACCACCATAAGCCGGTGGCTTTAATCCCATGCTTTGGTGGTATCCAAGAGACCAGCCTGGGGAACATGGGTTTGAATGAAAAGAAATGTTATAATAATAACAATAGGAATAATAATAGAAATGAAATAATAATAGAAATAATAATAAAAGAAACAATGACAGACATTTGAAAACAAAACTATGGCATAAGAAATGACAGCTGATGGCTGGGAGCGGAGCAGGGGCAGGGGG
>VFFE01007693.1:2085806-2097145 GCA_008921705.1 Burhinus oedicnemus
CCCCCCCCCCCCCGCCACCATGCGCCTCCCCGGTGAGTAATGCTCAGCCGACACGGCCTCCGACACGGCTGCCGGCTCCGGCATCTCCTTATATGACTGGGGAAGCTGCCGGGCAGCGGCAGCCGGGAGCTGGGCACAGCCCACGTGTCCCCGGCACCGCTCGGGGATGGAGGCACCCCGGCATGGGGGTGGGCGATGCCACAGGGGTGCTCCTCCATCCCTTGGGTGCTGTGGCCTCCCGGGAGGCAGCTGAGGCCCCACGGGCTCCGGCCAGCGACCCATGTCCCAGCCCCAGGAGGTGGCAGCCAGGTGGCACTGTGGAAACGCCGACGCTGGCGGCACCGGATGGCGTTGGGGATGGCGGCCAGAGCCAGAGCTGGCACCCAGCGGCACCGTACCTGGGTGAAGCGCCTCTCAGGGCTCTGCCGGTGCCCGCGGCAGATGGGGATCCTTGCCAGGACCCCCAGCCAAGCCCACCGAAGTCCCCCCGCATTGCCCACAGTGGGCTCCGTGGGACATGGAAGCAGCCATGAGCACACCAGGGGGTTTACAGAGGGGCTTCTCAGCACCCAACGGGCAGCGGGGTCACCCCACGCCAGGCAGGGGACACCCCGCTCCCTGTGGCGGGGAAAAGGGCCTGTCCGGCAGCGGTGCTGAGCACACACAAACTCGTGACTGCAGTACACGGCCTGGGCTTCCTGCCCTGCTTCCTCTGCAATGTTTTCCCCTCTCTGTTGTTTTTTCCTCCTTTCTGGGAGCTTTAAGGGCAAACCTCGGTCGCTTACGGCAGCGGCTGAGAAGTGTCGAGGAGGGAGAGGAGACTCCAGGGTTTTGGATCAGGGATGCCCATATAAGTGGCAGACACGCATCACCCGCTGCTCCCCAGGAACAGATCCCGCTCCGGAGCGTGGTGAGGAGCCCCGCTTGGTTCTGACCTCCGCAGGGGCTGGATGGGGGACACAGTGCTCCAGCAAAGCCACTGCACCCCTAACCCCGAGCCGGGGGTCCGAGCGCACGTCCCACACCAGACCACGGCTTTTCCTCCTGCGAAACCTTGAGCTCGGCTAAACCCGCGGCATCGTGCCCTCCTTGGAAACAACGGCAAACGCTGCTGCGGACGGACAGACAGACGGAGCTAGCTCAGCAAGACACATCCCTGGCTGCTGAGCGCATCCACACGTGCCGGCGCACCTCCTTGTGCCGGCAAGCACAGGCAGGGCCCTGCCGGGGCGCGGGGGCTCGCTCCACCCTGCCCGCGGCGCCAAGAGCCATGGGAAAGGAAAGCAAGAACAAAGATGACGTTTCTTGTGATCCGGGCTATTAAAAACAAGGTGGAACGAGGCAGGTCGCGGCTCCCGGCGCTGCCCAGCGCATCCCCGCGGGACGAGCTCCTCCGCTTCGACTGAAAAACCTCTCCCGCCGGTGAATCACCCGCCCGTGCGTGTGCGGGCAAAGCCGCCGATCCCCTCGCCATCCGGCGGGCTCCGACGCCGGGCCTTGCCCGCCTGCCTCCGGCTCCTGGCAGAGCGGGCGCATTCCCCGCGTTAAAACATTTCCTTCTGGCTTTCATCATTCCTGAGCGGCCGCGGCCCTGCCAGGAGGGACGGGGACAAGTCGGCAGGGTCCCACACCGGCCCTTGGGCATCGCCGCCGAATCCCAGGGCTGCAAAAGGTCTGGAAAAATAAATCAGGACTATGAAACCTCGCCGGCAGCAACGTTCCTCGTGGCCCTGGAAAAAAAACAACCTCCCCAACGCTGTTTTTTGTGCAAATTCGGGGGTTTAGCCCAGGAGAAGCGTCTGTGCGAGAGCTGAGGCTCCGAGTGTCCCATTGTCACCCCCCGTGCTGGCAGAGGGAACTCGGGCTGGGCTCACCCGTAACGACCGGGGCAGCCCCGTCCAAGCTGAGGTTTGGGGGCTGTTCTGCACCAGTTCCCCCCAGCCCAGCATCTGCACCGAGAGGGCAGCACAAGTGAATATTTAACCACAAATCTCCCGGCAGAGGAGCTGCCCACGCTGCCAAAGGTCGGCCGGACGCGGCAAAGCAACGGGAGAGGGAAGGGGGCTGCACATGGAAAGCCTCGGACCTCCCCCCCCCGTCGCCATCAGCGGTAAAATCCGAGCTCCGAGGAACCGGGGAAAGGAAACGCTGATGATAAGAGCGGAGATGTTCCCCTTTCTAGCAGACGTCTGGGCACCAAAATAAGAATTATATCTTAAAAAAAAAAAAAAGACTTCCCTTCCCACAGCAGAGCTGCCGCCCTGCAGCCGGTGCCGTTTCGGGGCGGCGGGGGGGACATGGGATGGGACCCCGAGGACCACCTCGCCGCTGGGAGATGAAGGCAGAGGGCAGAGATAAGATGGCTCGAGGTAAGGTTGGAAGCAAACGTCATTCCTGCCGGTTTTCATTCCGCAAAGCAAACAGCCGAGCCGGACTGCCACCTGCTCACAGCTTAATCATTCCCCAGCAGCACGGCTCAGCGGTAACTCCTGCTCCCGGGCAGGAGGGGTGGAAATCCCCCACCACACCAGCAGTTATGGGGTCTACAGGAATGCGACATCCCAACTGGGGCTGTCCAAGGGGACCGACTCAGATGGCGATGGACGGAGCCAACAGGAGGACCTGGGGCCTCAAGAATCTCCAAAATAACCCAAAAAGGAGACTGTTTTCCTTTGCAGCACCAGCGGGGAAATGGGTTCGCCCGGCCCCCCACATGTCCTGCGGGAAGAGCAGCCAGCGTCGCCAGGGCACCGGCATGGAGCTCCGGCCTCCTTTCCTTGGTGGGGCTCACTTTTCCCAGGGGCATCCGTAGCCACCAGCACCGCCAGCCCTGCTGCCCCCAGTGCGGAGTGCCCACCCCTCCAGGTGTCCCCCAAAGTCACCCGAGACACATACACACACACCCCCAACACGGACCCCAGCAGATCCTTGGCTTTGCCGAGCCACGTGCACGCGATGCCATCTTAGACACGTCTCATTCAGACCCTCTCCGACACTGCCCGAGCTTTTGAACCCTGCCTCTCATCCCGAAAGCGAGTGCGTCACGCTGAGGAGGTGGCGAGGGTGATCTCACCGCTTCTTTCCCAGCGTTAAAAACCTCCATCAATCCACCGGCCCGGCAGCCTCCCCAGATGACTGCCGAGGCCGTTGGGTTTTTGCTGACGCAGCGGTTCAGGCATTATTTCATCGCTTCCCGCTTCTCGGAAGCCTCCCCTGGTTTGTCACCCCTCCGAGGACGCTGGCAGGGAGCCGTACCACGCTTGCTCATTAAATGATGCCATTGAAACTCAAGGCCACGCACCCCCGGGCTCCGGGAAAGCGCCGAACCCCACGGAGCCGGCATCGATGACGTGGTGGCATCACCCTGCAGGGAGAGGGCAGGGGGGAGCAGGGGACGAGGACGGGCAGCAGTGGGGTACCAGGCACGGAGAAGAGCTGCACGTTGGGAGGCTGCGGCGAGGGCAGCTCTCCATGCAGACGGAGCTGCCGGGCAAGAGGCGAAGCCGGTGCCGGAGACAAGGAGGATGGGGATGCATGGCAGGGAAAGAAGAAGAAAAAAGGTCTCCTGGCACAAAACGCTTCTGCTTTTTGGGAGCGAGCAGCACCATCCCAGCTCTGGGCGCGGAGGAAGGCTTGCTCGCACACCCACGTGCCAGAGGACACACACGTCTGCACGCTTTCCCAGGGGCCTGTGCCGACACGGCGAGGTGGCACCTTTCCCAGGCCGGGGAAGGAGGAGGAGGAGGAGGAGGAAGGCGATGCCATCTCTGGGTCCCTCCCTGCCCCTCCGGCCATGGGGACAACGCCGCACACCTCCACAGAGCCGCCGTCTCCGCGGCTGGGTAAACACCCGCTCCGTAATTCCCAGCACGCCCCGCCGGCACCTTGGCAGAGAGAAAGTCGTGCAAAAAAACCAAACCAAACCAACAAAAAAAAACAACCGAACCGCCCCCCCCCGACAAGATTTGTTGGAAGCCCGGGTAGAGGGGAGCAGCAGAGCCCTGTGCCGGAGAGCATCCCAAGCCCTGGCTGCATCCTCCATCCGCTCCCGCTGCCTGCACAGGGGCTGAGCACCGGTAAATGCCCCAAATCAGAGAATGGTTTGGGTTGGAAGGGACTTTAGAAGACCACCTAGTTCCAACCCCCCTGCCATGGGCAGGGACATCTCCCACTAGACCAGGTTGCTCCAAGCCCCGTCCAACCTGGCCTTGAACACCTCCAGGGATGGGGCAGCCACAGCTTCTCTGGGCAACCTGGGCCAGGGTCTCACCACCCTCACAGTCAAGAATTTCTTCCCGAGATCTCATCTAAATCTCCCCTCTTCCAGTTTGAAGCCATCACCCCTCGTCCTATCACTACGTGTCCTTGTAAAAAGTCCCTCTCCAGCTTTCCTGGAGCCCCTTTCAGATACTGGAAGGGGCTTTAAGGTCTCCCCGGAGCCTTCTCCAGGCTGAACATCCCCAACTCTCTCAGCCTGTCCTCCCAGCAGAGGGGCTCCAGCCCTTGCATCATCTCCGTGGCCTCCTCTAGACCAGCTCCAACAGGTCCGTGTCCTTCTTATGCGGAGGACTCCAAAGCCAGATGCAGCGCTGCCAGTGGGGCCTCACCAGAGCAGAGCAGAGGGGGAGAATCATCTCCCTAAATCCTGAAAAAATCCCCCAAATGAAGTCCCAGGCCCTCTCGGAGGAGCTGGACCCCCCGGCAGGGCAGCCGGCTGGGGTACGGAGCTGCGTCCCAGCACAGCCGAGCCACAGGGAGAACCACGGGAGCTGCGGCAGTGGGATCCTCATCGGCCGCTGAAGGCCAAGCCTTGCGCTTCCCACTGCGGCGGCTTATGGAGCAGGAAAAGCCGGGGGGCGGAGGGATCACCGGCATCAAAACTCCTTTTCTACCGGCTAACAAAAGGCCCGGTGTCTCCGCAAAGAGGCTTGTTATTCCAACGCCAACCGAAGGCTGCTTGGCAGCGGGAGAAATAGGAAAACGTTAGGCGAGTGGGAACTGGCTGCGCTTTGTTTGGGAAGCGCCTGGGCGCTGTGTTTGCACAGGCTCCACGCAGCAGCTCGCCCCGCGCGTGCCGGCGCCGGGGGTGTCAGCGCCGGGCTCCCCCCGACCGGGGTGCACGGGCACAGCCATACCGACAGCTCCCGGCTCCGGACCCCCTCATCCCGCTCCCTGCAAATAGCGATGCAAAAGAACAAGAGAAAAGGCGAGGGGAGCTCGCGCGCCCCGAGCGGCCGGTAGGAAGCCGTGGTCCCCGCTTTTGGTGCCTTCAACCCCCCCGCTGCGCCCCACAAAGCAGCCCAGGGTCTGACCGGCCGCCCCACGCCGCAAACACGAGGACAGTTTGGGGACCCATGACCCCCCCCAGTTTGGTCGGGATGGGAGACACACAAAGCCCCGTCTTGGAAACGGAGGCTGGAGAGAAGGAAGCAACCCATTCCCTTGTTTTTCCCCCCGCAAATGGAAGGCGGGCAGGCAGCCTTGAGCCCTGATCTCATTAGATGTCCCAAACTAAGCACCGCGAAACCTGATTAGCGCCGGGTGGGAGGCGGGCGAAGGGGTGCTCCGCCAGCCAGCACCAGCACCCTTCGACCGGAGACGGGGTGGGGTGTCCCGGCACCCCAAGAAAGCCAGGGCTGGGGAGCAGGGCACCCAGAGCTCCCTCCCCGCAGCATCCCGTGCCTGCCCGGGATCTGGATGTATCCCTGGGCCTTCCACACTCGTGTGCCCGGAGCGTGAACGTTCCCGGGGATCACGGCTGTGGGCTGAGCCGGGGCTTTACTCATGGCTGCGCCGCTCTGAAGGGATGCTTCATCCCAGTTGCTGCCACCGGCTCCTCACCAGAAGCCTTGGAGTGCAGCAGCAGAGAGGAATTTGGGATTAAAAAAAAAAAAAATTAAAAAAACCACAAACCAAACAGGGGAAGGCAGGAGCCTGAAACCTCTGTTCCTTAGAGACGCGCTCTCCCACAGAGAAACTTAATCCCCATTAAAAACCAAATGAAATAATCCAGTTGCTAACATTGCTCTGCCTGCTTGGCTCAAGCACCACATCTGCTGGATCCCACCAGCCTGGCCCAAGCCCACCGGATGCTCCTCGGAAGGCTCAGCTGGATCTCTCTGGAGCAAAAACCATCTCTGGCGCTGTGGTGGGAGAGCCATAGATCACCGGGGATCCGCAGTTAGGGCACAGCCCGCGAGTCCCCCCGGCTGGCCGTGCTCCCCAGGGGACACCTCCTCCAGCACGGCCACCCTGTGAGAAGCACCCACCTTTCCCCAGGAGCAACCACCCGCGTCCTCCTCCCTGCGCATGAGGAGACGAGGCCAGGAGAGCCACGTGCCGGAGGACCTAAAACCCACCAGAGCCTCCGCCCGTGTTGGCCAGGGCAGATGGTGGCCCCGGATCTCTTATCGCACCCGGCCACCTTGGGTGTCCCCGACTGTTCCTCGGGGAAGCCATCACATGACGGGACGAAAGCAAACGGCGACGGTGGCGCACCAGGACGAGTTGTGGCACCGCTCGGGCACCAGCCCGGCGGCACACGCTGCTCCTGCCTCCTGCTCCGATCCCCCGCATCCCTCCGGCAGCAGGGCCGGCATCTAAAAACCTCCCTAAGAGCCAAAATCCAACAGAGCCGGGCACATGCGTGATGCAGAGGTGGTAGGAACAAGCACGGACCCGCTCACGGTTGCTCGGCCACAGGGAAAATCTGAGCCCGGTTCCCCTGGGGAATGCACGTGGCAGCGACCAGGTCAGATGAAGCCAGATGAGCCGGCATGCACGGGAGAAGGCCGAGAAGATGCTGGATTTTATCCGGCTGCCAAGTAAACAACAAACTCCTCAGAAAGTGAAACCGGCCGACCTCATGCCACCGGTAAAATTAACCCGGCAATAAATTTGTAATCAAATGGGTTTCCTGTGCCGAGCCCAAGGCTCCCGTCACCTCGGGGCCACGACAGCCGCTGTCCCGGGAAATTCGAGATGGAGACTGTTCGGAAAGGCCGGGTGACCCCGGACCCACCGGTCAGTGGCTGTTGGGGCAGGGTCCCTCCTGGAGCAGCATCCTTCATCCCTGGTGCAGAGAGAGGGGGATCCGGCAGGACCTCCCAGCCCCATCCCAGCCGGGCGGGCGCGGGGGACCGGGATGTTCTCCAAGCCCTTCGCCCGGAGCCGGCAGGGCTGACAGCGATGGATGCTGGCACCGCGCCGGTGGGGGTCAGGGGCCTGGACTTCGACACACAGACATTTACATATGAAATGCTCCCAGCTCCAATATCTGCTGCCTCCACATCCCTGGGGAGATGAATAGTGATGGGGTGGAGGGGGGGGGGGAAGAAGGGAAAAGAAACCTCTCCAGCAATAAAACCTTCCTTTCCTCCAGCTTTGTCCAGCCCCGCAGCTCAAGGGCGGACTGGCCGGGGCTGCTTTCAGCGCCGAAGGGTACGCTTCGCTACACGGCCAACGCCAAACCACAACAGCGGGATGCACGGCACAGCCGTCCCCACGGCACGGCAGAGCTAACCGTAACCGCCTGGAAAGGCGGGCAAGCCCTTCCGCGCTCGAATGCCACGGGGAAGCACCCCAGCGGCGCGAAAGGGATGGCTGTGCCCGCTCAAAGAGCCGTCTCGCCTTCCCCGAGCATTCCCTACCCCTTCCCTGCCCACGCTGCCGTTTCCTCCATCTCCCTGCCTGCGCCCCTTTCTGAATTAAAGCCACCAAGGGCTTGCGGTGACAGCCAGCAAGTCAGCATCGCTCAGGGCTAGAGGCAGCAAAACAGACCAAAACCTGCAGATTTGGCTTCCTGGGGGACTTGCCACCCGCGTTTCGGTGTTCCCGTTACAGGCTCCCAAGAGCAGAGCGAGAGAAAACGCGGTGAGCGGCGGGATGCGGGAGCCAGCGGTGCCGGCAGGGCTCTGGGCAGCACCTGGAGAGGAGAAGGTTGCCAGATCAGCTCCTGCAACCAGTCACCTTGTAAACGCTATTAATAAATGTCATCTCGGCTCCTCGGCACCTCCTTCTCGCAGGCGGGAGGGGAATTCGCTGAGCTGCAGCTGGAGACGGGACCCAAAACCCCCAACAGGAGCAGCAGCCCCAAAAGGCAGAAAGGGGGGGGGTCACTGGCACCCAAGCCCAGCGCCCATCCGTGCTCCGGCTGCCGAGGGGCTGCAAACGGAAAAGGGGGAGAAGTACGGCTGCGGGACAGAGCCGGCCACCATGGCACAGCACACGGCGACTAAGGGCTCCTTTTACATTGATTCCCAGTGCCAGCTGCAGCGAGGCTCAGGAAAAATTTATGATGGACAAGCCACCAGCGTAAGAAAGTGAATTATATTACTCCCGGACGCGATAACTCAGGGCAGCTGTCAGCCACAGAGCTGCCGGATTAACCCTTCGCGTCAGCCCCGGCAGCGGCACGGGAGGCTGCCGGCTCGCCGGGTGACAACTCCCTTGGCTCCCTGCTAAATTAAACATTGAATTCATTCACCTTTGTTATACGGCGGGATCAGCTGGCGAAGCCCAGCCGCGCGAGGCCGTGCCGTAAAAAAGGGGCGAGTGAATAGGAGAGTTATTAGATGACAGGCGATGGCATTCCGGCTGCCTTCTGCTTTCCTCTCCGCCTTCCTCCTAGCAGGCGAATCCCAACAGCCGTCCGCGGCAGGATGAGGATGGCTGGGAGTGCGGGAGCAAAAAGAAAAAAAACTCTTCTGACAGCAGGGAGGGGAAAAAAATAAAGAAAGAAGGGGAAAAAAGCAAGGGAAGCATCCCCTCCCGTTGTAGCCGGCGTGCCAGGTAAACCGAGCTGCTCTCCCGCAGCCCGGGCTCGCTGCCTGCTGCAGCGGGGACAACGGCCACCGGCTTCCAGCCACCTGCCAGGGGCCGACGCAGCACGATCGGGTGTCGCAGCCGGCTCTCCCGGGACAGCCGGCGAGGCGGGATAGGACAGAGCATCGTGGGGAAAGAGTTTTGGAAAGAAGCGGGGAGGGGAGGAAAAACCACCGAGCCGCACCCAGGTGCCACCATGCACCCACGGCCAGCAGGACCCCCGCTGGCGAAGTCACCCTCACCGGAGCCGGATCAGCCTTGGCCCCGTGGGAGCAGCAGCCGGCTCCTCTCCCTTTAGCAGGATTTTGAGCTCGATTTCTTTTCCAGTGGTTATTTGCAAAGCAGCTTCCCCTGCCTCCCTGCGGTACTTAGGGAGCTGGGTTAGCCACTGCCCCAGCGCTCGCTTTGTGCCCAGACTTCACCGCTTGAAATCCAAACAGAAGACAAAAGAGGGAAGTCAAGCGGAGCCATGGAAAGCACCACCCCTCCCAGCCGCCTCCATGGGAAGCCAGTGACTCCTTGGTGTCCCAGAGGGACTGGATTTGCCTCGATCGGCGATCGATGGCAGATGGTCAGACTCTGCTGGAGCCCTCGGAAGGGGCGATGCCGGAGCGGCTTAGCCTCTCTCCGTACCGCACACCCACACCGCGGAGGCTGAGAAATACCTTTCAGGCTGCCGAGTCCATCCAGGAACTTCTTGTACTTCTCCAAGTTCATTTTCCAGCCGAGCCCACCCCGTTCCTCAGCTGGGCGGCATCGGGGCACCCACGAGCCCCAGTCACCGTCACCGGCTCGGCAGCCTCGCTGGCTTTGCTGCTGTCGCCCTTTGACCACTCGTGAGCCCCGGCTGCGGCACAGCCCTCGTGTTTCCTTATTTGATGAAGCGCATTAAAACCTACCAAGGCCACCCCCCTTTTTGCAAATGAGCCCAGCGCTACCAGCAAGCGCCCCGCACCATCAGGGCTCCCGGCATCCCTTTCCTCCCCCTCTCCCATCACGCCGGACGTTTCAGGGATTGTATGTCCCGGGGATATTTCCAGCAAGGAGCCACATTCGAGGCAATTGGGAAGGGAAGAAAAAACTCCAGCGGGTTTTAAGATTCGCAGGGAGAGGACGGGGAAAATGTAGTCGGTGGGCAGGATGCAGGGTCCCCGTCCTCCTGGGAAAAGCCACCCTGGTGACTCTGACACTAGGCCACCGGCTTGGGATAACCACAAGAAAAGTACCATAAAGTGTTGGAAAAAAAAGGGCCAGGCGAGACCCGGGAGCAGGTGGGGGCCGGGTCCCTCCTGCCTTTGCCCCCCCTGCTCACCCCGCACCCGCAGCGAGGTGCTTACAAAGCTGAAAAGGAGATTTACTGGGTTTAAAGGAATTTTTGGCAGCAGGAACGAGCCCAGCGTGATCCAAGGGGATCCGAGCGCCCGCCCCGCTCACCGCTGTCCTTCAGCGGGACTGGCGTCCACCGGGCACGTCCCAGGTCTTCTGTCAAATCAAATAATAAATAATGATAATAGCAGCAGCGTTGTAACACGCTTGTCACGGTGCCGGATCACATTCTCCCTGTGTCACCCCACTGCAAAGATCCCAGCAGATTGAGCAAGACCCACCGCACGGGGCAGGATCTGCCCCCGTTTGGGCTTCGGCACGGCCAGCGCCTCCCGGCAAAGCCATCCTGGCACACCCGCACGGCGTTTGACCTTCGCCGGAGGGAGAGGAGAGAAACCAGAGCGAGGACGTGGTGCACGAGTCAAATCACCCTCCAGAAACCAGGGGCGGCAGCTCCTCGTACCTCGGACGTTCCCCTTGCCCGTGGGTACCGGCACATGAATCCCTGGCTCCTTCACCGCATGCCGGGGGAGCGGATCCACCCGTTCCCAGAGCGGGCACAGCATCCCATGGCAATGCCCCACAAAAACGTTAATAAAACCAGTTTGCACCCGGAGCGGGGGGCGTATGGCCCCGCTCCTCCACAGCTCTGCAGACAGACGGACACCTCTCCGGGGACAGACTCGCACCGGGGGGTATCGCTTTCCTCCGCGAGCGGAGCAAACCCCGTGGGCCAGTTGCCGCTTGTGCCCCCGACAGCTGTCTGCCTGGGAACCAGGGAGCCAAAATCCCTCCGGCAGCTCCGAGAGGGAAGCTGGGAGGCAGGTGGCAAGGTGCCCCCCCTCCGCAGCCCCCCGCGCTCCAATTACACCTGGCCCGGGTGGGATGGAGGTGACACCCTGGGGACCCGCTGCCATCGAAGGGAGCTGCCCGAGCCCCAAGGGACACGTGGGTCCACGTTCATCCCAATCCGACCGCAGGCAAGTGGCCCTGTGGAACGGCAACCCTCGCTTGCCAGCACGCCGCAGCCCGGCTGCCGCCCCGGCACGGCAGGATCGCTCCCGCAGACATCCCCCCGTGCCTGCCGGCAGAGCCGGGAGCAAAATAAAGTTGTTGCGAGAAGCCAAGTTGTCACCACTAAAAATAGCACAATGGAATTTTCCTCTAAAGAAAAAAAAAAAAAAAAAAAA
>VFFE01007693.1:2110363-2124396 GCA_008921705.1 Burhinus oedicnemus
CAGCCACCCTGCACCCCCATTGCACGGGGGGGGGTGTCCCCCCCAAACCACCCAGCAGCTCCCACAGCACCCCCCAGGCCACCCCCTTTTCCCAAGCAACCCCCTCTGCTCCATCCTCTGGATCCTCCCAGGCCCAGCGTAATTAGAGCACCCATCGATTGGGGCCAGCAGCGATGGCGGGAGCACATGGCGGGGGGACGAGAGCAGGGCACGGGGGGGACGTGAGCAGGGACAGGCGCGGAAAGGACTGGAGAACTGCGCTGGGAAAGCCGTGTGCTGCCCAGGGCCTCACCTGCGGGGCAGCCGGGCATCCCAGTCCCAGCCGAGTCAGTCCCAGCAGCAGCCGTGGCGCGGGCAGGGACACCAGCAGCAGCCCGAAGGGGTGGCTGAGCTGCAGGACAGCCCCAGCCGCTCGGCAGGAGTGAAGCAGGATAAACCGCTCCGGCTGATGGCAGATCCAGCCATCCCGCACCGACAGCGGGATCCAGCGAGCAGCAGTATCATGCCAAAGCCCCGGGCCAGCACGGCTGCTCCCACGGCGTCGCATGCGACCGGGCCAAGCCCGTCGCCCCAGTCCCCCCGGGGTCTCGGCGCAGCCGGTTGCCCCGTGGGCGTCTCTCCCCCAGCAGTTTTCAGATCTCATCCCAACACGTCCCTCTGCTTCCCGGCGGCTGTTTCCTCGAGTACCTCCAGCGAGGGGGTGGGACGCGGTGGAGGTCACGGCGTGGGGTGTGGTGACACTCTGCTCTTGGACACTTGGGATGTGGCTGTAAAAGAGCCACGTGTTGCCCTGCAGCCCTGCCCGGTCGGATCCAGGGATGGGGAGAGCAGAGCGGGAGGAAACGCTCGGCCAAAACCCACCCAGGTGCGGATGCACCGATGGGATGGACCGAGCCCACTGATGCAGCGGCCGAGGCCACGCAGACAAGGGCACTGGTTGGTAACGAGGGCACGAGCACCCCAGTACCCGGGAACCCTACTAACGCTGCGGCTGGGCCAGACTGGTGCTGGGGCACTGTGGGCAGAATAAAGGATATACTGGAAAACAGTGTCCTGGTGGGCCGGCACCAGCCCCGCCGCCCCGGCACTGCTTTCTCTTTGCTCCCCCCCGTGCAGGTCTCGCACCTCTTGAGCGGGTGGTCAGGTCCGTACCGGACACTGATGGGTGAATGTGCTCAAGCAGGGGCTGTGGGTCCTGGTACCACAAGGGACCCCAAATTCCACGAGAGCCAGGGAGCGGGGAGGGCTCATCCCACTGGAGCCGGCAGCCTCAGACGCATTGGGAGGAGGAAAGTGCCCGAAGAGCCAGACGCGGCTCGTGTCATTCCCAAAGCTCCCGGACGGGTTGGACGGCTCAACCGTGCGGCCGGCTACAGCGCTGGCTTTAGGGTGACGTGTGCCTTTGTCACCCCGTGCTTGGTGCCACCGGCCGGGCTCCGGCCTCCTCCCTCGTGGCGCCCTCGGAGCAAACGCTGCCGATTTGAGCCGCGTCGAACCCCGGAGGAGCGAGGGCGGCCGGGAGACGGTGCCTGTTCCAGCCTGCGCGGGTTTCACACCCGAAATGCCTTTCCAGAAATCCCTGACGGCGCCCGGCGGCGCTGGATTATTTGTGCTGCGAATCTGGGTTAGGATCGTGCGTTGTTTTGCCTACGTGGGGACGGGGAATCGTTATTTCAGGAGGAAGGGGGGAGGCGGGGGGGTCCTCCCTAAATCATTCCATCTCCCCATTCCTGCGCTGTACAGCAGGACCGTGGGGACTCCCGCTCCCTGCCGGGGCCCCGGGGATGCCCAAGGAGGTTGCTGAGACCTTGGGATCCCGCTCGGCATCTGCGGGGGCACAAGGAGACGTTTCCCGGGCTGCGGCTGTGCCGGTGCAAATCAGCCGACACGCGGCTCTGCCCCAGGATTTGTCCCCTCTCCCTCATTAAAACCTTCGCCCAAGCCCGCAGATGAAACCTGCCTTTTCCCTTGATTTTTGATAAATTATTCATCTCCCAAGAGTTGTTTATTCCCCCTCTCCGAGGCAAAGAGGAGCTGCAGATGCTGCCGGAGGCTCCTGGCAAATCCGGGGCTGCGGGAGCTGCAGGAGGTGGGGGTCACCCGCTCCCCGGACCCCAGCTCCCGCTCCCAGCTGGCTGAAGGATATAGGAAAATGGGAATGAGGGAGCTGGGGGGAGGGAAGCCGTTGGGAAAGCAGCCAGGGAGCGATGCGGGTGCTGCCCTCGCTGGTTCCTGCCCGGTAGGGATCTCCTGCCCCATCCCAGCCTTGGAGTCTCCCATCCAGCTGGGCCGTGGCTTCACCCCACGCTAAAAAAAATGACAAAAAAAAAGCAAACAGTGAAATATAAATTTGGATCTGCCACACGCTGGAAGCGAACCTTGTTCAGGGCTCCATGGTGAACTACATTCAGCAGCTGAGGATGCTCCAAATCCCTTTCGCCCGGGGGAACTCGGTCGGGATGATCGGACCCATTTTCGATCGCTGCTGCTCGGCCAGAGCCTCGGCCACGGTCTCCTCCCGCCGGAGCTGGGAAGTGGGGTTTTTAATCTCTCCGTGAATTTGATTGTTTTCATCAGGCCTTTGGTTATTTTCTTTATGGGCTGAAATTTCTAACAGAGCTTTTAACTACGACAGAGAGATCCGCTCCTCCCCGTCCCTGCTCTTCACCGCTTGCCCTTGGCTGTGTTAACATCTACCGCCAGAACAATTAGATTTTGGATGGATCTAAAGAGCCACTCGGGAGGCGGGAGCGTTTAGATATATTTCAATATTTCCGCCGACATCTGGGCAGCTCGGTGAGATGAGTCACTCTCGACACCAGCAAGTTGCCGGCTTTTTTGCTGAGCCATTTTTTTTCGCCCCCCCCCTCTCCCTGGAAAAGCAACCCTTCCCTTTCACAGCCTTGTTTTTTGCAAACCAGCAATTCCCAGGAGCGTGCCGGCCGGTGCTGCCGCATGGCTCCGGGTGCTGCCGGTCTTCACCACCTGCTCACGAGGGCTTTGCGCCACCGCCGCGTTCACGACTGTCACAGCCACGCTGCCACCAGAACAGTCGCTCACGGGACCGACTGCCAGCCCTGGGAACCTGCCGCCCCCCCAAAGCCGCCTGCGCGTGCCCTCCGTGGTGCACACCGCTTCTCCGGGAAAGGGAAGGTTAATTAACCGTCATCCATAACGAGCGATAGCAATGGAGGGGGTGCAGGCGTGGCAGGGGGGCTCCCCCAGGTCTGGCCTCCCTGGCCCTGCTCCCCAAATTTCCATCCTCGGTTGAAACCCTGGAGCTGATACCAGGGGAATCGTGGTCCGGCTGGGTGGAGAAATGGCTCCTGCCACACCAGCCCATGGAGGGCAGGGGCTTCCAACCATGCTGGCACGGTTCGGTCCTGCTCGGCACTTTCCGGAGGTGCCGTGTTGGTCCCCATGTTCCCTACCCACACAGCCCCAGCCCCTCCACCCTCTCCTTCTCCCCAAAGCCCCCACGGACGGCTCTCCGCTGCGGATAAATACTCTCAGGCGGCACAGTTCGATTTCTGTCCCCAGCCGTGGTTTTCCCTCTCCGTTCATCATTTATTAGTTCCGATGGCTGGTGGCTCTGGCAGCCCCCGGAGCCCACAGCCCTCGTGCCAGGAGCCTCCCAGGGCATTTTGACCTGAAACCGTTCACGTTTCTGCCCATTTCTTCACGCTGCTCTCCCATCTTCCTGGTGCTTCCCTCCACTGCTGCCCGGGGAGCTCCCCCTCGCTTGCTTTTATAGCCGAAATGCTGTAAATCCACCCGAATGTCGGCATCACTACGTAAGTTTTCCTCTGCTGGAACTAATCACCACGAGTTTTCATATCTGAAAGCGCCAAACAAAATCCCTGAGGATTATCAGCCTGTTACATGCAGGGAGAGCAGCTCCCTGGCTCTGGCACCCAGGGCTTCATTGGATACAGACATGGATTTCAGGGGTCCCTGATGCCATCCCCCCCCCCAGCGCCTGCCCCTGCCAGGGAGAACGGTGGCTCCATCCCACACGCCGGGACGACTGCAGCCGTGAATCAGCCAGAGTAGAGGGAACCCATCTGGGCCACGGTGCTCGATCCATCTGGGCCTGGGAGAAGGCAGAAACCTCCCGGCAGCACTCGGAAAGGCCAGTTCGGAGGGAGCTGTGGGAGAGGAGCTTGACGAGGAGCAGCAGAAATCCCAAAAAGGGCAAAACTCTGCTGGGATGGCACCTGCGAGACCATCACTGCCATGGTCCATCTGAAACTAGGGTGAAACCTGGGAAGTGTTTCCTCCAGTGCTCTGGGCACACCGGGACGGCACTGGGGCAGGGCAGACAGCCCCAAAACCACAGCAACCAGTTGCGGCCCCTCGTATCCCAGGGCACAGCTCTTCCAGGGCTCTGTGAGCCTCTTCCCAACCCAAGGAGGGATCCGTGTGCCCACCGTGGGGTCCAGACCCCCTGGAGCTCAAAGCGGCGCCGGCGCCTCCCTCTCTGCGGGCAGGGGAAGGGACACAGCCGGGAGAGTTTGGGTTTTTGCTCCTGTCACAGTTCACATTAGGTGACACTTTAATTTCAACCCCCCAAATTTCAGGCGCGCACTATCTAAACACAACCCGCTCATCAAACCAGCTGTTCTCCCTCAGCCGGTTAATCATTCACAAGGTGTTTGGAGAAAGAAGAGGTCTGCCACGGCCACCTTCGGCCCTGGAGAGAGGACAGCTCTTCTCAGCTGGAGCCAAATGCAGAGCTGCACGTCCGAAGTACGGCTGACCCCCGGCCAAAGGCATTGCCAGGGCAGGAGCCAGAGACCTGCATCTGCGACAGCCCCGCGCAGCCCCTCGGCACAGCTCGGCGAGGGGCACCGGCTGTCTCTGCCTGCCGGAGGTTACACCGCGTTTATCATCCCAGCGTGGGGATTTGCGAGGATCAGGAAACTCATACGCTCCACCTGCATCAAAGATTAAGCATTAAACCCACAATCACCGGTATTAAAAACATGGATTAAAGCACAGATCTGTCCCCTCTCTACTTCCAGGTACTCACCTGCTTTAATGCTGTTACAAAACTGTGCTGGATTTGGAGGGAACAGCGGGAAGTACCCGCCTTGGGAAGGGAGGAACACAGGCGGGTGCTGCTGCCAGGGCACAGCGCAGAGGGACAAACAGCCCCAGTGTGCCAGGGCCACCCGCCAGCCGCCGTCAGCAGGGCCCGGTGCTGCCGCAGCGCTCAATGGATCCCGCTGACACACGGGATTTCGAAGCAGAGCCCTCAGCGAGGAGATCTGCCTCCGACACGCTGAAAGGGCAGGAGAGAAACGGAATCCATCTGCTACAGCTCTGAATCAGGGCAGAAAAGAGTTATTTTAACCAGGTTTTCACCTCATATACCACTACCGCCAGCTGCAGAGTGACTGGGAACGGCCCAGCACATACCAGTCCTGTGTGCTTGCTGTAAATCAAGATGAAGTTTTGCAGTACAAGCTCGGATAGGTTTTTTTTTTTAACTCTTTCAGGTGGTTCTTCTCATTTCCAGCAGCAACTGCTGCCTGGCAGGCCTGCCCGCAGATCAGCAGGAGGGATAGGCTGCAAGCACAAAGGGAGAACCCACAACGGCCCACGGCACCAGCTCCAGGAGCATTCAACCTCCCCAAAAGCACACCCCCAGCACCGCTGCCCTGTTTTAGGGCATCTCAAAAGCTCCCCCGGCGGCACTGCTACAGAGGGAGACCCTCAAGCCATGCTTTACTCAGTGTCATGGCCCCAGCTGGGATGGAGTTGACTTTGTTGCTAGCAGCTGGTGCGGGGCTGTGTTTTGGATTCGGGATGAAAACAGCATTGATAGCGCGCTGGTGTTTTTAGTTGTTGCCAAGCAATCAAGGCCCTTCTGCTCCTCACCACAGCCCACCAGCGAGCAGGCTGGGGGGGTGCACAAGGAGTTAGGAGGGGACACAGCTGGGACAGCTGACCCCAACTGCCCAAAGGGACATTCCATACCATGTGACATCATGTTCAGAATACAAAGCTGGGGGAAGAAGAAGGAAGGCAGGGGGACATGACACATTCAGAGTTACACAGCTTGTCTTCCCAAGTCACTGTTATGCGTGCTGGAGCCCTGCTTCCCTGGGGATGGCTGAACACCTGCCTGCTGATGGGAAGCAGTGAATGAATTCCTTGTTTTCCTTTGCTTGCGTATGCAGGTTTTGCTTTACTTATTAAACTGTCTTTATCTCAACCCACGAGTTTTCTCACTTTTACTCTTCTGACGCTCTTCCCCATCCCAACCAGGACAGTGAGCGAGTGGCTGCGTCGTCCTAGTTGCTGGCTGAGGTTAAACCACGACACTCAAAAAAAAGACAAGACAGTCAAACGCTGTTCCGAAGGAGACATTTACTAGCCCAAGCAATGCCCAATGTGGTGTCATTCCCCTTCAGCAGGGGCAGGGTCCCCACGCAGACCCCAATCCACCACTACAGCATAACCCAGCTGTACCCACGGGTTTTCTTCCCAGACGAGTTCCACATCAACGACTCTACAGGTGACCAACAGGCACGTCCCCTGCGAATCAAGGCCGGGGCTCCTCTTTGCCCTTGTGGTAGTCGGGCGGCGTGTACTTTCCTTCTTTGATCATCTTGTCCCTCTGCTCGAGGATGGTTCTCAGCCGCACAGCCTGGCAAAGCGCACATGAGAGTCGGGGCAGACACACAACACGGTGGCAGCAGTCAGGGAAGCACTTACGTGGTCCCTAGCACAGGTCCTGGCAGCCCCCTGGAAGCCATGTGCATGTGGCACCCGCACTAACCCTGCCCTCGGGGCTCCTCACACACCTAACGCGCGGGTTTGCACCTTCTGCCAAAGACTTTGGGGCTTTCAGGCTACTGCAACACATTTTACTACTAATGCTAATTGGGTTTTCAGCCCACAGCTGACAAGGCAGTATTTCCTCCCATGGCTGCTGCAGCCGAGGAGGAGGTGGGCCACGCAGGCAGGGAGGGACTGCAGAGGACAGAGCCCTCCTGCTACCACAGCACCCCTTGGGGAAGAGGCTGCTGCAGGGCCAGGCCCCCCACTCATGCAGGGTACAGCCCCCTGCCTGCCCGGAGGTGGTGCCCGATGGCTCCAGGCACCACCAAACCAGGGTACCCCATGACCTGGAACACCCCTGGCAGCGCTCCCCACCCCGATCACCCTCCCCAGCCTGGGCTGGAGCCCCCAGATCTTCTCCCCTAGACCCTCAGCATCCTCTCCCCAGCCTGGTCCAGCACCTCCGGTGTCCCCAAGCCCGGCCGTGGTGCCCCAGTGCCCACCCCCCCAGCTTAGCCTGGACCCCCCCCAGAGCTCGGTGCCCCCGCTACCTGCACATCCCCCCGGCGGGGCTCACCAGCTTGGTGCGGTGCATGCACTCCATGAAGTCCTCGTACTCGGGCTGGCACTCGCGGCGGGCGCGGGTCTGGCCCAGGCCGTGTCCGCACTCCACCCACTCCCGCTCGAAGGCGTGACAGGCCCCGGCCTTGCCGTAGGGCTGCGGCATGCTCTGCCGCAGCAGCCACCGGTCCACATCGATGCCCAGCTGCCGCTGCAGCTCCCAGAACGGCATGGCTCCGCGCTCGTCACGACACGGACGCTGTCACGACACCGGGAGCCGGCCCCTCCCGCCGCGCCTCACGGACCTGCAACCGCCGCCGTCCTTCACGGGCCTTTCACGACGCCGCCCGCCGGCAAGCGCAACCGCAGCTGCGACAGCCACGACGCGCTTTACGGCTGGGCGGCTCTGGCGGAGCCAGCGAGACGAGCGGCCCGAGCGGCCTTTCCCGCCGCAGCGCCCCCGGGCGGGGCGGAGGGGAGCCCTCCCGCCGCGCCCCAGCGCCCCCTGCCGGCCGCTACCGCAGCCTCCGGGGCTCTCCCAGTACTCCCAGTGTCCTCCCAGTGTTCCCGCCCCAGTGTCCCCCAGTACTCCCCAGTACCTCACTGCTCCCAGCGCCCCCCACTCTGATGCCTCAGGGTCCTCCCAGTGTCCCCCAGTTCCCCCCAGTTCCCGGCTTTCAGGCTCTCGCAGTGTCCCCGTTCTTCGGATTTATGGCCTCCCGGTCCCCGTCTCCCCCACCGCAGCGCTGTACCTGTGCAGGACCCCCCCCACACGTCCCAGGGACAAGGGGCTTCGTTAGGGCTGACGAGAGCTCAGCCACCAGTCCCCCCAGTAGTACCCAGAGCCCACCCCCCTTATTTCCATACCACCCCAAAATCCCAGGGGTCCCTCCAGGTGCCTGAATGGTTTCCAAGGTTTGGGTGAATGGCCTCACCTTCCCTAACGAGCAAAGCCTCGTTACGCAGCTGCTTATCCTCTGGCGCAGGGTGGGGAGGAAGAGCCGGGGGCTTCCTCACCCCGAACCCCGAGCCGCGCTGGACAACCCTTTATTACCGTAACTCTTAAAAAACAAAAAACAAACCCGCTCGGCGCCACCCGCCCCCCGTTAGAGGGCACACGACACCACACAAGCAGGAGGAACAGGATTTATGGCACACGCTTCCAAGCCCTCGCCACAGGTCCCCCGGGAGAGGGGAGTGGGGTGATGCTGGCGGCATCGGGATCTTTGCCGGGTACCGGTGCTGCTCAGATGATGCTGGCCGGAGCGAAGACCGGGGTGACGCAGAGCGTCTCCGCCATCTCCCAGCCACAGGAGAGCGGGGCGCAGATGCTCTCGCGGTCGTCTTCTGTTTGTGGAGGCTTTCCCTGGAAGAGCTGCACGGCTTTCCTGCAAGCGGGAGACACCTGAGGGGGAGCAAGGGGGAGCAGCCCCTCCCAAAATGCCGCCGGATGGGCCCGGGGAAAAGGGAGCTCAGGGGAATCTCACATCCCCCAGAGCAACAGCCAGACCGAGCTGCCCACGGCTTCCCCAGTGAAAAACTGGCTCAAGTCTGGCAATGTTTAAAAAAAACTTAAGTTTTGCCTCTGGGGCCAGGTTTTTACCCTGAATCCCCAGGTTCTGGGACACAGATTTGACCCTCTCCCTTGGGCAAAGAGCCCAGCCAGAGGGAAAGCCAGCATCTCCCACGGGATCCAGCCCCGCCTCCTCGCCCTGCTCACACAGGACCGTCTCTTACCAGGCCACGCGGGACATGGCGTAGGTGATCTGTGGCTGGGGACACCCCCCTGGCAGGGAGGAGGTTGCGATGGTGTAGGCACCCATGTCCTTGAAAATCAACCAGTCCCCGACCTGCAGCTCGGGCAGCTCCAGGCCATCGGCGATGCGGTCCTCCCCGTGTCCTGGCAGTCCCCAGAGGCTGCTGCTGTGCGTGGGGTGGTCTGGGCAGGGTCTCTGCGGGGGAAAGATGGAGCGGCCGCAGGGGATGAGGGTGCAGCAGTGCCACAGCGACCTGCCTCATCTCCACTCACCCTGAATCACCGAATCATAGAAGGATTAGAGTTGGAAGGGACCTTAAAGATCATCTCATTCCAACCCCCTGCCACGGGCAGGGACATCTCCCACTAGACCAGGTTCCTCAAAGTCCCGTCCAACCTGGCCTTGAACACCTCCAGGGATGGGGCAGCCACAGCTTCTCTGGGCAACTTGGGCCAGGGTCTCACCACCCTCAGTCCAACCCTGAAGTCCGACCCCGGGAGCTCATGGAATCTGGCTACAGCCCTCCTGGTACACCACCATAGCCCCTTCCCCACGGCCTCTGCTCTCCTCCAGTATGGAGCTTGGGGCCAGCCATGATGCAAGGGAGAGCAGGGTTGGGTGAGGCAACGGGACACAACGTGAGGGACCCGCTGGGGTCTCCTCAAGCCGGGCCAGACCCTCACCTTGTGCAGCTGAGGTGTGGGGCAGGGGCTGTCAAACAGGAGGCAGCTGAAGGCGCCGTAGATGCCGTCAGTGAGGTGATAAACGAGGCTCTTCTTGCTGCCAGATTCTTCCTCTGGGGGAGAGCAGGGAGAGGGCTCAGGGGAGCTCGGGCACATGGGTGGGCCTGTCCCACCATCCCACTGTCCCACCTACCATCAGAGACAGATTGCTCTGCAGGAACTTCTTCCCTGGCAGTGATGCTGGCAGCGAAGGTGAAGGCGGAGGTGACGTAGTATCGTCCGGGTCTCGCAATGATCTCCACCCCGCAGCCGTCTGGGAAATACAAGTCCAAGGCAGAGTTTATCACGGCAGCGATCTGGATGGGAAGAAGATGTTCCCCCTCGGTTAGCTCGGCCCCTCTGCAGGGAGACCCAGGGAGACCCTCCAGCCTCGCTCTCTGCCTGCTGAGTGCAGGCGTCAGGAGCCGCGTACCTCTTCAAACCGGGCTCTGGTGTCCTCAGTGCCAGGGAATCCCCCTCCGATGTCCAGGAGGTGCATCTGGTAGCCCAGCTCTGTGCCCATCTCAAAGGCCAGCTGCGCCGCAGCCACAGACTGAGCAAAGGTCTGGGGCTCCAAACCGTGGCTCCCAAGGTGAAAGCTGAGGGCACAGTCCCTGTTTCAGCAGCGCTCGCCCGTCCCCAGAGAGCAGTGAGGGGACACGGCACCGGGACTGTCACTCACCAGGCGGCAGCTCTGCACTTCCCACACACCATCCCAAGCCAGACTGCCTGGCCAGCCCTGCAGAGCCCTCCAGACCCTCTCTGAGGGCCAAATTTGCCCCAAATTAGTCCCAACAAGGGTCAACCTCCCCAGGTCCAGCCTCCACTCTGCTCCCAGCCAGAGCAGCTGGTGGCTCCATGGACCCCTGTGCTGTTCCGGCAAGGCAAAGTTCCCCATAGCCTGGTCCAACACGGGCTGAGCGCCCCTATGGAGAAAGGACCATGTGCTGTACCTGATGCCAACAACCTCCACAGCCTTCTCCTTCGCTGTCTCTAGCAGGTGCCGGCAGGACTTGAGCATGGTCCCAAACATCATGCTCGGATGGGCAGGAGGGCTGGAGTCAGCAGCAATACCCAACAACATCCTGCAGAGCAAAGCCACACTGTGTCAAGGTGTCTTCGGGCCCTCTGTCACCCCACAGTCATCTCCTCAACTCCTGCTCCAGCCCCTCATTCCAGCGATGCTGCCAGCCACCTACCTAGCATGAGGGTGGCTCCTGGCCACCTTGCTGAGCTCCACCTCATTGTCGAAGGTCATCAGCTGCACACCGTGGCTGGCTGCGTATTTGATGTGGGCAACCTGCTTGCAGGGGCTGCTGTAGAAGATCTTGTCAGCTGGAACTCCGATGCTTTGAAGCCGTGCAATCTCTGCCTGCAGGGAAACGGCACACATGTAGGCAGGTCCCCAGGACCAGCGCTGCCCTTGCCTGGCCACGACCAGCCCTGGGCCTCGGCCAGCTTGCAGTATTGCGAAGGGCAAAGAGCCAGCATTGCAGCCTGGGCTTTTCCAAGGAAAATCCGTAAGAGCTCAAAGGGATCACAGTGGACTTTGTCCTGGCAGGGGCAGGTTGTGGCAAGATGTTTACAAGCAGCATGAGACCAAGAGGAGAGAAAACAAGTGGGTTTAGAAGGTGTGGGTTTGGTGCACATGTCGCCCGTGAGCTGCAGTGAGGGTGACGCCTGCAGTGCTGGTCTGAACTGTCACGACTCTTTGTACTTTCTCCTCTTGGTAACACGTCCTATTTAATTACGTACAAGTAAGGGGCTTAACTTTGGATCCTCCCTGGGAATCTGGTTATCAGCAAATGAGAAGCAGGAGGGAGCAGGGAGCTTTAGGCTTAGCCTGAAAGCCACCGAAAGTTGGATGGCTGTGGCGGTGGCACCCCAGGGACGTGACTTGCTACCAGCCAAGCCTGCCAGTCAGGACACCAATTCCAGGGACAGGAATGTCGGTCAAAGTGAACAAGGCTGAGTCAGCAGATAGAGAGGACGGGGATTTCTGGGCTGTGTCAGGAAGGTTTTGACAGCAGAGGGAGACTCCTGCCTCTGTAAATGTCACGTAGCGAGTGGCAACTTAGGAAAAGAGTGTGAGCTCTGACACTCTCCCACAAATGCCCAAAGGATGCTCATCCCGAGTTGTCCTCCCACGACCCTACCTTGTTGGTACAGGCAAAGCCTGCCCCCAGCTCTGCCAGCAGCCGTACCACTCCTTCACTGCCGTTGCACTTAACTGGGAAGTAGGGTTTCACACGGGGCAAGGCCTTCAGGAAATGCAGGTGTTTCTTCACAATGTCCCCAAGGTCTGCCACGAAGAAGGCTTGCTGGTCATTCTAGGAGAAAGCCAGAGTGAGCAGCAGTCACCTCTCTATGACCGCCTCTGCCACGGGGGTGCTGGGTGCTGGGGAGCAGCAGAGCTGCCAGCCCTTACCGCCTGGCACAGCTCCACGAGGAGATTCTCCAGGAGGTCTCTGGTGGTGAAGCCCTCCTCTACCATCATGAAGTTGGATTCATCCAAGTACCCATTCATGGTCAAGGTGTGATAAAGCTAATTTAAAGCCTCCTCGAATAGGGTAAAGCCTCCAAGTATGCAACACACTGGAAAAAGAAAGGGAATATTAGAGGCAGGGCCCAGAAGCTCCACCAGCGTACCCCACCCAGCCTGCACCCTGAGGTGCTCCCTGTTCCTCCCATGGGGTTGTACATGGCAGCGCTGCCCTCCTCCAAACTAGCGCCTCAGCTGAGAGCCCTACTGTGCGTTAAAGCATCTTCTCCAGGGGCAGAAGATACATTTCTCTGCAGCTCAGAGCTTTGTTTTGGCACACAGCAGCCCTGTCTTCTTCAGCAGCCGTTCAGGCACCCACACAGTTAACAACAAAGCCAACTTCACTGCAAAGCAGATGGCCTATATGTGCCAGAACATGTCCCTTCATGCTCTGGCATGTAGCTAGATCTGCTGTACACTGCACAGGGTGAAGTTCCCTTGTGGTTTTCAAATAAGTCTCCCAGACCCACCTTCCCAGGCACACAAGCTACATGAAAAGGGAGACATCTTTAAAGAGCACAGCATGGGCCACTTGATGATGCTGGCCAACCTGGGGATGGTCTGGATCCGTGCTGCGGTTCCAGTTTCACATCTCTCCCATGACAAAGGGTGTGGAACAAGAGGACAAGATAAGCTGCACGGTGTTTCCTGGCTCGCACACTTAGTGGAGCTTTAGCTTTAAGCTCACACACTTAGCTTTAACAATCCCCTCCCCTGGTTCCAGCCCATCCCATAACCCAAGGAGCTGAAAACCTAGCACAAGCTCGCAGGAAACATTTCCACTCCAATAATCCAGGTCTAGCTCCAGGGCTCTTACAGCAACATGATCCCTCTGATCTGAAGCGAGTGGGAGACAGAGATTTCATTTCTCAGAGCTGCACACCAGCTCCTCCTCTGCAGAGACCTACTTACGACATTTCAGATGGGCACTAGGAGAAAGACCACACTGACCCCAGTGCAGCAGGGTGTTGTAATGCATTGAGCAAGCATCAACAGCAAGTTCCAGAGATGGGGAATGGGGAGAAAAACTGGGCTTTGAAGGTCTTAGAGCTTCGTGCTCAGGAAAGGAAAGCAATTCCTCCAGCCTTACGCTTCATCCCCCAAAGACATCACAAACCAGCACCCAGCCCACCCTGGTTGGGCACAGAAAGGATGAGCAATTAAGTGGGTCATTCCTGCCAGCCCTGGGCATCCCCTCCTTACCAAGGTCCAACGCTTCCCTCCTGGGTGACTGGGCGTGCTGCGAGGGGGGGCTCCCAAGGAACGCCGAGCTCCCACAGCACCCCAAGGCGTAGCTGTTGCCAGGGGTCCGAGGTCTCTGGGGAGAGGCAGTGCCAGGGGTTAGTGAGGGAGAGGGGAGAGGGGCGCTGACAGCAGGATGCCCTCCAGCCATCATTCCCAAAACTCAGCATCTACTGGCATCCCTCATCAGCCCCATCCTCACTGTGCCAGACAAGCCAGCTTCCCCAGCAGCCCCGCGCAGTTCCCCCCACCCCATTACCTTAGAAATCATTTAAACAGATTATGCCCATGGGTCTCCCAAGAGAATGAACTGGCCCCAGCAGCGGCTGTTCGTCCTGCCCCAGTTCCCTGCCTACCCCAGCCCCTGGACCAGCTACCCCTGCAGAGCGGGGGGGGGGGGGGGGCCCCCCCCCCCTTTTT
>VFFE01007693.1:2124416-2149679 GCA_008921705.1 Burhinus oedicnemus
GGGGGGGGGGGGGGGGGGCTCTGCACCCCTTGTATTCCAGCACCCCCCTCCCTGCTCTGCCTCACAACTGTGGCCATGGCAACCAAACCCAGCCACACCATTGGCTGAGCTGCCTCCGAGCATCCTTCATCCCTTTTGGGGAATGCTTCCCGCCTCGTCCACCCCCTCCCAGGGCTGGGGCTGCCCCCAGCAGGCACCCCGGGTTCTCACCAAGTCCCCGCCGCACCAGCAGCTCATCCCCAGCCTGACGGTGCAGAGCACTGCGAGCCTGCCTGCAGCCCAGCCCTGATGCAAGGGCGCTCGTGACTGTGTATGCATCGCGTGCGCAGGGACCCTCGGGGGGAAGAGAGCCAAAAATACCTCTGAAATACTGCTGCCGGGGAAACGAGGCTTCCTGCAGATTAAAGGTTGAGCAGCGCCTGTTTGGCTGGGACACCAGCCGGGGGGAGGTAGTCAGGAAGACGTCAGGGACTGATTCTGCCCTTGTTGTGCTGCTGCCAGTTTTGCTAGGTTCCCCGGCAGCAGATCCAGCTCTGCCATACATGCAGATGCCCCGTCTGGTCAATCAGTCTTGTCTTTGCCTGCATTTGTGCACTTGGAAACATTTCCGCAGCTCCATCCCACAAACACCACAGGCTGAGCAGGGGATTTTTTTCTTCTTCTTGTTAATTTGCAGTTCCCTCTCTGGGGTCGCTGAGGAGACAATGTTCTGTGTGTGGAGGGGTTGCTGCCTTCACTGAGGAGGTGAGAGGGACCGACTTATCCTGAGCTCTGGTATTTAACTCTGTGGTCTTGGCTTTGTCATGGACTCTCCTGGCAACTGGGGCCAAGGAAGCGCTTGTCTCCTCTGAGATCCTGGCCTGTTTTCCCAGTGTTCTGGTCCAGCACCCAGCCCTGGACTGTGCCATGCAGAACGGGGGGAGCCATGCAGACAGCACCGCACTAGGAGGAGGGCAGAGAGGTACCAGCTCTCAGCAGTGTGGTGCAGAGCACCGCAGTGCCCACTCGCTTCTGGATGTGCCCAGCAGTGCCGTGATGCACAGCCCACGCAGTGCAGTATGGGGAACCCATCCCACGCAGAGGCCGGTGGCCCATGCAGTGCCAGAGCAACCACTGCTCCATCCCTGGAGGTGTCCAAGGCCAGGCTGGATGGGTCTTTGGGCAACCACGTCTAGCGGGAGGTGTCCCTGCCCATGGCAGGGGGGTTGGAACTATATGATCTTTAAGGTCCCTTCCAACCCAAACCATTCCATGATTCTACGGCCCGGTGCGGGCAGGGCGCGCTGCAATCCGCGTAACCCCGCCCACTCCCTGCGAAACCCCGCCCCTAAGTGCTACGCCACGCCCCCTAGCCGTGAAACCACGCCCACAACGTGCGCGGCCCCGGCGTCACCGCCTATTGGCCGCGGGGCGGGGCGGCCGCGCAGTCGGCGGCGGCCATGGCTCCGAGCGCGCAGGCGGGGGGCGGCGGCGGCGGGCAGGCCCCGGGCCCGGGGCTCCGGCGGGGGATCCGCGCCGTCCTGCTGGGCCCGCCTGGCGCCGGCAAGGGCACGCAGGTGAGGGGGTCACCGGGGCGAGGAGGCACGCGGGTATCCTGGGCCGCCTCCCCGGAGAGGGCGGCGGGACCAGGCCGCCCGGCCCTCCTCACCCCCGGGCCCAGCGTCTGAGCCCCCGCCTACGAGGGACGGGGGTGTCCGGCCTCCCTTCCCCCGCCGAGGGGGCCTGCACTCGCTCCGGAGGGTCCCGGGCCTCCCCTCCCTTGGGGGCTCAGGCATACGGACCTGCCGCCCCCAGGGACCCAGGCGGCGGGAGGGGGCCCTTTCTCCCGGACACCCCACTCTCTGGTGCCCCGGTTCCCCGCTCCGGTGCCCCGGTCCCGGAGCACCCGGCCCTCAGGGTGGTGTGCCGGGCCCTGCCACGTGCTGGCCGGTGGCAGGCCATCCCTCTGGGGGACAAGGCCCCACCGGGGCGGGGGGCCCAAACCCCGGCTGGGCCTCGGCCCCCGAGGTCCTGGCTGTGAAAGCGTCACGGTGAGCTCACCCCGTGTCTGTCCTCTCCCGCAGGCTCCGAAGCTGGCCGAGACCTACTGCGTCTGCCACCTGGCAACCGGGGACATGCTGCGAGCCATGGTGGCATCAGGGTCCGAGCTGGGCAAGCGGCTCAAAGAGACGATGGATGCGGGGAAGCTGGTGGGTAGCGGGGAGATGTGCTGGGAGGGGTGATGGTCTGGCAGCACCTGGAATGAGAGCAGTCAAAATCCACCTCTTAATTAGAAGTCTTGCTGACAAAACCCAGTTAGTGGAGGAAAGACAGATTGTAGGGTGTGAAGGCAGGGGTGTGGGTTCTCCTTCTCATTATCCTGCAGGAGAAACATCCTGTGAAAACAAGTTTCCTCTTCAAAATTGCTCCTTGCTCACCAGCAGCCTCTCTGTCCCTGGGTTGGTTCTTTCCACTGTGGTGCTTTTACGCTCACAGGGTGCAGTCTGGGTTGTGGCTCCTCAGCACTGTTTGAGGTGAAGGTTTATCCTTGGAGCTGCTGCAGGATGTTACAGCCATGCTCTGCGGCTCGTCTGTCCCTTCACATCACGCCTGGACCCCTGTCGGGTGGAAGAGTTTGTTCCGAGGGTTCATCTTCATCCCAGCTCTTGCATAAATGCCCTTTGCTGGTAACTGTAAGGTAAAAATAGACGTAGGGGTGTTGTTGTGGTAGTTACAGTGGGTGCTGCGTAATGCTGTGTGAAAGACACTTTGGATGCCCAAGAGACAAGACTTAAGATCTCTGACACATTCATTTTCTGAGGATCTAATTATCTTGCCAAAATGACTGAAATATCTTGGGGAAATTTGAGGGACAGCAAATTGCAGCAACTTGCCCCAAAGCTAAGGGGTGTGGGGCAGATCTTGGGCATCGCTGCTGGCTGTCACGGGCTCGTAACACCCCATAGAGAATCTGCAGGCCCCCAAGAGGAGAGCGACGTGGCTTATCTCCAGCTTTCGCTCAAAGCTTGCATTGCAACACCAAGCCTGCAATATCCCAGCTGCTTATGAAAGATAGGGACGTTATCTGGCAAGGCTGGTGGTATCTGCCATGTGTGTGTGTGGCAGCCGGCACCGAGCTGCTCCGCAGGTATATCCCAGCAGCGTACTCTGGCTCTGCGATAACTCAGCTGGCAGCACAGCAGCATTCAGGATGGGTTTTTATGCTAGATTACGAAGCAGGATCCCTTTTTTTTGAAAGGGGTAATCAGGAAAGCACAGAAGTGACTTGTTACTTCACCCAGACTGCCTCCCACCCATACACTTCCTGCTCCAGGGCTCTTGTTTGTGTGCTGTGACAGTCCGGTCCCCAATCCTGCTGGGTCCCAGCTGCACGTGCTGGAGAAAACAGTGCCGCTGCTGAGGAGAGCTACTCTCGAATAAACAGCTATTGTTGGGGCTGCAGCATCTGTTAGTACTTTCCAAGTGCAGAAAAGGCACTAATCCCAGCGGTATGCTGAGATTGTGGTACAG
This sequence comes from Burhinus oedicnemus, assembly GCA_008921705.1. Classification (NCBI taxonomy): domain Eukaryota; kingdom Metazoa; phylum Chordata; class Aves; order Charadriiformes; family Burhinidae; genus Burhinus; species Burhinus oedicnemus. The sequence continues at coordinate 2,127,927 of VFFE01007693.1, forward strand.
GAAAAACTATCCAGCGAGGCCAGAGCTTGTCAGCAACTATTGGGCATTTACCTTCACACAAGGTTTATGAGCGTCAATGAGCAACTCGCCTGCTTTGCCCTTCCTGGCCAGGCCTGCCTGCTGAGGGGAATGTGTGCGTGAAGGTACAAAGTAACAGGAAATAAAGGTTATGTCGATACTCTGTATAGTGAATTGGTTTAAAAAAAAAATAAAAATCTAGGGAGTTTGTCTTCAAGCTGATGGTTGCCCTTGAAATAACAGCAACCTTTGTAACGGTCAGGTTGCAGCGCTGGTCCAAGTCCCTGCACAGGCTGGAGTGTCCCTGGCGTGAAATGTCTCATTAGCCACATCTTGGTGTTGACACCGGTGGCCGGGAGTGTTTCCCTGACATGGGCAGGTCTGAACAGGCAGCTTTTGCCTTGTTACAGCAGTGCCCTGCGATGTGGCCGCTGCCTCTGGGACCAGGAACGGCTGTAAAGAGGCTGTGATGCAGGCTGGGCACTGGCATGGGTACAGCAGCTCTGGAGGCAGCTGTGGCTAAAATCGGGGTGTCCCTCCTGACTGTGCGCCCATCTCTCTTCTCCGCAGGTCAGCGATGAGATGGTGGTGGAGCTGATCGAGAACAACCTTGACTCCCCTCCCTGCAAGAATGGCTTCCTCCTGGACGGCTTCCCACGCACGGTGAAGCAGGCCGAAATGGTATTGTGAGCTCCTGCTCGGGGACTGCTCTGGCACGTCCTCCTTCCCTGGAGACAGGGGTCCCTTGGATGTGCTGCCCCTCTGAGCTGGGTGTTTTCTGTTGCAGCTGGATGAGCTCCTGGAGAAGAGGAGAGAGAAGCTGGATTCCGTCATTGAGTTCAGCATCCCCGACTCCTTGCTCATCCGGAGAATCACTGGACGGTAATTCTTTTCTCCCAAACACTTGGTGCACGGGGTAGGGTTTCCCAGTTTAGGGGAGAGCATCCTAATTTTGGATCCTCGTGTCATTCTCACAGTGTTTAGGGCTAGCTGCAGTGCTGGTTAGATTCCTGCTCTGTTTGAGCCTTCCTGCCCTGATCCCTTGCGGGCTCTCCCGTGCCTGGGCCAGCCTTGGACGGAGCCCCTTCTCTGCCCTATAAATAGGGGTTGCCGATATGAATCGGTGTCCTTGGAGACCCAGCTCGGCCTTTAAGCCCAGTGTCTGACAGCTAATGTCTTCCTGTTCTTACTTCTCTGGAGCTATCACTGCTCCCTTATGCAGGACGTTGCATATTTGTTTGGGCACTGCTGAACACCCTGTCTAGGGTCAGATGTAGTTGTGCGGGCGTGCCGATGTCTCCCACTGTTTGCTGTTGCACTGTGTCACCCTCGCACCTCCGGGACCCAGCCCACTTCCCCAGTAAAGCATAAAGTAAAAATCCCTTCTCCATCTCCTAGCGCAGCTGCTTTTTTCAAACATCTGAAGAGGCCCTTGGTACAGAAATAGCTAGAAGAGATTTTTCTTAATAGAGGCTAATCGGTTGCTATTGCAGATGTTTCTGTGCTGAGTGGCAGGTTCAGGAGACCTTATCCTGGCACCAGGCTACTTTGCTGACACTTGCTTTCTGTCTTAGGCTGATTCACCCAGCGAGCGGCCGCTCTTATCACGAGGAGTTCAGACCCCCGAAAGAGCACATGAAGGACGATGTATGTGAGCTCCCAAGGCCACAGCTTGCGTCGCTTTGGGTTTAGCTGATGCTTTGCAGCATCCCTGGAAAAACTCATTTCTTTCCTTCTCTCGTACCTTCTGTCCTGGCTTTCCGGGGAGCATGGGGAACTGCCCGGGCAGCCTGAGCTGATGGCACTGTGGGGAGCGAGGCCTGGAGGGATGAGTGAAGGGCATGGCTGTTCTGCAGAGCCAGCCCAGGCTCTGCCAGCCTCAGAACTTGTTGGACTCTGTCCATAGCTGAAGTTGCGGTGGGTTGTGATTCCCTCTTGGGGAGCAACTGTAGCTGGTGTCTGCTCTTGAGGCTCCCTGGGCTCCTTTTAGCAAGCAGAGTGGTGTGTGTGGGGAAAGACCATGATGCTGAATCCTTCTGTCTTCAGTGACTGCTCTGGGACTTGTTTCGGCTGCCCTGGGTTTGCCCTGCTCTCCCTGCGGACCTGGGGATCGCCTCTGCGGCTCTGCATTGTAGCCTGTCTCGGAGGAGGGAAGCAGGGGTTGTCATAGCTGCGGAGAGAAGGGGGGAGCGTGCCAGGCTGCAGCTAGCTGGAGACTGTCCCCTTGCTTCTCCCAGGTCACTGGAGAGCCCCTGATCCGCCGTTCGGACGATAACGAAACAGCCTTGAAAACCCGCCTGAAGGCCTATCACACACAGACCTCTCCTCTGGTCTCCTACTACAGCAAGCGAGGGATCCATACAGCGGTGGATGCCTCCCAGTCTCCCGACGTGGTGTTTGCTAGCATCCTGGCAGCCTTCTCGAGAGCAACATGTAAAGACCTGGTTATGTTCATTTAGGGCTCCGTCCCAGGACGGAGCTCTCCCTTTTCTCTCTCTCTCTGTCTCTCCACCTCTGTCTCTGTCTCTCTGGGGCCAGGGAGGGTGAAGAGCTAAGCAGAGTAGAAGAGGAGGGGGACAAGATGATGCAGCCCAAGGCGGGGCTGTGCTAATTCTCTATTAAACAAGCTGTTAACGGTCTCTATCTCAGTATATGTGAACATCAGTCTGTCTGCGGATGCCGGAGATTTGGCCCCTAGAGGTCGCAGCGAGCCCGAGCACCAGCTGCCAGAAACGGGATTTCCACCCCTTTGGGTCAAAAGGCTTTTGTTTCAACCGAGAGCTGTAGCTCCCTGGAAGGGGCTGTATTTTCAGCTCCTCTTGGCTGCTCCACAGGGGACTCCTGGAAGGTTGGAGATCAGGATTGAGCACTGGGGGGAGGGACCTTTGGTGGCAGACAGATGATGTTCTCTGTTGGCTGTAGGAAATGAAACATGGGGTTGCTTGCGGGAAGCACGTGAAGGGCTGTGTGTGTGTCGGCCAGGGGAGCAGCCATGGGAGGGACAGCTTGGTTCTGTGTGTGTGAGTGCAGCCTCCTGCTGCTCAGGGCTGGGTGAGAATTGTTCTTGTTACATGTGTTTTGTCCTCTGTGGGATGGCAGGTTACCCAAGAGCACAGACTGTCTTCTTCCCATTCTCATGGGACTTGTGGGGCAGAAAGAGGGTGGGTGAGAGCTGGTATTTTTTGGCCTCTCCTCAGTTGTGGGCCATAACACAGCAAATATTAGTGAGATGCTTTTTGCTTTTTTTTTTTTTTTAACAACATGAAGTCTCTAGTCAGAGTCTGACAGTCACTGTGTGTGGCAAGTTGGGATCTCCTGAAGACTTGGCTTGTATCTCTTTACTCTTGCCTTGGCTTTGGCCAAGGAGATGAAGATGTGTTGAGCTTCTGATCCCAAAGTCTAAATAAAGCCTTACTGCAAAACAAATTATTTTTCAAGGCCTGAGAGACAGCATTATTAACCACTGGCTTCATGTGCCCTTGAGCCAACGACCTTCGTTATGAGATCATGGAAATGTACTCGTTTCTTGAGCAAATCAAACAGCTCCATCAGGCTGTCCATTTGAGGACACTGTGTGTGGTGTGGTTAGTGCCCCAGCGTCGCAGGGCCGTTATGCTGCTACATGGTGACCCTGCAAGGCTGGTGATGACCTTTGCCCATGCGGGATTCCAGCCCTTCCTAGAGAACCCCACTGTAAATGCAGATTGGCCCAGATGAAACTTTGTCCTTTGGCCTTCCATGTATGTTTGCTGATTTAGTGTTAATTGAGTACCCTCCTGTTTCGAGGAGCTGGGCCATCTCCCTCCTGTGCACTGAGCTGCTGTGGGCTGTGTGTCCAGGAGCAGATGCCTAATCCTCAGGAATCCCTTGCTCTTTTTCTTGACAACTTCTCTTTTGTCTGAAAGTCGCTCTCTGTCCTCGTACATTCTTTCCAGGGAAACAACTTCTTCCCTTCCAGCAAACTGAAAATAACACCAGAAACTGAAAGCAGTTGACTTGTTCTTGAAAGCACGTGACTGCGGGGAGAGAGGGTTTGAAAGTAAACGGTGCTGGTTTCGTCAGCAGTCTGCAGTCCCCTGAGATCCTCCAGATGGCCGTTGCCTTGTCAATTGTCTGTGGCTTTCCTGTGAAAGGGCAGCCCCGGCACGTGGCGTCGGCATGCTGGGAGGTCGGGACTGCATTTAGCATAGGACTGCCGTGCTCTAGGGTAGTGGAGAGGAAAGTGTGTTAGAGCTGCCCTGGCGTCTCGGTGACTGCAAAGAAATTCTGAGTGGAAGCAGCTTTTATCTTGACATCTTTAGAGAGTCAAAGAGGAGAGCTGCAGCCTCCTACATGCTGCCGGAGGGCTTCCCGGCCAGTTGGTGTTCCTGGATTTGGTCAAGGTTTTACTCCACAGCAAGAACAATGTGTTCTTTCACTCTCCGTTCCTTTCCCCCTTTGTGTTCACTTTGCATCCAGCTCATCAGCCTTTTTCTGCCATAAACCATGATTAATCTTGGTTTTTTTCCCTAAATCTTTTTTTTCTTTGTTCCCATTTATTCCAGCTGAGTGACTCCGTGAACCAGATGAGAGACCACCAAACGCTGCACACTCTGCTACATCACCCATTGCAGCCCTCCCCTGCGTGCAGGGGAGGCAGGGAGGGCAGTTGGGAGGGGGTACAATTGATGGGAGGGGAGTAAGGAGGTGGTAGACAAGGGGCTTGGGGGCTGATTTGGTTGGGTTTTGTTTGGATTTCTTATTCAGCAGAATCATTGTGAAGAGGAGATGGCCTTCTCCTTACAAATCACAGTTTGGGGAGGGAAAACAATTGTACAGAGTGAAACATCTCTGCTAGTGATCAGATGCAGGTCCTTGACCTGTTAGGAGGGTAGGGCTAGATGCCGTTCCAGGCTTCTCCAGGACATTCAGGGCTTGTCTCATGGGCTCTCGCTACTCTGAGGGCACTGCAAAGTTTGCTGTGATTTTTTTTCTAAAGTCGCTTCCTGTCAGCAAGGACCAAAACGAACAAATGACTCATCATTTCTGAAATGGAAAGGAAAAAAAGACGCCATGGTCTTTTCCTGGAAGTTTTGTTTTTCTTGTTCTGCTGCATTCCTAAACCCAGGCATAGAGACTCCTCAAGGTTTCTCTGCTGCTGAACAGAGGGGCTGTGGCTCTAGTCCAAGCCTGCCTTACTTGGCAATGGGGTGGCTTTTCTGTGATCTTGACCAAGCTGGAATTCACACAATTCTGAAGAAATGCAAAAGAGACTTTCTTAATTGACTGCGAAAATAACACTTAACTGGGTTTTTTTTGCATTTCTTTTTAGATCTAATGGTGCCTTGTCTAACCTCTGAATCAATAATAAAATAACCCCTTTACATTTTGTATCTGTTGCTGTGTCCTCTTTGACCCGCAGACAGTGTGGAAGATGAGAGGAGGCAGATGACAGCATAGCCGACTAACAATTGAGCTGGGTGGATCCTCGGGCCTGATCCTATCTCAAGGATGTTCTGTGCAGTTGAAAATGTGGCTTGTAATTCCTTTTCTCTCTTTTCCTTGCTGAGTGTGCTCCAATACTTTATATCACCATAGCAATGGTGCCTTTCGCTGCTTTTCTCTCTCCTGTTTGTTCATGTGTGATGTTGAAAGCACTGAGCCCCCGTGTATCCCGACCCTTCCCGGTCAGAGCTCCTTTCAGGTATTTTTAACGGATGTAATTCCTAGCCTTTCCTCCCTCCTTTGTCTGGAGGAGCTGATGCTATTTCCTTCTCTCGTCCTGCAGTAACTGGAAGCCACATGTTGTGTCTTCTGTTTCTGCTCATTTGCTTTCTGCCTTTCATACTTTGTTGCATCCCTCCCTCCCCCTCCACTGGTGCCTCTCTAGCTACACAGGGCAAAATCTCTAAAGCAAGAAACTAGAGCGTTTCCTGGCCTCCCCTCACCCTGCCTCTGCTGGGACCCTGATCCTGTCTCTCTGAGGCATCTTGGAGGAGGGCTGTTCTTGATGTGCTGATGGAGGGTTGTCGTTTTTCCGTAATGGCCTTGGTTTACCCCCCTTGCAGCCCTGCTTGTGTTTGGAGCTTTGGTTTAGGCGCTCTGGACAGGCACCAGAAAGGGTCAGGCTGTATGTGCCCATTTCCTCCAGAAATGACTGGTTTCTTCAGCATAACTGGGTGCTCTCACTTCTCCGCCATTCAGTCTCTCTGTGCTTTGGTGGTTTTATTACTTCTCTGTACCTTCAATTAGCATTCTCTCTCTTTTGAAGGCAAGCTTGTGCCTCTCTGGTGTTTGTGGTGTTCCTCCCTTTTTTTCTCTTGATGATGCATGTTAAACTGCTCTTCCTCATTGTTTGGGATTGTGTCCTCTACTACTTGCCTGCTGTTGTTTTAAAAACCTGTTCTGCCTGCTCCTCCTGGCTTTCTAGTACGTGGGATGGAGAAGTCTTGGCTCCTCCAAGCTGGGCTTCTTCCGTTTGATCCTTACCTAAGTGCGAAGCGTGAAATGAATTGTCGGGGTGCTGTCAGAAAGGCTCCTGTAGGGAGGCTGTTTAGCTCAAGCCTGTGTCTTCTGTAGCTGGATCTGTTCTGTGACCTGTCTCTGTCACGTTGACCTTGAATGTTTTCCACAGCACATGATGCTCTGCAGGTGCCATAAATTCCTTCTGTTCAATGATTTCACTCCAGCAAGCTGCTTATCAGGCACTCTTTTGAAAACTGTGTTCGTATTTCATACACACAATTATTTAGCAACTATAAAAGGGGAAAATTCCTATTTATAGCACAAGGACCAGCATCAAATAGGACACTGAATTCTCACTGATAGAGGAAGTGACCTGTTCTCTAATGCAGCAGTATTTCTGCTGAAAAGAAACGGCATCTTGGATTGGGGGGAGGGATGAAAAGCCCTGGGCCATCTCTTTCCATTAAAAATGTGCTGCAGTCCTAAAAATATAATATCTGCCCTTCTCCTTTCCTGATGAAACAATCTGCAAAAGGGAGATTGGAGAAAAAACTTTTCACTGTGGATTTGCGGTTAGTAATAATGAGTCCACCGACTCCTGATGGTCTGGCTTGGAGCTGGTCTTAAGTTCCTAATTGATACCTGATCTCTGACCTTGACCTGGGAGTGAGAAGTCACTACAGAGCGCCTGCTGTGGGCAAGCAGCACAAATCCCTTGTCTGTAGAGAGTTTGTACAATCACAGTACACGTGTGCACAGCCCTGAAACAGAGCACATGGGGCTGAGGAACAAAGAACTGGCTGAGAACAATGAATGGAGGGGGTGGCAAGGTGGGAAGAAGGCTGGGGACACAGGCGGTAACTGCTGCGGAGAAGGTGAGTGCCTGTTGTGTCTGAGCCTGCCTCCCATGACTGCCTCTGTTCTCCCCTTCCAGGTATGTTGAGCCATGGCTTCTCCCAAGGCCATCACTGGCCTTTGTCTGCCTCTGCTCCCTGTTGTCACCCTGTCCTTCCCGTGGTCTTGCAGGCTCTTTAGGAAGAGCTGCGGTGGGTGATACCAAGTGAGGCCCTAGGAGGTGGAGGACCTGAGGATGGGATTCCCCCTCCTGTCGCTGTGGCAACCGTTGGGAAGGGAAGCAGCAGTGGGGTGTGATGGGCGGCTGAGTTGGCTGTGGAGGGGTGTGATGGGGAGGCTGCGGAGGCAGGGCTGCGCTGACATCACGCCGGGGAGGTGGCGCAGAGGGAAGGGGAGTGGGAAAGGGAGAGCCAGGGAGACTGCGGAGGGAAGAGAGCTGCATCGGGAGTGGGCTCCAGGGAGAGGTAAGAGATGTTCTGGGGACAGCGGGTTAGGGTGGGCTCCACGGGCGGCTGGGGGATCAGAGCCTGCCTCAGCATCTTTCTGGCTACCACACTGACGTGGGATGGCTCTTGGGCAGCAGCAATATTACACAGTGCCCTAACAGCCTGGCACAGCAGGGCTTGGTTCTTGGACAGCGAGACCAGGTCAGAGCCTGGCTGGCTGGTGCAGAAGCTGCAAATGTGTTCCCCCAGGATACCAGTGTGTGTCACTGACACTGCGCTGGGAAGAGCCAGGAGTACCTGAAATTCCAGGATGGGCTAAAGAGACTGGGGAGCAGCCGTGAGCCCTCTCTGGAGAAGGGAACTGGAGTTCCCTCTTGGGATTACAGCACAAATCATTGATGAAATGAATCAGAAGTTTGGAGACCCGGTCCCCCTGAGCTGCATTTAGTAATAGGAAGCTGTAAGCAGAGCTGGTACACTGGGACCGAGCCCACAGCATGCATTTGGGGTGGGAATCCTAAACTACACATCTCCAGCAGCCTCAGCACTTACCCTGCCTGTGCAGGAAGCAATAGTTCTGGGGAAGGCAGCCAGGTAACACGGTTATTGCCGGGAACTCCCTGGATGTGGATCCTGGGGATCTGCAGACCTGGAAGGCAAATAACAAAGTCCTTGAAACTGCTCTGGATGTCGTATTGCCTTTTAGCATAACGGTTGCATAACGGGATCTGATCTGCTAGTGGAGAGAACAAGGGGTGACGGTCACCTCTGTGCCCTGCAGCATCCTAGTGGTACCTACACGCTGTGCTGGCCCATGGCCCTGGGGTGAATTTCATCTCTCTTCCTAATCCAAAAGCTGGGCTCGTTCTGTAACATTTGAAAAAGCTGGTTTTACAGCTCTGATTCCAGAGCAGGGGGAGTGTATGGACTCTACACCTACACACAGGCTGGGCACAATGCCCTGCAGTATGTTAGCAAACTAGAAAGGGAGTTCATTAGCACCTACTCAATCTGTGCTAACCTGCCTTTTGCCCGTCAGGATCCTCAGTGAGTATCTGACTGAGGAAAGTACATCTGGGGTCAGAAGCCCATTGCTGGTAACTCCTGTGGATGTCAGAAACCAGTACAGGGGTGGAGATGGAAGAGGCACAAAGCTGAAAATCAGTAGGGCTGAAGAAACCTTGTTTGAAAACCAAGAACAGGGAAAGGCCGATGCTCCCTCCTCAACCATTTTGTTGAAATAACTTTCACACATTTCCTATGTTTTGCATGTCCTTTAAAGGGCTGGGGGCAGCAGTGGGGCGGTGGAGAAAGGCAGCCAGGAAAGCTTGAGTGTACGTGAGAAAGCAGAATTGCAATAAGAAGCATAAATATGCTTTAATTAGGGAAGGCTATTGCCGCAGGATGCACAATCCCCCCCATGAAGGTGCAGATGCTGGGTCTATAGGGAGCATTTGGGAGTGGCCCGGGGTGGCCATACTGCTGCTTATTTTATGGTAACTCTGCAAACAGCAACAGCTTGTGCTGCTGTGTGGGACTTCTTTGGAAGCAATGGGTTGGAGGCCCCATGCTTGGAGGCTTTTAGGAGCACGCTGTGGTGTTGCCACCCAGGTGGCTGTATGGCCAGCTGTGTTTCATGCCTCTGACGTGGGCGGGCAGGGGAGGAGAGGACCTGCTAGCAGCTCTCTGTGCCAGCCCTCAGTGCTGCACAGGGCAGCTGTGGTGGGAGGGAGCCAGCTCCGGATGGACCCAGGCGCTCCCAGATGAGACCCTGCCAGGCACGGCCTGAACCAGGCTAACGGGGGCAGGTTGGGAAGGCCGCAGGGAGGAGTTAATGCTGCTTTTCTGCAGCTTCAGTCCCTGAGGTTGCAGTTCTGCGTGGCCAGCAGCTAATGCAACTAGGACTGCTTCTAAGTCACGTTTCAACTTGATTTTTTTCAAGGGTACTCAAAATTTAGTGGGGTAGTGGCACCAGGACCTCCTACAAGCAGAAAGGCCAAGTGAACTCCCCTAGTCCTCGACCACCTTCACTGCTCAGCTGGCTCTCCTTGCTGTTCCCCTTATACTTGCCTACACTGCAAAAGGGATGATCATGTGAATATTACACAGCCTGGCATCTGCACATCAGCTAAAGCAGCTGAGTCTGACATGCTCCTAGTGCCTTCATGTGATCCTGTTCTACAGCTGTGCTGTATTACCTGTGTTTGGTCCCTACCATAGGCTATCACTGCTAGATAGACAACAATATAGAAATATAATAAACGGGAACTTGTGCTCTGCTGGGTGTTGGTACCCAACCTGCAACACAAGCCGTCCCCGGAAAAGAGGGCTGTGGACCTGTGAGTCTCTGCAGAGGCCTACGGCACTGGGAGGAGCTGCCCTTGTTCCAGTGTCCAGAAAGGGTCTTGGGAGCTGAGCCAGGTCCTGTGAGACGTTTTAATCTTTCCTATTCCACAGTCTATCTTGGCCATGACTCCACTGCAGTGAATGCTTTCCAGTACCTTTGGCAGGGACGCACACAGGCACTCACAGGCGTGTACCTTGTGTTTGTTTTCACTCCTTATCTGGTACCATTGAGAGCAGGCAGCACAGCAGCTGGGTCAAGGAGAGCAGGTTGGTGTGTTCCCAATACTGCCTAGGCCACCCTGGAGTCCCCTCTATCCTCTCCCTAAACCCAGGCTGAAATTTCCTTCTGCTGAGATAGCTGTTTGTTTAATAGCTGAGGTTACCTGAGTAATCAATAGTTCTCTGTTTTCCAACGGAATTATTAGCCCTTCGGCCAAATCAGCATTTCTATCTTTGTTGTAAACCAGGCCTTAACTCTCAGCTCTGGGGGGATCTAGGTGCATTCCCAACCTACCTGCGCAGAACCCTGCTCCTTTTCTTTCCTCCTGCCAATGTTGCTTCTTCTCTCTGAGGTTAAGCAAGAGAGGCTGGAAGCACATGGAGAAATTGCTGGAGCCATTTGACTCTCTTTGGTCTCAGCCTCTCTCTTGGCTGTGCCCCAACAGCTCATTCTCTGTGCTTGCTTCTCTAAGGAGGGTGATGAGGATGGGAGTCAATGGGATCCTCACGGCCAAGGGCATTGCTGATCTAAGTCCCAGTCCATGGGCTCCGGGAGAAATTGGCTCAGCCGCTGCCAGCAGAAGAAAAACTGTTCCCATCACACAGCAGGACCTGTATCCCAGAGAACCAGGGCTGGAAGACGAGGCGCCCATAGTAAGGCTCCACGGCTGCAAATAAATTTTCCTTGCAAACAGACGAAGGCACCGACTCCCTGGAGCTGGATTTCCGCTGGTTCCATCCCAGGCAGCCAAAGGCTGCGCTGTGGCTCTGGGCTCCAGTCTCCTCTGACTGAAGGAGGTCACAGGGTTTTTTTCTGCTGCTGGGGCAGTTGAAACACCCTTGCTGTGCATTGTTAGCATCTCTGCACATCTCTGTTATTTCCAAACCAGAAAAGGTCACAGAGACCCAAGAGAAACCCACTTCCCTCCTTCACTGGAACTCCTCTTTCTGCCTCACACATGCTTTTGTTGCCATCTCTCGCTTGCCAAATGCAGGAACAAACACTGGGGTTTGGCAGGGCTCAAAGCCTTGGCTTGTCGGATGGGAAAGAGGCATTCTTGGTCCTCAGCCCGGGGACAGGGCTCTGCTCCATGTCCACTGCCAGTTTCTCCAGCTGCAATTTTGGTGTTCATCCCGTGCCGAGAGCACTGTTCTTACGTGTCTGGGGATGGGCAGCACCCCTGGGTGCTGGGCTGTGTATCCTGCAGGAGATCCACGGAAAGTGGGCGGGAACAGCTGGAGCAGGACCCAGAGCTACGTGAACCCCAGCATGTTGCTGTGGCTGAGCTGCACGTACAGTGGGAAGCGCAGGAGTCAGCACTGCCTTGAGAGGCTTTTCCCCAAATATGCATGACGGCAGGGAAAGGCAGAGGGAGGCCACGTAAAGCCAGGGTGTCTCTGCTTTGTTTAAATAGAGCTGTTATTGCCAACAGTTGCCCCCTGAGAGACTGCAGGGCTTATGCTGAGGAGGGATCCCGTAACTCAGAGACAGCTGGGAGGCACTTGGCAGCTACTGCTGTTTCAGGGGCAGGCACTGGACTTTTCCTGGTGCTCAGGGGAACTGGGCTGGCAGCCCAGATCAGAGAGGGCAGGGCTGGGCAGATGAGAGGCGGTCATAGCCGCTGCCTCCCTGTTAGAAGGATGCTATGGAGCAACACCAGGGCCTGATTTCAGAGAAGCATTTGAGGTCTCAGTGCGCACTGATCGCCCCAGAAACCTCCTACTCAATTTTCTCCTGTGCACAGTCCAGCCTCCTCAGAAAGCACCGGGGCTAGTTTGCTTAAACACTGGCTAAGGCAACCCACAGATGAGATCAGCCCCTGAGAGGGAAAAGCATTTCTCATGGTGATGGAGGGGCGAGGGAGGGAGAAGAGGAATTTCCTGGCTGCGGTAAAGGTGGGCTCTGCTTGAAGAGAAGTTACAGAGAATGGGCTTGTGGTCATGGCATCAGGCAGGGGGAAGGAAGGGGTGGGTCAGCGGCAAACCCCGGCAGAACAAACCCCGTTTACCTTTCCATGCTGGCCTAGGAATGAAGGATGCACCAAACTACAACTTCCCTCTCCCCTTGCCCACCTTGTTCTTCTGCAGATAGAACAGAGCACTAGGGGAGCAGCCCTGGTCTGAACCAGGCTGAGGACAGGGGCTTGGCATCCAAGGGTCAGGCTGGGGAAAGATCTCGTCTGAGACAAGGGAACCCTGATCAAGCTGATTTTCAAAGTGAGACACTCCTACATTTCCCACCTGGTTAGTGCTGGCTCAGCCCTCTGGAAAATAACACATTTTCCTTGCTGCAGGGCCAGACGGCTGTGCTGGGAGCATTCTGCTGCTCTCCCGTCCTGGCTGCAGACGGGAGGTGCTGCTGGCAGGGTCCAGAATCACTCTTCTTTCCCCTTTTGACAGCTGTTGCTGGTTATGAAAATGGGAATGTTCCCTAGCCAGTTCTCGGCAGGAACTGCCCTTTCCAGGGCTGACCGCATGGGCTGTTTCTTCCTCTTCCCACCTCCTGACGGTAGTCACAGATTTGGGTATGTTCTAGTCTTGGCAAAGCACTGTCCTTCCCTGCTCCTCTTCCTCACACAGCACACAGGAGAGGCCTGTGGCTCTGGCCTGTGAAGGGGGGATGTTTGTTCTTTGGCCTCAGATCAATAAAATTTTTGAGTCAATTCTTTCCCCAAAGTACAAAGAAAGAAATAAGAAATGTTGCACTCCTGCTGTGCAAATTTATACCCCAAAGCTGTCAGTCTGCAAGTAAACCTTGCTCCTCGCACAAAGATCCTGACACCAGCTACCGTCCCCTCTCCCCAGAGTGCAGGACAGAGATCACACCTTGCAGGAGAGCCATTATTTCTTGCCACATCTGATGCAGAGGCCAAGTAAGTGTCCACAGCATGAACAAGGGAACACCACAAAAAGCTTAGCGAAGACAGGAAGGAGGCAGCAAGGCTTATTGCTACTGGAAGCTGTGGGTGTCCAAAGCTTAGCAAGATTTGCAGAGGGGTCAAGCATCTCTGTAGGCAGCAAGACTGTGCAGACGTCGCCACTGATTACGGTTGCAGCAGGGTAGGACAGACCAGGGTTCAGAGCTTAAGCCAGTTTCTAAGAGAAAAGAGCAGAACTAGCAGGAAAGGGAAATTACTCCACATCAGCTTACTTGCATTGTCCTTGCAGCAGCCAGCACTGGCTACTCAGAGGACACTGGTGGCACAGAAGTGGGTAGATTCAGGCCACATCCTACACAGGAGGTTGAGAGTTCCTCAGAAAGCCCAAATGGTGCAACTGAGCTAATTCAGAAAGAAGTTGTTTGGCTAATGCCAAGGTCAGTCTCAATAACTCCTTCCACCCTCTCTTCCGCTTTTGTTGTGCAGTGAGGCAGGAAGCTGAAAACTCCCTGGCTGATTTTGGGACCTCAGGCAGAGGTCAGAAACTGCCCTGGTTCTGAGTAACAGACGAGTGTGTTAGCACCAAGCCCCCTGCGCTCAGTTCCCTCCCTGACTCCTAGTGGCACACAATGACAGAATTTCCTTGCTCTTTATTTCAAAGCTCAGGGAAAATTTCTGCCACCAGTGCTGAGTTAAATAAAAAGTTGGTAAATTCAGGAGGAAATGCGGCTTCACACAGCAAGGCGCTAACCTTTGGAATTGTTTTGAGAGTTGGTTAAGTCAAATATGATAACTGGCTTGGAAATATCCTGAGGGTTTTATGACCTTTAAAAATGTCTGTACTTCTGTACCCAGACAAGGGTCACCAGACTGCTGCAAGACATGACCAGATTCCCTTAGAGAGATCAGGATAGAATTCTCTTCCTGTCTTTCCCTGTCCTGTTATAATTGCCCATTGCTCAGTTTCTGTAAAGCACAGGAATTACCCCAGGCCAGAGCAGCATGGCCCGAGCGCTGAGCACACCACATTGCCTGTTCCCATGAACCCCACTTTGGTATGAGAATTATCTCTGTGTTACGGCACTTCTGGAGGTGCCAAGGTGGTGTTTTGGAAACTTCGCTTCCGAGACAGAGTGTTACTCAGGGAAAGAACTACCACATCTGTGTCCTCAGGAGTACACACAGGGTTTAAGCCCCATGCTAGTGTTCTCCCAGATGGCCCTGAAGAGACCTGAGAGTTTCAGGTGTAGATGTTTCTCTTCCCCTGCCAAGATAAAAACAGTCCCTTTCATTTTTCTTATTTCGCTTTAACTGTCCCCAGCCCCAATGTAGGGCTGTGGTGGCTCTAAGAGGGTATTATTTCACAGCGACCTTCCCATGGCCATTGCTGAAGAGGCTCTGGGTAAGGAGAGACCCTCTGAGGGCAGTCGGCCTCTTGTCCTTGGAAGATCTGCTGAGACCTTTCTCTTCCCAGGTGTAAACGGGTGCTTTGTGGGATCGGGGATCAAACCTCCTTTGAAGCCAAGCAGCCACAGGGACAGGCTTCAGCCGCCACCTACCCATGACAGCAGGTCCCCCTGGTGCTCAGTTCACTGGAGCCTTCTCCCATTAGCAGGTCACTGCGAGCAGTGGATTATACCCTGGCAACAGGGACACTGCAACATGCAAGCCCCGAAACTGCAGCGCCTGCTCCACTACACAGCAAAATAGGTCGTGCATCAGCAAATGAAAAAGGACAGATGGTGTCTGCTAATACAGCTTAGTTTATGGCCTGCAGGATTAACTCACTAGTTGTCATGTCTGCAGAAAATAGGAAATGGGTGGGTTGGGTGGAGGAAATGTGTGGTGTGCCCAGCCCTACCTGTGTTTGTAGGATGCACTAGCTGGAAAGGATGTCAGAGATGCTGTGAAGTTTTGAGATGCTGCTGAAGGGCTGCCAGTGTTTCTTTGAGGGTCTGGGCACTAGAGTTAGTGCCTTGTACCAAGCCTTCCCATGCAGCTCTGGTTCCCACAGTCCCACAGCAAAGGTCAGCACTGTAGGGAGAAAGATGTTGAGCTGTGCAAGGATCCGCAGCAGAGACAGGGACACTGTTTGTGGTCTACACGCCAACAACGGCTCTGCAGGAGAGGCCCACAGCTTCCTGTCCTGCGCCAGCTGCAGGACAGCCTCCAGTTCAGCCTTTTGAACTCCCAAGCACCCACGTGTCTGCAGGAGTGAGACAGAAAGCTGATGCAGGAGCCTCAGGTCTTTTCAATGCCTTCTCTGTGACACACTGTTCTCCTTTCCTGGAAATGAGGCCAGTGCCTCACTCTGTTCTCCTTGCGGAAATCAAGCCCTGTGTGAGTGCTCTAGCTTCTTTGCATCTGCTCTCTGAGGGCAGAACAAACCCTTCCTCAGTCCTCCATGAATGGTCCTCCTGAAGATTTCACCTTGATCCTTGCTGCCTCTGCTGCGGCCAGATTTGCTCACATCCTGCAAGATGCTGAGCAGCCCGAAAAACAGCTGCCATCAGGGAGAGAGGAGACAGGAGAGCCTCCAGAGCCGGTGCTAGGTTCCTGCCCTGTCACACCATTTCCACGCCTCTTGCTGGTGGCACCTGGCTCTCCTCACTGAGTGCCTGGCCACCACCACCTCAACACAGTGTGCCCAGGACAGGCAGCTGCCTGCTGCTGTCAGAGGTGTTTGTCACCCCCCACCTTCTTCTAGCCACAACCAGCTGTCACAGGCACTGGGGTTTTCTCCAGTGACTAATTTGCCTGTGTTTATGCCAACACCAAACACATAATTGTCTGTTTAACAACTCGGGTGAGGAGGGAGTCTGGCTGCTTCCTCATACCGTAGGGATCAGACCAGCACTTCCCTGATGGCAGCACCCTACTGTGCTAAACCTTCTCAGTTATAAATCCCCTGTCATTAAGGACAGCAGGTTACCAGTAAGAGTGAATCGAGAGTGGGGATCGTTGTTACTTCTATCCCCAAAACTGTACAGTGAGTGTGCAGGACAGCAGGTGTGTAAAGAAATCAGAACAGCCTGTGCTTTTATTACAAAAGGAAATGCTTCTTTTGTAGAGGGCAAAAGCATGTCAGATTACTATTATAAGCAATTGCTTAACGCTCCCTACCTTTACGTCATTGCTGAAGTAGACGGCAGTTATCTCTGAGTCCCTGTTCAGGGTCTCCTTTCAATGCACGTGTATCAGCGACAGGTCAAGCCCGTGGCCCTCCTGGCTGGCTGAGCCCTGGGGGAGACAGGATGGTGAGCTACGTGGGCACACGAGCCTCCAAGTTCTTCCCCCTCAAAATCTCCCCACCTCCCACCTCTTTTTATCAGCTGCTGACAAGACTTGCCATATGTGTAGGTGGCTCCCAAGCTTACAAGATGATTCCCCGCTCCCCCCACCTCCATCCATGAGCGCGTTCAGGATTTCGAGGAGGGGGAGCGCAGCGTTCCTCCGTCTGCAGGCCTGTTCTGCAAGGGACACACGATGCTTTCAGAGAGCTCCATGTGGTAACTCTCTCCCAGGATTTCACATGACAGCATCTTCCGCAGAAAGTCACAGCAGGGAGTGGAAGATTGCTGTGCGTGTGGGTGTTAGGAGGGAGCAGAGTGGGATGGGGAGATGGAGGGGAGAGGAGGTGTAACCACAGAGTAAACTAGAACAATCCTCTTGGAAGCGCGTTGAATTTCTGATCCCAAGGCTCCCATCTCCTGCCTTTTCCTCGTCATTTAAAAGAATGTCAATCCTTGTTAAGTCCAGCAGAGAAAAAGGGAGTCAAGCAGAATCATCCCTTCCTTCCCAGAACACATCTCAGGGGACCACGAGAGGCAAACAGAACATGAACTAACTAGATCAACCCAGAAAGTGTGTGCAGATTTGCACACTGGGGAGAGCCCTCCCCAGCCACTGGTGTCTTCCCTGGGGAGACATAAACGGCCACTAATGACATCTCCATCTGAGAAATGATCAGAGTGCATGTCATTACAAACCAGTGTTTCCCCAGGGCCCTGGCAGAAAATGACCCCAGTGAGCTTCAGTTCTTGAATACACAGCTGCTACCTCGTGAATGCAAAGCATCCCTCAGCACAGATCTCAAAGCTCTCAGGGTTAAGCTTCACTGAACCCCTCTGACAAACCAAGATTGCCATCCCTGCTCTGCATCCAGGGGAGCTGGGGCCCAGAGAGGAGGAATAAGGGAAGCACACGTGCTCCTGACTGTTTAGCGCAGGGAGCTGGGATGAGAGCCCCCCACTGCACCTCTGAGAGGTTTAAAACTACCTTTGTGCCACTCGGGTCCGTCTGTCCCTCTCACCTTCATCTAGATGCTGTGACTACAGCAACCTCTCCGGTTTGTCTGCAAGGTGTCACAGCACATACCAGGCTGTGCCCCGTGGTGGGTCCTCAGGAGACAGACCCTTGAAACTGCCATCTGCATTTTGACACTGGTGAATCCTGATGCATCTGGATCCCTTTAACAGCCCTGGCTGTCCCATCCGAGCAGGGCCAAAGGTCTCAACCTGCCCAGCCAGACCGGAGCTGAGTCATTCCAGAGTGCCCCTGTCCAGCAACAACGAAGAATTCCTGGTGTAAAGCTGTTCCCCTCCCTTCTGCCACTTCGTCATGTCTGTGGCTATTTCAGAAAGCAGCAACACAAGCTGGATTTTCTCTAAACTCACATCTGCTCTGCAACGCAGCCTGCAACCCATGAACAACCACCCATCCCTGCTTGGGTAAAGAGGGAGAAACCCCGAGGAGACCCATGTACTTCTAGAGAAAACAGTCTGTTCCAGGGAGGGATTCACACCTCAGTGCCAGAATGACCTGGAGGTTTCAGGCAGACTGAATCTTTGTGTGTTCTGAAATAGCTGTTTCAACATCCCTCTGTGTCCTGCGGCCAGGGACGAGAGCAACAGGCAGTTATTTACTATACCTGTGCTATCTAGGTAACCAGGAAAGGGGGAGGCAGCCAAAGGGGACGTGGTAGGAGCCGAAGTTTCTATTTTATCGGCTGCAAACCAAAGCCGGCGCGCCTGCCTGCCAGTGCCCCACCGCAGCAATATTCCCGGCCACAGCACACCCCAGTCCCTCCATGCAAATACTCCCAGTCTGAGAGCTGACTTTCGCAATCCCTTCCCGGCAGCCAGCCTCTGCTTTCACTCTCTGAATTACGAAGGGGAGTTTTCATTACATCACCAGAGGCTCTTCCTCCTTGAAGCCAGTGACAGAGCTGTCATTCTGCTTTGTGGGGGTTTTTGGGGTGTGGGTGGCTGGGGTATTTCTCTGGAAAGTGGCCCTCTGCTTCCAGAAGGCAGGTTCAGCCCAGCCCAGCCTCCCCAGCTGCTCAGTCCCAGCTGGGAATGGCATGGGGCAGGGCAGGTTGGCTACAACTGGTGCCCGGACAAAGCATGCCCTGCACTGCTGCTGGAAGCCTTCCTGGGAGATACGGTATTTTCAAGCGGCTTCAAAAGTCGCCTGTGCCAAATCCTGCTCTGATTTAAGCAGCAGGGTTGGAAGTCAGCAGACTTCAGTTTTCTGCCAGCGTAAGCAAGAGCAAATTTGCCTATGGGAGCTGGGATTTGCGGAGCGGTTCACTGAAGCATTTGAATTCTCCCCCTGCCTCTTTTTTTTTTTTTTTGGTTTTGGTTTATCTTTTCAAATATCCCTCAGTTAAACGGTCAGACTGGTGACCGTTTCCCTGCAGCCCCAGGGAGGGGCTGAGCTGATCTCACTCCCATTCCGGTGACTTTCCAATCAGCCTCTTTCCTCCCCTCCCTGGCAGCCCATTTCCGTGCCCTCTCCTTCCCAGCCCCAGGTCCTGGCTGGGTTGGGGTTTTTTTTTTCAGTTTGAATCAAAACAAACTACCGGGTTCAAACTGTGCCCTAGTCAGGAACGTGCTGAGCAGGAGCCTCTGCTTCTGGCAAAGTCTACGGAAACTCGCCATGGAGAAACACATCGGCCATGGAGAACTTGTTTTCAAGTAGATGGTACGTCTGGACCACAGCATTGTCAGGACAGTAAGCAGTCTGTATCTCTGAGCTCCATAAAAGCACTGAATTCCCTCAAACCTATAAAGACTGGCAAGAAGTCTGCGCAGCTCGGGAGCGGGGAAGACGGCTCTGAAGGCAGCGTGAGCCCCTCGGATTTACCCTAGCCTCCCCCAGCCCTGTTTGTATCATGATTCCTCATATGAGGGAATGAAGAGTCATTTTTGCCCCATCAGCACGTTGCGAGCTGATGCCTTTCCCAGGGACTCCAGATGGTTTTGCTCTCTGTCTCTCTGTTTGTGTCTGCACTACTGGTAATTCAGGCCTGTCTCACATTAGCTTTTGAGATGAAACCTTCCCACAATTAGTTACAGTCTGCGTTCTTGCGCTGCAAAGGACGTAGGGCTGAGCTGTCAGAGCGCTGTCTGGGAGATCCGTCCCACACACAAGTCCTGTTCAGGTTTCTCTATTTCAGTCAGGAGTGTGATTTTTCTAGTGAAATCATCAAACCAAGACAGTCTCTGCTACAGATGGGTAGCGACAGCCATTTAAAGATGCCTTATACCTGGCCCATCTCAGACAGGAATAGCTAATTTCAATATAATCTTGTTTTACAGCAGTACAACATCTCCCCTTGCTTTCTCTCGTCTTCCTTTCCCACTAGTGAAATGAAGACAGGATCCTTTCCTGTGTCAGCCCGCTCTGGGAGCTCCACATCAAAAGTGTCAGAGAAATGCTAAGCATCTTCATGCCTGCCCACGACCTGCCAGGGACCAGAGCCCACCAACTCACGCTGCTCAGGGGCAACACACTCCACAGACACCCTTGTAGCATCCCTGCCTCTCTTGGAGCAGAACTGTTTGCCTCCCTTGTTAAGTTAGGTCCCTAATAACAGGGTTCTTGATCCCAGGCGGGAATTTAACACTCTGAGGCCAATCCTAAGCGTGGTCCAAAACTTCCACCTGGGCCATAGCCATGTGTATTGTGGCAGGAATGCCGGAGCGCAGCAGAGGCAAGGGAGAGCTGACAAACATCTAGGGAACGTAAGCTCTAGGGATGGACTTGGGTGCAGCAGGCATCTTGGGATAAGCACTATGTGAGGATGTATGGCAGGTACAGAATTAACGAAGAAAAGCACAGGGAAGGTAACAGGAGAGCTGAAGGGTATTAGGAGAGGAGGCGGCTTCATCTGTGAGCTCTTACGCAGGTGATTTACTCCCTCCGTGCCTTCATTCACCTGTCCATCAAATGGGGAAGCGTCATCATTATCTCTGCTGTACAGACAGGCACGGGGTCTTTGCCTACAGCAAGTCAGGCAGCGCGAGCACCGAAACCCAGGTGCTTTTGACTGTCAGCCTGGGTTCGGTTCACTAAACCTTGCTCTCTGTCCCAGAGGCACTGAACGGGGCCCTTCGCAGCCGGGAAGGAGCTTGGTAATAACTATGCAAATAGGTTTTGCTGAGAGAAATGATTTCAGGAATGGCGATAGCTAGAAGACAGTGATGAAGCCGCGCTTGCCTTGTCACATGAATAACTACAGTCTGTCCAGTCAGAAGCTGACAGTCTACAGGGAAAGCAGCCCCTTCTGTGCCGATTTAACATGCACTTCATAGACACGGCAGATCTTTCTGCTTCGCCTCCCCTGCATAATAAGAGGCAGTGTCCTTCCCGTTAGCTTATCTGCCTTTGAACGGGAGACGAGGTTGGCAGACCCCTGTGGGCACGGGGGAACCCTGGAAGGAAACGGAGGCTTTTAAATTTCTGCATGACTGCAGTAAGAATGCGGGTTGTAGTTTCAGTGCCTCTGTATGAAAGAGGCTAAACCCTGCGCTGGGGGAAGTGTTCCCGGGTGAGTAAATCTCCACACCACTCTTCACAAATATTATAAAGGAGGCCCACGCAGCCAGGGGCAAGATGCCCCAGCAGGATGAACGAATTCAGAGGAGCCTCCTGCAGTTACAAACCCCGCTCTCCAACAAGACACACGTTAAAAACCAGACTTCCATCGGGGCACGGCCCTCCACCCGCCCCCAGGAGAGCGCCAGGCCCCTTCACAACCCGCCATTAACACCAGGCCCCTTCACAACCCACCATTAGTGCCGGGCCTGGGATGGCGAGAAGCCTCTGGGGCTGGGTGAGGCCAACAGGCCGCCATGGCCCGGTCCGGGCTGGCCAGCGATGCTCCAGCCAAGCCCTGCGGCCCTGTCAGTGCCGAGGGCGGGATGCTGAGGGGAGCCGGGGCCGGGGACAGCTACCGCCTCACCGGAGCCCCAAGGCTTCGGGCCTGCCCGGCGGCGCTGCCCTCAACCAAAATGGCGGCGGCGGCGGCCGAGCCCGCTGACGGGCGGGGCGGGGCGCCTGCGCAGTGGGCGGGGCGGGGCCGCACTCACCGGGCGGCGGGGCCGCTTGTCGTTACAGCGCGGCGGAGGCAGCGCCCGGCGTCGCTTCGTGCCCGGAACGATCCCCCGCCGCGGGTGGACACCGTCGATCGGCAAGCACCGTCCCCGGTAGCCATGGGCTCCGAGCGAGACTCCGAGTCGCCGCGCTCCTCCTCCATCCAC
>VFFE01007693.1:2149699-2174642 GCA_008921705.1 Burhinus oedicnemus
GGGTGGCGGCGAAGAGGAGCTGGAGTGCCCGCTGTGCCTGGTGCGGCAGCCGGCGGAGAACGCCCCGCGGCTGCTGTCGTGCCCGCACCGGTCGTGCGGGGCTTGCCTGCGGCAGTACCTCCGCATCGAGATCACCGAGTCCCGCGTCAACATCTGCTGCCCCGAGTGCAGCGAGCGCCTCAACCCCGCCGACATCCGCCGCCTCCTCCGGGACTCCCCCCACCTCGTCGCCAAGTACGAGGAGTTCATGCTGCGCCGCTGCCTCGCCGCCGACCCCGACTGCCGCTGGTGCCCGGCCCCCGACTGCGGGTGAGTCCCGGGGGGGGCGAGGTCTCCCGGTGGGGTGCTGCCCCCTCCGTCCGGGGACAGCCTGGGGAGGGGGGACCTGCTGTCCCTATAGGGTGCTGCCCCCTGTGTCCTGGGACAGTCTGGGGAGGGGGACCCGTTGTCCCTATAGGATGCTGTGTCCTGGGACAGCCTGGGGAGGGGGGACCCCTTGTCCCTATAGGGTGCTGTGTCCTGGGACAGCCTGGGGAGGGGGACCAGTTGTCCCTATAGGGTGCTGTGTCCTGGGACAGCCTGGGGAGGGGGACCAGTTGTCCCTATAGGGTGCTGTGTCCTGGGACAGTCTGGGGAGGGGGACCCGCTGTCCCTATAGGGTGCTGTGTCCTGGGACAGCCTGGGGAGGGGGACCTGCTGTCCCTATAGGGTGCTGTGTCCTGGGACAGTCTGGGGAGGGGGACCCGCTGTCCCTATAGGGTGCTGCCCCCTGTGTCCTGGGACAGCCTGGGGAGGGGGGACCCGCAGTCCCTATAGGGTGCTGCCCCCTGTGTCCTGGGGCGGCCTGGGGAGGGGGACGCGTTGTCCCTATAGGGTGCTGTGTCCTGGGACAGCCTGGGGAGGGGGGACCCGCTGTCCCTATAGGGTGCTGCCCCCTGTGTCCTGGGACAGCTTGGGGAGAGGGGACCTGCTGTCCCTATAGGGTGCTGCCCCTTGTGTCCTGGGACAGCCTGGGGAGGGGGGACCCGTTGTCCCTATAGGGTGCTGTGTCCTGGGACAGCCTGGGGAGGGGGGACCAGTTGTCCCTATAGGGTGCTGTGTCCTGGGACAGTCTGGGGAGGGGGACCCCTTGTCCCTATAGGGTGCTGCCCCCGGTGTCCTGGGACAGTCTGGGGAGGGGGGACCCCTTATCCGTATAGGGTACTGTGTCCTGGGACAGCCTGGGGAGGGGGGACCAGTTGTCCCTATAGGGTGCTGTCCCATCCATCTGTCCTGAGATGGCTCGGGGAAAAGAGACCCCCACCCTGGTGAGGTGCTGCCTGTCCCCAGCAGGTCCTGGGACAGCTGAGTGAAGTGGGACCTACTGTCCCAGGGGGACGCTGCCCTGTCCCCAGCAGGTCCTGGGGATGGCATCCCAGCTGGTATGGTGCTGGACCCGCTGTCCCAGTAGAATGCTCCTCATCCCCACCAGGACCTGGGGATGGCATCCCACCCACTGTCCTGCTGGGGTGCTGCCCGTCCCCACCTGGGTCCCAGGACAATTGATGGGCCTTGGTACCAAAATGACACTCTGTCTGTCCCTACTACCTCGCTAGAGCACTAGGATTTGACCTTGGGGATTGTGGAAATACGGACAAATTGGGTACGAGTGAATAGGACTTGAAGGGGGTTTTAGCTGAGCCATCGTTTCCCTGATTTAAAAGAAAGCTTTTTTTTCCGCACAAATGGGAAGCGTGGAGTTTCCCCAGCCGCACGCATTGCAGTGAGCCGTGGGGACAGTGCATTGGGGACACCCTGCAGCTTCCATGGTGGGGAAGAAGGAATGGTGAACGGTCACTTTTTCCCAGCGAGGATGTGGATGCATGGCACAGAGGAGTGATGTTGACTCATTATCCATTGCCTAAGCGGGGAAATGTCTGTCTTTCCAGAAGTCAGCCCAGCCAAGCTCGATGACTTTAGAGTTATCTGCGCGTTGCTTTCATTTTCTCTTCTCTTTTCCTTCAAATGAACTCTGCTAGGTTTCTATTTGAGCGTAAGCCAAAGCTGCCTGGAAAAGGGCTTTGTTCGGGAAACTTAGAGAAGTGCTGCGAAGTTTAGCTACGACTCGGCTTGGATCGCAGTTCTGGGTAGCAAGAACATGAAAGGAAAGTTTGACCTAGTCGTCAGAGTGGAAAGCCTGGTGGGAGGGTTGTGAAGATTTAATCGGAGCGTTGTAATAGCCTTCCTATGCAAATGGGTTAACCTGGCTCAGGTTACCCGTTTCGCAGCCTCTGAGCATCGCTGTGTAAGGGCTTGTTTCTTCAGAGGGACACGTTAATAGCGCGCGACGGCTTTGCCCCTTTTTGAAGCGAACTGAGTGCTGGATCTTGATATTTCGGTGGCGCTGGGGATATGATCGGGGAGGACGGAGCAGGTTATGCTGCCCGGAGAGCGATACCGGAGGGAATGCCCCTGCTTTTAACCAGCTAGAGAAAATCCGGTTCCCGCTTACTGAATCTCAGCTCTTTGGCCGCTGTGATATTTATCTGCATTCAGGATAAGGTGTAAACGCGACGTACGTCACCCAGGCCGTCTGGTTGGAAGGAGCCGGCCCCAGCACGGCCCGGAGGGCGTTGCCTCTTTGACAGTAACCCAGCCTGAGTCTGATCCGGCCGTTGCTTTGGGGAATTTGGACAGACCGGTGTCACACGCAGCTCTTTGTGCGAGCAAAAACCTCCTCCCCGCTTAGCCCGCTAGCAAGGGGAGCCGGGCGACGTGCACGGGCATCCTCCCTCCGCTGGGCTGCCCGGCAGAAGAAAGAAGCGATGCTGGGGCTGTTGGGGACCGGGCAGCTCTCGTGGATCCGTGCTGCTAGTGCGTCTGTAGCGCTCGAACAAAGGCTGTTGGGATCGGCTCTCTGTCGGGGAGAGGAATTAATCACCCTATTCATTCTTCCCGGCGAGCTTGCGTCGCCGTGCTTATGTAAAGTCAGGCTATGAATTATTTACAGCGGGCTTTCCCACCGTAGTAGCGCCGGTGTGCCGAGCGGGAGCGTGGGGCTGGGGGGCACGGCGACGATCGGCACTGGGTGTCACCCACCGCCGAGGTGACGGCGAGCGAGGGGCTGGGGGGCGATGGTGGGCAAAACCCTGGGCGTGTGGCACGCAGCATCCTGTGCCTTCCACGCGTACCGCAGTCTTTCGTAAATGAAAGAGCTTGGCTGCGCTGCGGGGAGGAGGAGGAGGAGGAGGACCAACACAACACCGGTGCGTGTTGCCATGGAAACGCTGGTCAATTGATGCGCCATCAATCGCCATACAAATCATTTTTCTGTGTTTGCAGCTTTTTTTACCAACCCCCCCCCGCTACAATCAGGTGGCATCGCTGTCTAGTGTTTGTCACACTGCATCTCTCCTAGAAGCTTGGGAGAATAACAGCCTTTAGAGAAACGGAGCTGCGTAGGCTGAGCTCGGTGAATGGGGCTGGAAGCAACTGGTGAGGCTCTGATCCCCGCGGAGCGGCAGGAGGAGGGATGGAGGCAACTCCTGGCCATCCAAGGAGGGGGCTGGCAACAATGCTGTGCGATCCCTGAGGTCTCGGGAAGACACTGGCTGTTGTTGCTGCGTGGGGAAAAGTCAGAGTTTCTCTTTTTTGTCCACTGGAACAGCTTGGAAGCGGCTGTTTAACACAGCGATGTGGATGTGTCCGAGGTCAGGTGAAGAGGGGGCGTGCGTTGCCCATCCAGACGCTGTCGTGGCTAATCTTAAGCACGTCGCTTCAACAGCCTCTTTCTAGTCGACCTTGACTTCGGAGATGTGTTATTTCTTTCCCCAATAGACGGTCAGGCAGTTTATTTCCCCGCAGCTGGGGGCTTGGTCGTGATATTTGTCACTTCAGCTCTAGGAATAAAATATAAATAGTGACGATTTTCATTTCTCATAGGGTTTGCTCCAGTGTCTAAATAAAAAACAAACCAAAAACCAACCAACCAAACAAAAAAAACAACAACAAAAAAACCCCAAACCAACCCTACATCTCTCGTGAAGGGTTAATTTGGAGCACAGGGTTGCTTAATATATTACACTGAGCTTTCCTAGCCTGCTGCTATGATTTGAAACAGCAGCGTGTTGTAACGCAGCTGGTCAGATGGAGCTTTTTGGGGGTTTTTTTGCCAGGAGTAGGTCTTTGGTTGTACAGTCGTGGCAGGGTAAGGATGCTTAGCAGGATCTTCCCTAGACGAGATGCGTAGGAGTCACTGTGGGTCAAGTTTGTCCCTCCCAAACCCCCGGGCCGTCTGTATCCTGTCTCTCCTCGAATATCGGCATCGGGTGCGGGAGTGCAGGGCTGCTGGTGCACGAGGAGACCCTGTAGTCGTGCCTCCCGGCCCTGCGCGGGGCGCAGAGATGTTGTTTCTTTGGCGATTATGTCGTACCCTGGCAGGATGAAGTCGCTCAAACTCCCACGGGATATGAATCATTGTGGTGTGACACATTCAGCGGTTCTCACGCTGCTGCCTCTGAGAAGAGGCAATACAACTTGAGCTACTCGAGCTCTAAATATAAAACCTTGAATAGGAGTTATTCTCCTCTGACCGCTAACAAAAATACTGAGGATGAACAACAAAAATATCCTTCGCCATACTGGTGTCGCCGGAGTGGAAGGCACCTCTGGAACAGCCCCTGCCAGTGGAAACAAGCTCAGCCTGGATGGCTGTAAGTCCGCTTTCCTACAGCGGAGCTCGGTGGTGCTGCTTAGACTTCTGCCTGCGCAGCACGCTTCCTTCTGGAAGCGTCACGCTACTGTCGGAAGAAGTGAGCTGGTTTTTGCACGTTCGGTTGGTTTTACTCCAGTTTTGGCTTCCTCCGGAGGCAGAGCGTGGTTCTTCACTGCCCTTTAAAAAAGGGAATTCTGCGGAGACCGACAAGAGCTTGCTTCTTGAGATAGCTACACGTGGAAACCCCTGTTGTTCCACTTTTTTAGAGTCGTTCAGTTGATAGAAGCGCCCAGGACAACCTCAGCTTTCCTAAACTCCTCCGGGCTGTATTACATCCACCCATATGCCTGTCCTGAGGAAGCGGGGAGGGATGCATTTAGCCGCAGGTGCCTGGGAAGAGCAGCGTGAGCCTGTCCTAGGAGCCTGAATCGGCAGAAAGAGCAAATTTTTAGCAGGGCGCGTTGGGCAAGACAAATCCGGTCGGTGTGAACTGACAGTGAGAACTGCCAGCAGTCACTGAGGAGAGGACTCGGTATCGTAAGCTCTCTGTATAAAAGGTATCTGCCCCAAGTAACCCAATTAACACTGCTTAATTTCAGGCCCTGCAGTGCAAGCCGCAGGACCGGAGCGAGCGGGAATTTGCCTTGCGTGCGGGCTGCGGGACGGCCAGTGATGGGAAACGCTGAGGTGGGAGAGGTGGGCTGACCTGCCCGTGTCCCTCGGCGTAGCCTGAGGTCTCTCCTGCGGCAGCTTCCACCCTTCGTCTCTTCAACCAGCTGCTTTGGGCAGAGCCGCTCCGGCAGCGACGGCCTCCCGTGCCGCCCCTGGGCAGGCTGGATTAAAAGGATCGCTGGACTGTCGCTTGATAACTTGGTCTTTTACTAATTCCCCCGGTGTCTTCTTCCTTCTCCAGTTACGCGGTTATTGCCTACGGCTGTGCCAGCTGCCCCAAGCTGACCTGCGAGAGGGACGGCTGCCAGACGGAGTTCTGCTATCACTGCAAGCAGATATGGCATCCCAACCAAACCTGCGACATGGCTCGCCAGCAAAGGGCGCAGGCGCTCCGAGTACGGACCAAGCACACGTCAGGCCTCAGTTACGGACAGGAATCCGGGCCGGGTATGGATTCGTGCGGGTTTTGGGGGTTTTTTTGTTTTGGTATGGCTGTGAAGCTGAGAAGGAGCCACCCGGTGTGTGCCCTGTCCCCGTCCCGTCAGAGCAGGGGGGGTGTTAGTGCCCTGCGGGGGACGCTGCTGCCGCGGCACAGCCGAGGGTCTCCGGCAGCCGCGGGTGAGGACGGCTGTGAAACTCAGAGTTATTTCCCATTCTCATGCGCCTTAGGACAAATCCGGCAGGCTCCTCCAGGAACACAAACCAGAGCAGTAGGTGACGACGCTCTTTGGGTCATTCCACGTCACGACGGCTCCCCCTCATCCGCCCCAGCTAGGCTTGTGGCTCTTTTGATCTTGGCTGTTCTTGCTTCTTGCTCATCTAAACGCTGAACGAATAGGTGCTTTTTACCCTCGCAGCTTCGCATTTGCCTGCTGCGGTAGTAAAGAGCAGCACTCATGGCTGGCCGAGAGCGGGCAGCCTCGCTCCGTGCGCTGTTAGCTCTTAGTAATGTCGGGTACACAAAAAATGCCAACCCACAGACTCCTACGCTGCCCGGTAGGAGCTGCTGTGTCTACTGAGTTAACGTTCGTTAAAAATAACTGTATTGGCTCTGGAAGTGGGCAGTAAAGCCATTTCGTAAAGTCCCGCCCTACCCCCAAACAAAACACCCTGCTTTTTCCTTCTGTGCCAGCAGCGAAAACGTTAACACGCTTATTTAGGATGGAGCCGTTGTGGGCGGCTTCGTGGTAC
Organism: Burhinus oedicnemus; assembly: GCA_008921705.1. Lineage (NCBI taxonomy): Eukaryota > Metazoa > Chordata > Aves > Charadriiformes > Burhinidae > Burhinus > Burhinus oedicnemus. The sequence goes on from VFFE01007693.1 coordinate 2,156,256, forward strand.
GTCGAGGTTCAACATGCCCCCGCTTAGAGGTCCCTGAGGATGGACAGCACAAATACTACCACGGCCTGCGGTACAAACCGGCAAGCGAAAAATAGTTTCTGAGTTTTTACGCCCTTTTAAAGGAAATCCCTGCCAGGAAGAGCTTAGCACATAGCCACTGAAAGGGAGGTTCTCGAGACAGTGGTTTTTCCCCACCCCGTTCCTGCTGGATTCAATGCGGTGATTAATAAGGTGCGAGCTGGTCTCGACAGCTGGATTTCGTATCGGCGAGTGTCGCAGAGGCTGCCAGCAGAGCCCCGAACCTCTGCGCAGCCGTTGCACAACGGTGATCAGATGACGCTTGACTTAAGAGATGAAGAACCCTTATTCCCGGGGTCTGGGGACTGGCCAGCCTCCGCACCGGACTCCCGTGGGCGGCTGCAGACCCCGTTTCCCCTTTTGGCTGCTTTTGAAGGCCAGGTTCGGAGTTTCTCCGATGCCGCCTTCACCCAATTGTTCTGTTGTTCTTGGCCCATGAATCATCTCAGTGGAGCAATTTAGTAATGGCTTGTTCTTAGGCTGTTGCCTTGGCTAGCGCAGGGCAGGTATGACTTGTTCCCGGCATGGAAGCGGGTTCTGGAATACTTCCCCTTCAAGGCTAGAATAAGCTTTTAAAGCGACTGCTGTTCCCAGTCCCTGCTGTCCAGGCAAACGGCTTTGGTGGGATCTCTCGGCAATGTTGTCTTCTCGCTCTGAAGCCAAACTAAAGGCACAACCGTCCCCGCTTTAGCTGTGACGAGGGAAGGTGTCCTGCCCCCGCGGGAAACAAGGGCTTCGATCCGTAACGAGATTCCCCCCTCGTCGATTCTTCGTACTGGCAGCGGAATCCAACTCAATCCCATGCTTCCTCCCCGTAGCTGATGACATCAAGCCGTGTCCGCGTTGCAGCGCTTACATCATCAAGATGAACGACGGGAGCTGCAACCACATGACCTGCGCGGTGTGCGGCTGCGAGTTCTGCTGGCTGTGCATGAAGGAGATCTCGGACCTGCATTACCTCAGGTGAGGAGGAGAGCGGCATGCCTGCGTTCCTGCCCATGGGGCAGCCCGGGCTTCTCTGAGGCTGGTTGGAGGAGCTCCTCTCATCCCCCCGCCTCACCAATCAGTCAGGAAGATTTTTTTCTTCTTTCTGACCCAAAGAGCTGAACTTTCTCCCCACACTGCGGTAGGAGGATGCTCTTCTGCACCAAGAAAAGCTCCTCCTGATACGGCCGCATTTGAGAGCGCTTAGCGTTCTGGATATTAAACATACTCCCAGTAGCGTGATAATCACCTTGATGAGCAAATTAATCTTCACGGGGGTGGGGAAAAAGAGAGGAATCTTTTCTGCATCATCTATCCACTTCCTAAGTTTTGGGTTTTGTTCATGTGGAAGTCGAACTTGGGGTGCTCAGGAACACTTAGGAATCGCTGTGTTGTTAAAATAATTTCTTTTTCCCTTCCGTTAAGCCCCTCCGGCTGTACGTTCTGGGGCAAAAAGCCATGGAGTCGTAAAAAGAAGATTCTCTGGCAGCTGGGCACGTTGATCGGTGCTCCTGTAGGCATTTCCCTCATCGCTGGCATTGCCATTCCTGCTATGGTCATTGGCATCCCTGTGTACGTCGGGAGGAAGGTGAGTGTGGAGAGCAGAAGGCTGGAGCTGAAGGGTTTGGGGCGTTCTCTGTACTCGGGGCATCTGACCAGAAATGTAGAGCTGATACACAGGGTGGATCTCGTCGTAGAACCAAAATTCAGTTGTCTCTTCTCAAGCTTGTCTTATCTTTTGGGCTTTGTGTGGGGAGAGGGAAGGTGGTGGCTGATAGCCGTTCAGGCTGAAGTCCTCTCAAATGCGTTTCGTGTTGCTCTCGTGCCTCTGCCTTGAACCAAGAGCACCCGAGGAGAACCCCGGTCCCTCTTTAACCCATCCTGTGACGATGGGCTCTGTGGGACAGCGGTTGGACCCTGAGCTTTGGCTTGCATAAGTCCCTCGTGTTTTGATGCTGACCTGCTACCCCAAACCGCGGGATGCTGTTGTGTGTCTGTGCTGATAAAGAGGCGCCAAGAGGGAAGAAACGACATGTCAGCACCGTACTCGTAGCTGCTGCTTTTTCCTGAACACAGACCCACCTGCTAGATCTGATCTGTGGTCAAGATTAGGTTCTTTATGGGCTAATGCAGCTGGCAAAATCACAGGCTTATTAATGTCTTCTGCTGGTGTTTGCTCACGGCCAGGCTCTGTTCTCACCTGGTGCTTCTCCTTCCATCAGATCCACAGCAGGTACGAGGGAAAGAAAACCTCTAAGCACAAGAGGAACTTGGCCATTACTGGTGGGGTCACCTTGTCTGTCATTGCCTCTCCAGTCATCGCTGCTGTCAGCGTTGGTAAGCGGCCACAGTCCCTTTCCCTTCTGGTGGGCCAGTAGTCACCGAGACAGATGGGTAGCCCAGCCCTGTGAGGTGTGTGTGGGGGGGTGGCCAGAGGACAGTTTGCCGACTGCTGCTGCGTGCTGAGCTGGGCACATCCATCCGTTTCACATCCAGGCTGCACGTCCTCGTGTGTGCTCGAGTTGGCCTGGAGCCAGCACAGGGCTTGTCCGGAGCACCAGCTTGCCCGTGCCACAGCCCGTACCGGAGTCCCTCGACACGCGGAGGTGTCTCTTCCCCGTGGACTGGTTTGGTGGCTGATGTCTTGGGGGTTCGACTGAGGCTGTCTGTGCTCTTGGGGTTCCCTCGTTCTGCGCTGCGGCAGCAGGAATGAAGGGCTCCTCCGCTGACTATCTGCAGAGTTGTGCACTAGGATCTTTCTGTGTTAAAAGCGACGTAAAGACAACTGAGGGGGTCCCCATCCCAAAGAGTCCTTCTGTCTGCCCGGCACAGCTCAGCCTTAAGCTCCTCTTAACTCGGCTCATCCTACTCTCCAGGTATTGGAGTCCCCATCATGCTGGCTTACGTCTACGGTGTTGTGCCGATCTCGCTGTGCCGAGGCGGTGGCTGTGGAGTTAGCACCGCCAACGGAAAGGGGGTGAAAATCGAGTTTGACGAAGACGATGGACCAATCACAGGTACTGCCTGGTAACGGGTGAAGGGAAGGGGGTGAAGCAAGACCCCGTCATTGCCTCTTGTAATGAAATGGTAGGGGGTCTTAATGTTTCCCAAATCCAAACATCTCCCTCTACCTGGGTTTGGCTAGAAGCGGTTATTGGCTTCCATCTTCTGCTGGTGATCAGCAAAATCTCAGCTCTTGGTTGCCCTGGAGGAGACGGGGAGACAGTCTGAGACACGTGCTGCCTGCTGGCTGCCCCCCAGCTCTGCCAGCTCCGTCACAGCCGGACGGTTCCCTTGCTGATCCCAATTTCCTATGCCGTTCTCCCCCGCAGTGGCTGATGCCTGGCGAGCCCTGAAGAACCCCAGCATTGGCGAAAGCAGCATTGAGGGGCTGACCAGTGTGCTGAGCACCAGCGGCAGCCCCACCGACGGGCTCAGCGTGATGCAGGGCAACTACAGCGAGACGGCCAGCTTCGCCGCCCTCTCGGGCGGCACCCTGAGTGGTGGTGTCCTCTCGGGAGGCAAGGGGAAGTACAGCAGGTAACTGAACTGGTGGACACAGCAAGAACCGGGGTAGAGGCTCCCAAGGCCTGCGCTGGTTGAGCAGGTTTATTTTGGGGAGTTCTCCAGGACGGCGAGCGATCCTTCTTTGGCTTGGGAGTCGTGTCCTGGTATTGTTACTTCTTGATCTGTTGTAGAATAACTAGTCCCGGCAGACCAGGCTACTTCTGGAGCCGGTGCTAGGCTGGTTCTTGCAAGGAGGACGGAAGATAAGTTTCTGTCCCTACTGAGCTCCTTGAAACCGCGGAGCTGATGCTTCGGGTTATTTGGGAACAGCGCAGAGATGCCTGCGCGGCCTGCTTAAAGATCTTCCAGTCCTCTTATCCCAGCCTACAGGTTTTTGATGTTTCCTGTTCCCTGGTGGCCTATAGCAAGCAGGGTCAGTGCTTTCCAAGTCAGGAGGTTACACCACAGTTTTCCTCTAAACTTGCCTGTGAGTCAGTTTGCCGGGTAATTAGAGACACGTGTTGATACGGCAGCCAGGATATAATCATGGCTGCGTGCTAGATCTGTGGAAATCTGTTCTTCGCAGGAATTGCGTGAGTCATAGATATAAACACAACTTTACCTTCGTCATGGAAAACAGAATGGGTTTACCTAAATGGAGCCAAAAAATGAGACTAAATGAGAGGAACCATTAGGGTTAAACTCTGTCATGCCGAGCTGGGCCAGCACAGAGGGTCTTTTGCTTGCCCATGATGAAGAGTGACTGGTTGGTGCTCCTTGGGGACCATCTAAGGCATTTCTGAGGAATCCTCCTGTCTTCTGCAGGCTGGAAGTTCAGGCAGATGTCCAGAAGGAGATTTTCCCCAAAGACTCAGTCAGCTTGGGGGCTATCAGCGACAACGCCAGCACCCGAGCCATGGCTGGTTCCATCATCAGCTCCTACAACCCCCAGGACAGGTAGGAGGACGTGCGATGGTGAGAAGAGTGGTGGTAGTGGGTGTCCTGGAAAAAAATCTGTGCTCCGCGAGGTGCCGCTGTGGGTGGCGAGATGACTATAGTCGCACCAGCCTGCTCTTCTGGAGCTGGCAAGTGGATTGATCTTTTTACTCGCATAAAAGAAGGACTGGGGACAATTTGGGAGTAGCCTCCATGGGTAATGTGGAGGCTGAGGAGGGGATCTGCAGCCCAGGACCCTCAAGGTCTGTTCCTGGCCCCGCTCACAGGGACTCTGGTGCTTTCCCAGTTCAGTTCCTGGCTCACAGCCTGGGGATGATCTTGGCTGCTGCTAGGAGGAACTCAGGGAGAGCAGTGAGTGGTGGTGTTTCCCAAATGCCGTGGAGTGATGGGGAGCATCTTGCTCGTGTCTGGGAAACATCATCTTGTAGGTCCAGTGATGCAGTGCCCGGTGGTGACCCAGTCGAACCCAGTAACTGTACCCAGTAACACAAGGGTGCTTGTTTCTGCAGGGAGTGCAATAACATGGAAATCCAGGTGGACATCGAAGCCAAACCAAGTCACTACCAGCTGGCCAGCGGCAGCAGTACAGAGGACTCTCTGCATGTCCACACCCAAATGGCAGAGAATGAGGAAGAGGAGGAGGAGGAAGAGGAGGAGGACGGTGAGCAGGAGCAGACGTGCAAACACCAAAGCTGTGAGCAAAAGGACTGCGTTGCCAGTAAAACCTGGGACATCACCCTGGCCCAGCCTGAGAGCATACGGAGCGACCTGGAGAGCTCCGACAGTCAGTCGGACGACGTGCCAGACATTACCTCGGACGAATGCGACTCCCCCCACTCTCAGACTGCAGCAGCCTGCCCGCAGACCCCCAAAGCTAGAGGTGCCGAGAGCCCAAGTGCCCACCTGAGCCACTGTGCCCAAGCCGAGGGCTGCAGGCTGGATGAAATGGTCAAACTGGAGTGCATCGAAGCCAGAGTATGAAGTGGCCTCCTGCTGAAAAGCACACTCGCTGTCATCGCATCTTTTTGGGGCAGGGTTGTGTCCGTGTTGGCTTCTGTTTGCGATTTTCCAGCTGGTTCCCCAGCCTCGCCTCGGGGAGTTGCTGTTTCTTACGTGACAAAAAAAGAAAAAGGAGAAAAAAAAAAAAAAGAAAAAAAATCCCCCGCCCTCTTTTTGTTTTAATTTATTGGTTCAAGCTCTGTGAGGTGTGTAAGAGTGTAAATATGTACGTGTGTCTGTATGTCTGCAACCATCCTAAGGGACTATTTGAATAAAGACTCTGGTTGTCATTCGACTCGCATCCAGCTCGTCCTTTCCAAAGACGCACGGTGAAGTCCTCTGCCGGGTGACATCCTCTGCCTGCCCCTGCTCAAGCGTTTGTAAGCGCTGCCCTAGCCCCAGGCATGGGGAAAATGGGGACATCTCCTCTTCTGCCTCTAGAGAGCGGGGACCGACAGCCTTGTCCCCTCTGCGGCGGCGCTGGGGACGCTGCGTGTGCCATGCAGGGCTGCAGTGGCCGGACCCGCTTTGTCCTGAAGCGGGGCTGCGTCTCTCTCCTCCCCGCTCCCTCTGCGGCAGCTTAAAAAGGGGAAGGGTGGGAAGTAACGCTGTGCTGAGCCAAATTCCCAGGCGGGATATTAGGGACAAGTGTCTCTGAGCCTCTGCCCGGACCAAGCCCTTCCCCGGACCAGTCCCAGGAGCCAGGGTCACATTGCTGTCCCTGTAATTAAATTGTCGGTGCCTCATGGCTGCATGGGTGTCCTGTGGGTGCTCAAAGCATCCCTGGGATGAGCAGAGCCAGGCTGCTCTTCCCGCAGCCGCTTTGGCAAGCCCTTGTCCCCAGCCCCTCTTGCTGTCAGTAACTTCCCTAGAAGCTTCGTTTGGGCGTTTGCCACCAAACTGGCTTCTCTGAGTCACCTTCTGGGAAGTTGGCACCAGCCCTGATCCCTCCTTTTCCCTCTCTCTGCAGGTCGATTCCCCGGTACCTGACGGTGCTGGTCTCTGCCCCGTGGTCCGGCCGCATCCCACCCGGAGGGGCTGCCCTTTCCCACACCCTCAGCCCATGGCCTTGGACCTGTTGGGCTGGATCCCAGCCTGCTGCCAGCGCTTTAGGGTGGACTGACCTGAGCGTGTCGGGGATGGCGGGGATGGATGGGGAAAGGGATGAGGGAGCGTGGCATGGCGTATCGGCAGGGCATGGCACAGCGTGCCACGGCATGGCTGCCGGCTCGGCAAAAAGGGGAGCGCAAGGGTGGGGACAGGGCTGTGCTTCACCTCGGCGAAGGTGGAGTTATCCCTTTGTTCGTCCTGGGGAGCTGGTCCGACAGGAACTGGAGTGGCAGTGGGGTGCAGCAGGTGAGCTTCTCCGGTGGCCTGGTCCCGGTCCCAGTCCCAGCCCTGGTCCTGCCCGGCCATGTGGGAACCCTGATGGATCCGGCTGCCAACCCGGGGGCTGAGGGCAAAGCTGTCCCCAGGGGCATCAAGGGGCTCTGAAGATGTGTCAAATGGGTGAGTCCAGGTCTGGTGTGGTGATCGCGATGGGAGGGTGCCCCAGCCCTGCCCGCGGCTCCAGCACTGCCTGCCTGCAGGGAAACTGAGGCAGGGAGGGAGGGGAGCCGAGGGGCAGGGAGGGAGCTGGGCTGAGCACCCGGGTGACGGCGGGAGAGTGGCCCCAGGGTGGGTCCTGATGGGGGAACGGCCCCGCTGCTGCTGCCGTCACTCCTCAAAGCGCTGGGTGCCGAGGGCCGGCGCTGGAGCTGTCGTTTATGGGCAGCTGCTCTTCCCGGAGCTTCCTCATCACTCCGGCAAGCCCCAGCCCTTCCCAGTCCCATCAGGGACGCCTGTCCCCATGGCTGCTGGCCCCACACAGCTGCCCCGGTCCTAGGAAAGCCGGCTGGAGCAGTGGTTTGCATACTTGGGCTGCCGGTGGCTACCACCATGTCACCTTCTGCCTCGTCCCCCCACCGGCATGGGGCATGTCCTCTGGGGCTGTCCCCAAATGCCCCCTGCCTGTGCTGAGCGTGGTGCAAAGGCGGGAGGGATGGCTCGGTGCCGGCCACCCCACACCGTGCAGCCTCCTTGCCCAGCCCTCCTCTCCCCTCCGTCTCAGGCCACCTCGATCCTGGCAGCCACCAAAGGGTCCTCATGAAAACGGGCCTCATCCTCCTCATCATCGGGCACCTCAACTTCATCACCGGCTCCCTCGTCCATGGCACCGTCCTCCGCTTCGTGGTCAACCCCCGGGACGCCATCTCCCTGCAGTACGCTGTCGCCAACACCGCCTCTGTCATCTCCGCGCTGCTGGTACCACGGGCTGCGGGGCAGGGGGGGACGGGGATGCGTGGGGTGCATCTGGGGTGGATGCAGATGCATGCAGGGTGGGCAGATGGGATGCAGGAGGGCGCAGGACGGATGTGCTATGGATGCAGGGTGGGCAGGAGATGGGATGCAGGAAGATGTGTGATGGATGTGCTATGGATGCAGGGTGGGCAGGAGATGGGATGCAGGAAGATGCGGGATGGATGTGCCATGGATGCAGGGTGGGCAGGAGATGGGACACAGGAAGACACAGGATGGATGTGCTATGGATGCAGGGTGGGCAGATGGGATGCAGGAAGATGTGCGATGGATGTGCCATGGATGCAGGGTGGGCAGGAGATGGGATGCAGGAAGACACAGGATGATTGTGCTATGGATGTAGGGTGGGCAGGAGGTGGGACGCAGGAAGATGTGTGATGGATGTGCTATGGATGCAGGGTGGGCAGGAGATGGGACACAGGAAGACACAGGATGGATGTGCTATGGATGTAGGGTGGGCAGGAGATGGGACACAGGAAGACGCAGGATGGATGTGCTATGGATGTAGGGTGGGCAGGAGATGGGACATAGGAAGACGCAGGATGGATGTGCTATGGATGTAGGGTGGGCAGGAGATGGGATGCGTGGATGGATGTGCTATGGATGCAGGGTGGGCAGGAGATGGGATGCAGGAAGATGTGGGATGGATGTGCTATGGATGCAGGGGGGGCAGGAGGTGGAATGCAGGAGGATGCGGGATGGACACTACTCCATCTCCCCTTCCCTGCTCTAAATAAGCCTTTCTAACACAAAAACGAGAGGTTAAATGCACATGGACTTGTTACTGGATGGAGAGCAGGGGAGATGAAGCACTGCACCCTGTGATGCCGAAGTGGCTGGATGAGCTTTCAGGGACAATGTCAACAGGGAAAGGGGACTGATGTCCCTGGGGTGGGCGGGCGCCACATATCGCTGACCTCCCTGCATTTCCTTACAGACCATCTCCTGTGGAATAGCTGCCCTCATGCTGTCCCACTACCTCGCTCCCACCGCCCTCGTAAGCACCCCCAGCCCCTCGCCCAGCACCCAGCAGGCTGCAGCCATCCCAAGGAGTGTGCAAAGCCGCCACGTCCCCTCGCTCGGGGACTGTCCCCGGGGAGGGAATCTGGACAGGCGGCCATGCGCAACCTTGGCTCGCCGTGCTGTCTCTTCTCTTTCCTGCTGCAGAAATGGGCGGTTTTTGTCCTGAGTGCCAGCAGCAGCCTGGGCTGCCTGTCCTGCCTGCTGGGGCTGACCGTCTCCATCGGGCTGACGCTGGACAGCCAGGGCCGGGTGCTGCTGGCCCCCTGCACCATCCGCAACAACGCCCTTGCCCCGGTCTCCCGCGAGTGTCCCTTCGATCCCACTCGTGTCTATGTGAGTTTCCAGTGGGCTGCGGATGCCTGCACTGGGGATGTGGGGGGACTTGCGGGGACCTAACTCCCCGTGTCCCCGCAGAGCTCCACGCTGTCCCTCTGGGCCATCTCACTCCTGCTTGACTTGATGGAGATTGTCTTCGGCATCCGCTGCCTCCTGCTCACCCTCGACCTTCTCCACCTCAGCTGCTGCTGCCGCCGCAGGGCACACCGGAGGAAGGTGACTCCTGGTCCCTGGGCTCAGCACCGACCCGATCCCGTGCTGGGCTGGGACAGACCCGTCTGGGCTCAGGGGCTCTGGGACAGGGGTAGGACTTGCCAACCCAAAGCTCTCAGCCCCCCGGTCCCACTCTCAGCAGTCTTCCTGGCTTGCAGGTCTCCTTGCAGGCAGTCCCTGCGGAGAGCCCTGAGCCTGGGCAGTGCCTGGGATTGCTGAGGCTGGACAGTGTGGAAACTGCCCGGCTCTGAGCAGGGCTCAAGGGCCGACCCCGTGGATGTGCCCCGGCCAGCCCTGCCCTGCCTCAGCACCTGCACAACCCCACGATGGGACCCGGCTTCCCCTCCAGCCTGGCTATGGGGTAGACGCATCCCCTGGACGCCACCAGCCAAGAAACATGAGCCCATCCCCATGGCCTCAGGTCACCTGGGGCTGCAGCGAAGGAGGTGACCAAGCTGGATCTGGAACCTGCAGGGAGGAACTTTCCCCTCGGCATCGACGGTCCCTTTCCCACCGCTGACTGCACTGACACAAACTTTATTCTGCAGGTATTAAAAGACCAGAAGCGTGTCCCCTCCCCGCGGCCCCCGTCCATGCACCGGCCATGGGGCCACGGGGAAGGGGCTGTCCCGGCCCGCGGCCGTGGCAGTGTGTGCATGCGTGGGGGTGCTGGGGGGCCCCCAAGCCACCGGGTCTTTGTCCCCTGGGCCGTGTCCCTGTGCCCACTGGAGATGCAGCGGTGGCTTTGCCATCAGCCTTTCCCACCGGGCTGGGTTGTCCCCCTGCTCCGAGTCCCTGATGCTGGGGGGGACCATCCTCGCTCGGGGCAGACCCTGCCTCCATCCTTCCCCCAGTAGAGCCAAGGCAGGAGCCCCCCGGCGATGGGGACCGTCCCCCCGGGCTCCCCCTTGCCCCAGCCTCAGCCAGGCTCCAGCTCTCTCCCCACAAGGGGCCGTGGGGGCACGGTGATGGGGACCACGGGGGCTGGGCAGGGGACAGTGGCAGTGGCCGGCTGCAGGGCAGGGGGTGATGGTGGGGGGCCGTGGGGGTCTGCGGGGGTCCGTGGGGCTCAGAGCTGTGCGGCGCCGCTGGGGTCGCACTGCAGCAGGCGCACGATGGACGGGTCGCTCTTGGCACCTTTGATGAACTCCTCCAGCGAGAGCTTGCCTGCGGGGGGGACACACGGCTCAGCCTGGTGGCCACCACCCCATCCCGAGTGCGTACACGGGACGCGGAGACTTCCCGACACACACCACGGACACCCACCCACCTGGGATGAGCACCCCTGGGGTCCGCTCCCAGCTGCGGGAGCACGCTGAGCCCCTCCGGCTGCCGGGGCTCCCCCCAGGCACGCCGGCGGACGTGAGCCATTTAATCAGCGCGTGTGTGGCTCCTTCTAAGACCCCCGGATTTAGCCATGAGACCTTTCCCTTAATCCCCTCCATCTCCTCTCATTTACCGTCATTATTAGTATCCATCTGTCGGAAGATTTTTTCCGTTCTTTTCTCCGGAGTCGATTCATCTTCGGGCATGTTCATCACTGAGGAGACCATTTTGTAGATGGCCTGGAAGAGGGAGATGGAGATGAGGGTGGGCGCAAGGTGGGTGCCTGCCATCGCCCACCGGAGACGGGGGACAGAGCTCTGGGGTTCGCTGTCCTGGGAATGGCGTTTAACACCCTCCACGTGCCATCAGGCTCCGGGGAGCTTTAGCTATGGATGCAAGCGGCAGCCCCAAGGAAACAACCCGGCTGCAGGAGGCAGTTGGAGGTGCTCCTGCAAGGAGGAGATGCCCACCAAGATGCCACCGCGACAGCCTCGCGAGTCACCTTCCGATGCCGACGCCACCGGGTTGTGGTTTGGGCAAAGAGAGCATCTCCTGTTGGTCTGCCGACAACACGTCCCTCTGCCCCGGGGTGCTCGGGGACGGCTGCGTGCACCCAACCCTCCCCGGGAGCACTGTGAGTGGGGCCAGCGGGAAGAGCCATGGGACAGGGTGACAAAGGGATGTCCCCAGGACAGGGAAGGACCAGGGGATGTCCCGGCATAGACTGATCCCTGCAGCCGCAGAGCTCAGCGAGCGGCTCTCTGCGGGCAGCAACAGGCTCCATCCCAGGCACTGTCAAGCCCTGTACCAGGAGCAAGGGTGTATGTCCCCAACCCGTCCGCATCCTCGGAGGGGACAGCCACCATTAGGCCAGGGTGACACAGGATCACACACTAGGAGCCACAGCGGGGCGAGGGAGCCCGGTACCTGCACGATCTCCAGCATCTCCTCCCGGCTGATGTAGCCGTTGCCGTCCAGGTCATACATGCTGAAGGCCCACATGAGCTTCTGCTCCAGCTTCCCACGGGAGGTGACGCTCAGGGCGATGATGAACTCTCGGAAGTCGATGGTGCCGTCGCCGTTGGTGTCGAAGGTGCGGAAGACATGCTCGGCGAACTTGGAGGCATCGCCATAGGGGAAGAAGTTGGCGTAGATCTTCTTGAACTCCTCCACATTGAGGATGCCGGAGGGACAGTCCTTCAGGAAGCCCTTGTACCAGCCCTGCAGCTCCAGGTCGGAGAACTCCGTGTTTTCCCGCAGGTCCTGGAGCATCTCGGGACGCAGTTTGCTGTTCTGCTTCCCCATGCCGCTGGGATATGCCGGCCGTCCCGGGGGACGAGCGCTGCAGTGGAGCAGGCGCCTGGCCCGGTTCAGGGGGGGTCCCTCTGTGCTACAGGAGGGGAGAGGGACGGGGCAGCGCTCCCTGGCAGCCCCCGGACACCCGGACAGACATGGACATCGATGTGGTCCCCTCCATCCCCGCTGTCCTCTCTGAGCTGTCGGGTCCAGCCCCGGGGACCACCCAGCTCTGGGCAGTGCCAGCCCCCTCTCATTTGCGTAATAAGCCCTTATAGCTCATTTGCATAATATATAGGCGATATATAGCTGGCATCAGGAGGACAGAGCAGCCTGGAGGAGGGGAAGGGGCCAGATTCGACCCCGGCAGTGCATTGGCTGGGGCTCTGGGTCCAGCCCAGCTTTGGGGCTGGCCGGATCTGGGTCAGCTCCTTCGGAGGGAGGGATATTTTCAGCTCCTCCACTGCCTCCGTTAATATTTGATGCCTCCGGCTGGCACCGGAGCCCCAGGGAGGGCCGGGAACCACAGGTCTCTGCTCGGGTCCCCCTCCTTGCTTCAGGGTACCCACACCCCTGGGGGACCCAGCACACCCCATCCCGCCGGGGTCACCCCCGAGGAGCACAGAGGGGCCAGGAGGAGGTCAGGGTGGGTGCCCAGCGTCTGGCCGCACACCCCAGGTGCCCACGCTGGGGCCTCTGGGGGGACCTTGATCTGCTGCCCCCACCCCAGGTTGTGTTGTGACCCCTGTGTGGGGAGACGATGAGCTCAGGGAGCTTCATGGGTGCATGGGGGGCTTCAGTGCCTGGAGCACCCGCTGTCTTACCCAAAGTAGAGAGGGGACCCAGCACCCCCGAATCCCCCTTCCTTCAGGATTGTAGGGCAAACAGGATTCCCCAAGAGGAACAGCCCAGTAGGGCTGGAACCCCCAGACAAGGGAGAGTGGGACCTCACAGTGTCTCTCCATCACCCCCCCAACACCACTCCAGCAGCCTGGGGAAGGATCTGTGTGTCCCCACCCCACTCAAGGGTCCCAGCCAGGGCCCCCCTGGGGCTGGCACGACCCCCACCTCCACTGCCCACAGGAGGCTGTGCCCCCTCCCCACTGCCCAGGGCAGCTCCTGCTGCTGGGATGGGAGCCCACGGGGGGCTCAGTGCCCCGAGAGGGGCTTGCAAGTACCCCCCCCGAAGCGGGCACCTTCGGAAGGGTGATTGGGCACCCCCAAGGAAGATGCTGCCTGGGGGGGGGGGCTAGAGGGGATTCCCCCCAAACCGGGCACCCCCGGAGAGAGAGGGGTTGCTGGGGACACACCCGAGGAAAGGTCCCCCCCGGAGGGGGGAGTACAGGACACCCCCGGAAAGATGTGGAGGGGCGGGAAGGGGGCACAGAGCATCCCCGACAAGATGCGGCGGAGCCGGGGCGGGGGCTCTGCAGCCGCCGGCGGGGAGGGACGTGCCCGGGGGCTGGATCTGTGCCTGTGCCCCGGTCCCCTCGGTCTTCCAGTACCCCCTGATTCGTGTCCCCCACCACCACCGGGTCCCCCCATCCCCGCCGCCTCCTACCTGCCCGGGGACGAGCCGCCGCCGCCGCCGCCGTGCGCCAACGCAGCCCGGGAGCACCCGCCGGTAGTGCCCGCCGCAGCGCCGGGCTGCGGGGGGGCACCGGCTCCGGGGGGCACCGGCTCCGGGTGGGGCACCGGAGACACCGGCAGCAGCTCCCCCGGGAATCTCCGCCCACTCCGGGGCCCCACGCACCCCCCCATCCACCCACGCGGGACACTGCCCCACGCAGCTCCCTGCCGGGGGGGTCGGGGTGCAGCCCCTGGTCCCCCCACAGCCGGGCTCTGGGGTGAGGGGAGAGACCCCTATTGCACCGGCAAGGGCTGGAGTGGCTCTGGGAGGACTGGGAGGTCTTGAGGCACAGGAGAACTTGGGGTACTGGGAGCACTGGGGGCACTGGGAGCACTGGGGGCGCATCGGCGTTGCTGTGTTGGCACACCAGACACGGGAGCCGGGGTCTCAGGCTGCCTGCGGACCCGGGCCGACACGACGTGCCCCTGGTTGGGTCTTCAAGGGCTGTGTTATAAATGTCACTTGTCCCTTCTGTAGGGTGCCATCCTGCCGCGAGGTGGGTGGGCTGGGGAAGCACAAGGATGTGTAAACACACACACATCTCCCTGTGCAGGCACCTATTTGGGGACCACTCTCTCCACCACATGTGCCACCCCTGCCATCACACCTGCCTGTCCCCATCCTGTCCCCTCGGAAAGAGCCACTGCCCCGCGACACAGGCCAGGGTGGTCCCCGCAGGGACAGAGAGAGCCAGGGGCTGCGAGGATCCCCCACGCGTGCCATGGGCATCCCCAGCTCCCGGGCACAGGCTTAGCCTGTGTGCTGGCCCAAGAAGGTGCCCAGCCAAGTGTTTTGGGGCTAGAAGGGGACATTTTGAGTTGAGTGTCCCCAGCATGCAGCCAGGGACCGATGCGGGATGGCATCGCAGCATCCTCAGTCATTCCAGGGGCCGGAGCAAAGCAGCTTTCAGCAGCTGCTCCAAGCACTGGGAAAAGGCTCCAGTGGAGACAGATGCTCACTATAAGGAGGTGCCATTCCCGGCAGGTTTTCCTGCGTTCCTGCACCAGCTCCGTCCATTTGCAAAGCCCGGGATTGTTCAGCAATGCCGCGGGGAGCAGATGGCAGGGGCAGATGGGAGGAAGAGGCACTCTTCCCCGAATTACACAAATAAACATGCATAAAGTGATTAAACCCACAGCCCCGTCACTGGTCTGGGGGGAACGGGGAAGGGACTGGGGTGGCTGTTGCGGAACGGGGAGCTGGGGGGGGAGGACTGCTTGGAAGACCCAGGATGGGGCTAATTCACCCCAAAATCTGCTGGGCACCCAGATTAGTGAGGCTGAGAGGCTGCAGGTGCCTGTTGAGGGAGATCTGGCACCTCCAGGCCTGAAATGCCAACCCGACGCGAGGCAGGAGATGGGGACCAGCCCTGATAAAGCGGCCGGAATCCACGGGCATCTTTTGCCACACCGATCGGCACCACTCGCCCAAACTGCTCCCAGGCCGGCGAGGGGACCCAGCCCAGCCGGTGGTCCTGGCCCGTGAGGACCACGGGGACCTCACTGTACGACAGGAATGAACAATTATTAATAATTATTATTAATAATTATTAATAAAGGCAATATTGGTCTCTCGTTGTGGGTTTTTTCCCCCTTTTTAATAGTCCCACGGTGGTTACCGTTGCCGGAGGACTCTGGAGGACCAGAGACCCGCACAGGCACCTTCCTGCCCTTCACCTGCACCTTTCGGTGCTGAGCACCCTCCTGGGCGCTGCCATCTCCCCTTCAATTCCTTCTCACCCTCCACGTAGCAGCAGCCGTGTCCATGTCCCAGCCCGGCCGAGGGGCCGGTGACTCGGAGGGACTGGGAACCCTCCGTGAGGTCCAGGCAGGGGTCTCGCACAGGACCAGCGTTGAGCCCGAGGGGTGTTTCGGGAACGGGATTGGGCTGGGAACAAGGGAAGGGGCGATGAGAGCTGCTGCGGCGGCGGTGTCTCCCCCCATCCCATGTAAGAAAGATGCTTGGAGGGGGGGTACAGGGTGAGGACTGGAACTGGGGCTCTGATGTGAGCAGAAAAAGGAGAGATTTGGGCCCTTGGGGCTGAAGGTATCCTGGGGGGGGCCGGAGCCGGGCAACCCCCCATGCTGGGTGATGCTGAGGTTGGGGGACGGGTTGGGCCCCCAAGGTGGGGGGGTGCCATTTCACCTCCGATAATCTTCATATCTATTTTAATCCCTCTCTGCATGAGTGGCAGAGGGCACAACTGACGCAGGCTGATTTGAAAGCATCCCATTTCCGACTCAAACCCAGCCCTAAACCCACCTAATCCCTCGCGCTGGAAGGGATTGCAGGAGGGAGAGGGAGGATAATATCGGGCACGGGGGGCGCGGGCAGGGCTGTACTCTGCCATCAAACATTAAGTGATTTATGGGGTCCCCAGGCTTGGGGGGGTAAATGACCCCCAGCCCACCCCCTCCTGCTCCTCACCCCGCTCCACCCTGCAGCCTTGTGTTTTTTGGGCACGCAGCCCCCTCCATCACCCCTTGCAGCCACGGCTCTTGCTCCCACTGGCCAGTTTGGGGGTTCAGCTGTGCCACGGGGAGCAGGACTGTCCCCTGGGGGTGTCAGGGCCCCAGAACAGCCAGGGCAGGGAACAGCACTGGCTCGGGGCTGGCTCCCACTGGCCCCAGTCTTGTGGGCAAGCCGAGCCCGTGGCAGAGATGCTGCCAGGAGGATGCTGAAATGGCTGCGGGTGCCGCTGCGATGCCTTCCCCACCACCGGCAGGGAGAGAGACGTGGGATGTTGGTGATGCCCTGGCTGGGAGATTCCCCCTCCTCTTCTTCCTCCTCCTTCTTCTCCTCCTTCTTTCTTCTCCTCCATCTCCTCGAATTGATTTCTGCGGGAATTTCCTGCGTTGTCATAGCAGCCGTGAAGCCCTGGAGGCTACGCCGCAGCAGGGCTGGGTGGGAGGGGGCTGCAGGGGACACCCTCTGTCCTGCCTGGGGACACCCCCCACAGTGTATCCCTGTGCCCCAGCACGCACACGCACCCAGGACAGCCGTGTCCCCTGGGGGGGGACACAGCTCCACACACACGCGTGCACGTAGGGCAAGATGTGTTGGGGTCAGCTTTGGCGTGGCCCCTGCTGCTGTCCCCAAGCTGACAGGGCTTGGTGGCACCCAGGGTGCCAGGGCTTGACACACCATGGTGGGACATTCAGGGGCTTTGGTCATTTGGATGCCAGCATCGGCCACTCTGGCCTCGCCGGCCCCACGTGCCGGCGGGAGCATCCTCATGTGCTCCCATGCATCCAGGCTGGCACAGGAGGAGCCTGGGTATGGCCGGGGAGGCTGCATGTGCCCCGGGACGGTGCCCTAAGGAGGGTTAGTGCCCAGCAGACAAACAGACACCGTCCCCGCAGCCTGCTGGGGTACTGGGATGAGCTGGGAGAGGAGAGAGCAAAGCAAGAGGGGCTCAGCCCCTGGCCGTGGCAGCAAACCCAACCAGGGTCTCCCCGATACCCTGCAGACCCCTCTCTGTTGACCCACGCTGACCCCAGAGCTTGTCCCCATCCCCACCCCATGCGGGGCCCTGCGGAAGACACGGTGAAGGTAAGTGGAGCCGTGGCGGGGGCGAGGGGCAGGGGCTGCAGGAATAGCTGAGGATTAAAAGCAAATGCCCAGATAATGAGGATCTTTGGTAAAAAGCCCATTTGTATAATTTAAATCTCTAATAGGCTTCCTGGAATACAAAGCCCTTTGTGATGCCCGATCTCATCTGGCTCAGGAGCCGATCGTTCGCTAAATCTTGACTTAGCGCCGCAGGGATGCAGGGATGTTTCATAACGGAGTGGCTCCATCCCATGTCCCCACGGCCCTGTGATGCCCACGCTGCTGCCCTGGAGCACGTACAGCTCACCTTGCCCGGGCAGCCAAGGTCGGGGCTCCTGGGGACATGAGTCCTGGTCCCCATTGGGCACACGCGTGTTGGCACCTAGACATGTGTGTTCAGCAGTGCCATGACATGGAGCTGGGCTGTGTTTTGGGGCAGTTTGGGCACAAGCAGGTCCCCAGCTATATAAAGGGTGGGGGGGTGGGGAGTTGTGCTGTGGGCACCTTGGTGCCCGCTTTTCTCTGCCACCTTCTCTGGCAGGGGCCCCAGAAGTGAAAAACCTCTAAGGCTTTCCCTGCCATGGAGGCAGTTTGTCACCATGCCTGGAGGGTGGCAGGGTTCCCCAAGCTGTGGTGGGGACAGTCCATGGCCAAGGTCTTCCCCAGATTGTCCTGCCCAGGGATTTGGGGCTGCTGGCAGGGATGGCTGAGAGCTGCAGGGTGGCCAGGACGTGCCCAGAGCTGGCTGGGGGGCTGCAGCTTGTCCCTGCTGTGTGCCACCATGGACGTCGAGGGCTGCGGAGGTGACACCACCATCCTGGGGAGGTCACAGCCCCGCTGAGGTGGGCATGGGTGAGACCGGGAGGTCTGGCATTGGGGAGAGGGGGAGGCCACCTAGAGGGGTCCAAACCCAGCCTTGACCCTTGTTCCCCCACCCTTCCTAAGGACCGGAGGGGTTAAACACCATCGCCACTGTCACCAGTGCCACCAGTGCCACCAGTGCCACCGCCACAGACGGGCCCCGGGCTCCCTCTCGTGGCATCTCGCCCCATCGCATGTGGTGACCGAGGAGCCACTGGGACTTAGGGGGTGGCAGGGGCAGCGGGCCCGGGGGGGACCTGGGCGGG
>VFFE01007693.1:2174662-2219066 GCA_008921705.1 Burhinus oedicnemus
CCCCCAGCACCCTGCCAGCCTGGCACTCAGCACCCCCTGCACTCCCCAGCACCCTGCCAGCTTGGCACCCAGCACCCCTTGCATCCCGAGAGCACCCCCAGCAACCCCCAGCACCCTGCCCGCCTGGCACCCAGCACCCTCTGCACCCCAAGAGCACCCCCAGCACTCTTCCAGCCTGGCACCCAGCACCCCCCAGCACCCTGGTAGCCTGGCACTTAGCCAGGGGGTGCACCCCAGCACTGGGGGTGCCCTGCACTCCCCAGCACCCTGCCAGCCTGGCACTCAGCACCCCCTGCACCCCGAGAGCACCCCCAGCACCCCCCAGCACCCTTCCAGCCTGGCACTCAGCACCCCCTGCACTCCCCAGCACCCTGCCAGCCTAGCACGCAGCACCCCCCGAACCCAGAGAGCACCCACGACACCACCCAGCACCCTTCCAGCCTGGCAGCCCCCCATGCAGGACCCCCCACACCTGCACCTCGTCCCCAGTCCTCCCCACAGCCCTGCTCCCCTTGGCGCATGACCCCTGCAGTGTCCCCTTGGACATGCAGAGTCCCCCCAGAACACAGTGTCCCCCTGACACGCAGCATCTCCCTGCGGGTATCCGCAGCCTGCCAGGAATCCCTGGGGTTGTGGGGGTCAGAGGTCCCGGAGCAGTTCCCGGTGAGCGGCCATGCAGGTGACGCGGTACTGGGTGAGCTCTGTGCAGGGTGCCTTCACCCCGAGGGCTCAGGGTGCTGCAGGGAGGTGCAGGCAATGGTTGGGGGTGACCGAGCTGCTCCTGGGACACAACTGCAGCTCTGGGGACCAGGGCTGGGCCAGGGTCTCCTGGGGAGCAGCAGCACAGGGTCTTCCGGATCTGCCAACATCCCTCTGTCCCACCATCATCCCCTGGGGACCCCAGGGCTGGGACTGTCCTTCTTGGAGGGCAACTGGAACATCTCCACACGTCACATCCATTTCCCTCACGGGCTGCACAGGAGGCAGCCCAGGCCAAAAAGGGCCCTTCGCAATGGCCCTGTCCCACAGTGCTAATTTAGGGACAGTTTTCCATGTCACGAGGACGTGGTTTCCGTGCTCGGCTCCTGCCAGAGCCCAGCCCAGCATATTTCGGGTGAGGTGGGACAGAGCAGGGGCTGGGACACAAGGAGGGGAAGGCTGGTGGCCTCCCAGGTGTCCATCTGGTGATGCGAGAGGGAAGAGGAGCGACTGGCAAGCTTAAGTGCGTAATTAGAGCTGTGACTTAATTGGCACATCAGGGACATGCGATGGGCATCGCATGACATGAATAGTGATGTGCTGGTACAGGCGGAGGAGGCTCCGCATCGCACAGGGAGGCAACGGGAGCCCAGAGGGGACTGGGGGGGGCACAGGACATCCCAAAAAGTCTTGCCTGGTGGTGGGAAAGGAGAGGGGACAGGGAAGGGACAAGCACAGCATGGGCAGCCCCGTGCATCCGGGGGTAGCCGGGACCTACATCCCTGGAGGACACCTCAGTGCGGTTGTGATATCCCAGGGAACCTGCCGAGGATGGTAGATGTCACAGGGCTGGAAAAGAGCAAATGCTTCCCCTTTATTTGGAAAGGGGAAAAGGAAAAACCAGGGAATTACAGTGTTAACTGTGTTCAGCCTCTGGAAAAAATACCCGAACACATCAAAAACCCTCTTGTGGGAGCCTGGGAGGTAGCGGGGGAGACAGGGACCAGCCCTCTCGCATCTGCCAAGAGCAACCGGGGCAAAACACCGGCCGTCCGGTGTGCCAGGGCCCGGCCTCAGCTCGCTGTCGGCACGGGATGGGGTCCAGCCCAGGCAGCACCTTGCTGGGGCCGGCTGGGCCCCGGCTGCAGGGATTTACTGGGTTTGTGTGACAATCCCTCCATCTCGCGGCTGCCGGGGGATTTGGGGCTCCCCGTACGGAGGCAGGGAAATGCCGCTGCCGGCAGCGTGGAGCCACATCCTGCTGTGACCTCAGCTTTGCGTTTCAACCGGCAGCTAGAGCTGGTTCGGCTGCGCCTGCCTCAGAGCCGAGGGCTCGTGGTCCCGCTCCGGGTGTCCAGCCCATGGAGGAAGCACTGGCAGGAGCCTGGCACGCAATGGAGTCTCCCGCCCAGCCTCGTGCTCTGGTGCAGGAAGGCCCATGGGAAGCAGGAGCCCGGCTTGTGGCCACTCATGTATGGCTGTGCCCAAATCCCGGCTCCATCAGCTGAGCTCTCCCACCCTGGCACCATGCAGCTGGATTTGGAATGGGCCCACCAGCCCGGGGCTCCCGCTCCTCCCCTGCACCTTCTCCACGGCTGAAGTGATGAAATTTTAATCTGCTGCCAGGCAGGAGATGAAAGGGAGGCACCGCAGGCGCTTCCCTGGGAAGCAGCCGGCTGCAGCCGAGAGTCCCGGCACTGCAATGGGGTGCGACGCAGGCATGGCCCCGGCACCGCGATGCAGACAGCGCGTTGGGAATTATCATCATCTCGGGCTGAGGAAAGAGAGCGGTGTAACAGCGCAGGGCTGGGGATTGACAGGACAGGGTGGTCTCCGGGCGCTGGCAGAGGCTTTTTGGGTCTCTCCTGGGCAATGGGTGGCTGTGGCTTCTCTGGGAAAGGGCTTTGGTTCATGGAGAGACACCGGGAGCTCTGCAGGATGCTCTGTACATGAGGGGACCCCTCAGCTGGGGCATCTCTCACGGTGCTCCACGAGCATGGCAGCAGTCTGGGCACAGCCGGAGGGTCCCCAGCACCGCTGCCAGAGGACGGGAAGGGGAAGGCGTCAGAGGCTGCCACCACCAAGGCCATCACGCCCGATTCACTCCC
Organism: Burhinus oedicnemus; assembly: GCA_008921705.1. Classification (NCBI taxonomy): domain Eukaryota; kingdom Metazoa; phylum Chordata; class Aves; order Charadriiformes; family Burhinidae; genus Burhinus; species Burhinus oedicnemus. Next base: position 2,177,470 of record VFFE01007693.1, read on the forward strand.
CGCTTCACTCCCCACTTCATCCAGCACGGCTCTGTTGTCACTGCTGACGCAGAGCAGAGAGAAACCACCACTCCATAACCCAAACCGTAAGGACAAGGCTCGGCATAAGTGAGAGGACCCCACTGATGGTCCCGGGAACCCTCAGGCCACACCGCGCTCCCTGGCGGGTGGCAGCAAATAAATACCTGGGCCAGACGGATGTCGAGTGAGCGATGCCGCCCAGACACACGGCCCAGACCCCACCACCTCCCGCCTGCAGTGCGGCCGGGTGCTCCCAGCCAGACCCATCCGTGCGTGCTGGGACCTGTAGTCCCCGTTCACCGGCACCTTGCGGCCACCACAGCTGGCGGGGCCACCCTGGGCCATCGCAGTGGGACCCTCGCAGGGGCAGGACGCCTCATTGCTGGTGGGGCGCAGCGGAGGGGTCAGCAGAGGCTGCGGTGGCCGGAGCAGGGTCCCCTCATCCAGTGATGTCCGATTTGGCAGCTGGTCGCCGAGTTGGTGAAACGGCTTCTGGTCCCTTCAACTAGTTGCCGTAAATCAGAGCGCTGCCGGCTTAATTAACCTGGAGGCACGACTAATTCCAGAAGTTCATCTAATCCTCATTACCTCGGAATTTAGAGCCCGGCGACTCGCAGGGGCTGCGTGAAACCCCGGCGGTAAAAAGTCACCGAGCACGGGGGGGGCTCGTCTCGGGGTGAACCCATCTCCCTCCCCCGCCGGGAGCCCGGCGGGGAGCGGCCCCCGGCAGGGCTGGGCCGGGGGGTGTGCCGGGACCCCGGCGGGGGCGGGAGGGGCGGGACGGGGAAACTGAGGCAGGCGGCGGGGCCGGGCTGTGCGAGGGGCCCGAGCCGCCCCCGTCCCGCCGCCCCCGGGGTCGGGGGAGGGACCGGAGCGGGACTACCCGGCGCTGCAGCGGGCGGAGCCGGGGCTCGGCGGGGCCGCGCCCGCCCCCGCCTCCACGGCCGAGCCCAGCCGTACCGTACCGAACCGAGCCGTACCGGGCGGTGCCGAGCGCCAGCCGAGCCGTGCCGAGCCCAGCCGCACCGGGCGGCACCGGGCAGCACCGGGCGGTACCGGCGGTACCGGGCCCCGGAGCTCTCCGCGGTGCTGAACGGCGCCGCCGCGCCCGCAGGACGCGCCGCCGGTGGGGCCCGGCCCGGCCCGGCCCGGAGCGGCTCGGCCCGGCGCGGCGCGGCGGCAGCAGCGGGGGATGGAGCCCTTCCTCGGCTGCACCGGCGCCGCGCTCCTGCTCTGCTTCAGCTACGCCGGTCTGCGCCCGGTGGAGGCAGGTAAAGGCCGCCGGGCCCCGGAGAAGGGCTGCCCCGGGTGGGGTGGGGGCTTCGGCGGGAGGAGTCCCCCCGGTGCGCACCGGTGGGAGCAGCGGGTGAAGCGTGGGAGGGCAGGGCTGAGCCGAGGGGGGACGGAGTTTGGGGCGGGGGGGGTATTGCCAAGCCGGGACTTTGTCGGTAATTGGGTTCGGAAGAGACGGGTGATTGCGGATACGCAGTCCCGGGGCACCGATCTCCGGAAGCGTGGAGCTTTCGCCCTCACCGGTGTCCCGGCGTGGGTGCTTACAGCCATTCCCGGGGGAATGTGGCTCGTAGAAGTGTGGCGTGAAACCAGGGGCTCGGGGATGGTGAACAGAGAGACCCTTGCCCAGCACCGGGCACGGGGGAGGAAAAGGCTGTCCTGCCCCGGAGCCGCCTGCTCATGTCACGGGGCTGAACTAGAGCAGAGGAGGTAAAACCGGGTCTACTCTGCCAACGCCACGGCGCGTTAGCCTTGGCAATCCCCCTCCCTGACTCCTGCTCACCCCAGGCTGTCCAGGGCCCAGCCAGGCGCTGCCGGGAGCCCTGTGAGCTCCTGCGGAAGCACCGCTGCCCCAGAGGAACCGCATCTCCCGGGGCATGGAGCACCTTGGCCACCTAAACCAGGCCGCTTCGAGCTGAGCAGCTCCTCTGAGGTGGGAGATTTTTCAGGAAGGCAAAGGTCCCCATGAGCTAGCTCTAAATTTTGAGCGATCAGGACGTGCTCGGGTCCACTCTTCTCCCCTGCGTGGGCTGGGCTGAGCCTTCACCCGAGCACCCCACGCGTGGGTACCACGTCTGGGTGGGCGCTGGTGGGTGCTTCCCAGCCCAAGCCAGACACCCTCCCTGGCTCCGTGGGCTGTCTCCCTCGCCGGCTGCAAGATGTTGGTGGAACAGCTGCTTTGATTTGCAAAACGCTGATTGCCAGAATATCTTGCATTCCGGGAGGCTGGGGGTGACTCTTAGGGATGCAGAGCTCCGGGGAGTGGAAATTCCTGCGCCCGAGCCAGCCCCGGGAGTTGCTGGAGTTACATTTGCCCCTGTCCTGCCTGCGCTGCCGGGGCTGCAGCCGCAACCCTCCGAATGCCTTTGGCTTCTGACACAGGCGCCCTCGGCCAGACTGAAGTTGCCGTTTCGCAACTGACAGACCCGGGGAGATTAATGAAACATTCCCAAAAGCAGGGAGCGATTGAGGAAAACACCGCGGCACAATGGAGGCGTCTGCAATTGTAACGGCCCTCCCGATTTTCTGTAAACTAGGCCACTTCCCCTGCTTTTCCTTATCCTTGAATCACCTCAGTCAGCGCTGGAGAGTAAACATGGAGTTGTGTCCCTGCCCATAACCGCCTTCTGCTCCCGTCTTACAGGCAGCGTTTCTGTGCCGTGAGGTGTCCGTGCCGTGTGAGGAGCCGGGCAGCTCTGTAACCAGGGATAGCCGCCCTGTCTCGCGGCTCCGGCGCGCGGTGGGGAGGCAGGAGACTCGGCTCTGGGCTCTGACGAAGCTGCGTGACCTTGGTGCTGTGCCACGCACCCCCCGCCGCCTGCTCATGCTGTGGTCGCCTTCGCCAAGGGTCGTGATGTGCTCTCCCCGCCCCCCGGCGAGGCAGCGAACTTGTGCTGTCCCTGTTTTTCGGAGAGGGAAAAGAGGAATGAGGGTACGGAGCCATTTTCCCAAGGTCACACAGAGGGTAGCGGCAGCATCCCCACCAGCTCTGTGTCCCCAGCTCTACCCCATGATGTGGCCACGAGGCCACCGAGGCGTGCAAGCCAAGAGTCGTTGGAGAAGCCGTGGAGCAGGGTCAGGCAGGGATGGAGGCTCGGCGGTCCCTTCCCTTTGGACCCAGAGCTCATGCATGGGGGCTGAAATTAATGCCTGTTGCGAGAGGTTAAAGCTGCTGTCCCCAGGAGAGGACCCGAGAGGACCGGTGCAAATTCCCCTGCTGATGCAGCAGTGAGGGCTGGCGAGTGAGCGGCACCCAGCACGGACCCTGCTCTGAAAGGGGGGTTTGGCCAGTCAGGACCATTTTTGGGGCAAGGTGATGCCAAGGTGAGCAAGAAAAGGCAGCAGGACCGGGAGGAGAAGGTAGCTGAGAAATAACCTCCACACTAACGCCCTGATGGCCCTCAGCGTCCCACCAGCGCTGTGCGGGTGAAGCCCTCCGACTCATTCCTCCTGCTGCCCGCTCGAGAGGGTCCCTGAGAAAACATTTGGGATGGTTGGCAAGGGAGAAATACAATTTCATTTTGGCACGGCGCTTATTCGGGAAGAGGGCCGGCCCATCCTGCCCAGCCTGCGTGGTCTGAGCTGCCAGCAGCCCCCCTCCTCGTTAGGCAGAGGTAATGAAGAGGGAGGTGAGCTGTGCCGGGCTCGGCGGTGCAGGGCTGGTGGTAAGGGCTGTAAGAGCAGCAGATGCTGCGTAACCATGATGAAAGACCCCAAAATAGGCCACGGCTCCTGCAACTTGCTAGGGCAAACAGCATCCCTGCAAGGTGCCTGTCCGCAGAGCAACTCAAGTCCAGGAGGAGGTGAATCTTCACCCTCCAGCACCGCTCTGGGCCCCGTCCAGCTCTCAGCCTTCACAGGACCTGGCCTGGCCTCCAATTCAAGGAGCTCCCTAAGAGCTCCTCCACCTCCGTTGCCCAAAAAAGGGGTGAAAACCACCTGGCTGGATTCTGGTCGCCGCTCAGCATGTTCTCACTGAGCCACTCTGCAAACCAAGGCTCCTCTTCCTCTGCTGAGGTGGGTCTCCATCCTCACCTCCTCCCCAGACGGTCCCACCAGCTGCAGGGGGGAAGGAGAGCAAAGCAAAGGTGACAACCGGACTGCGGATGCGGTTCCCTGACCTGTGTCTCGCCGGGCACGCTCACCTCCTCCTCCGAGCCGGGGGAACCGAGCTCACCCACGGGCTGGCAGGATCAAAACCAGAAGCGAGCAACAGGCTCGGCACGCACGAGAAAGCAGCGATCGGTCTGACAGCTACTTGGAGATGGCAAACTGCCCCGCTCCGGCCCCTTCCCATCTCACGGAGGCCACGGAGATTCCTGGCCAGCTGATGGATGGCGTAAGCACTTTATTGATTTCTGCATTCAGCACAGGAGAGATTTAATTGAAATATGGAGGTTTCTGACCTCAGTGTCAGCCTCTCAGCAGGGATGTTGTTGTGCAAAGCAGCCAAGGTTGTGCCATCCTCTTCCAAACACCATCTCCTGCTGGGAACATACATGTGGAAAACAGAGAACCCTCCTAGAGAGGGACACGCTCGCACACATTAACCACGCACACCACGGCAGGATCCAAAAGCAGCCTGCGTGGAGCAGTACCCGTGCACTGGTACCGAATATGGCCTCAGCTTTTCGGCATTTATTGTTAAATAAACCCCTCCGGTTTATATAGTACCCAGAGGCCAAATTAAGGCCCAGCTCCAGTATAATTCAGCCAAAAGCAGGAATGTATTGAGCAGCAAAGCATGTAAATCTTTATGTGTGTAGAGCTGGGTCAGGAGCAGCCAGCAAACTCCCGGGAGAGGTGTGGGCACCGGCATCCAGCAGCTGGCCGGGGAACTCCAGGGCTTGCTCACCCTCTGCCTCCGACAGATCCCTCTCTTATTTCTCTAATACGACATAGGTGTGGGCTGAGAGGAGCTAGAAAAAGACCACGTTTCCCAGTCCACTGCAGACGTTCGGGTCCTGGGTAAATCATGTCACAGTAACGTCTCTGCTCCGGGTCGGCAGGTTAAAACCCGAGTCACGGCACTGGTGAGATCCGAGCGAATCCTGCCTGATTTCGGGACTCAGAGAGTCAGACGTTTGGCAGCACGGCAGATTCTCCAAAGTAGAAATCCCTCTTCCTCCTGCCCTAAGGAATTCCTGATAGCTGGGCTGGACACAGTGAGCATTTCCATGCTCCCTGAAAGGGCTCCATCCTCCTTGACAGCATTTCCACCCGTACATTTGGGTACCCACTCACCGAGGAATCGGCGATAGGGCTGGGGGGGGTGAGAGGGGGGCTGGCCTATTCATATCCCGTTTGTACAGGGGAGTGGGCGGTCAGCAGGAAATAATTGCCTCTTCCCCAGAATGAAGAACCACCGGTTGGTCTTTCTGCTCTTTGAAATTCTGAGCTTAGCAAATAGCCCCGCTTCCCATGCGGCCGGGAGCGGGATGGCAGCGGTGGGCCCTGCTCCCTCCCACTCCCCTGCAGGTTCCCTTCATTAAAACACTCGGGGAAGCTGAACGGCTCGCCAGCCCTTCCTACGTACCCCATAAAGCTGACAAGCAATTATATCCACTGAAGGAAGCCATGCTGGGAGAGCAAAGAAAGGCTCAGAAAGGCAGCAAAAGCGGGTCTTTTTGTACCCACGCTCAGGGAGCCGGCAGCAGTGATTCACAGAGAACATCACACGGGACCTTACGGGATGCTCCTTCCCCTTGCAGGTCATGTCCTTCCATCTCCCGCATCCACAGGGAAGGTTGCGGTGCAGGAACAAAGAGCCACTGGGATTTAAGGCTGACATTCACTGCTTCCCGCAGGAACGGGCACGCAGCTTGCAGGTGGATAGCACTGAACGAGCCGCTTCAGAGCCTCGGCAGGCACTCTGCTCGCTGGACCATGTCCTAGGGGCTCTGAAGCAGCTGAGCCTTTCACAGCAGGAAAGGAGCTGCTTGGGGGAGAGGAGCTAGCTGACTTGGAAAACGCTGTGACTACAGCGTAGCCTTGCCCACGGAGGAAGCAACTGCACTTCGCTCCAGGCACCTCAAAGCAGCTGGACTTTCCACGACAGTTGAATTCAGAAGCAGCAGTTTTGGGGCTAGGCTGGGGCCCTTGGCTGGGGAGATAAATCCAGGAACAGGATCTAATTCCAAAATTCCAACCTGGTCACAGGGACTTGGCTTGCAGAGGTGACCTCCAAAGGTGTGATATTTACACAGATTCATCCTTTTACTCTAAGCAATGACTCTTCCAGCAGCTTGCATGGCTAAAGGCAGCAAGCCGGCTCTCACCCCCAGCCCCACCGTACGAGCTGATGGTAGAAGCTGCAGATTGAGAGTGGCTTCAAAAGAGAGAGACACACAGTAAAGAGAGGGACCACGGCACAGGAGCCAGGGGCTCTGAGCTTCTCCCAGTGATGTCTTTGTGGTGTAGGTACCTCCCTGAACCTAGAGGTGCCAGGCAAGACACCCTGGTGTCTTGGACACTCCTTTTGCTCACCCCACCACCCTCGATCAGCAGTCCCCCTTTCACAGGTGATAGCAGCAGTGGGATGGAGACAAGCCCTCCTCCCTCTCATTTTCCCTCCCCATCCCATCCACGCGACAGTTCCGATGGGGAAGTCAACATAAGGGGCAGGCAGGTGGTTTCCTCTTCCGCGTGCCAGCAGCCACTGTGTCGACAATGAAAAGCCAGGGAGGAATCAGCCCAAAGCTGTAAAGTGTATGGGGTTTTTTTTCCTCTCTCTCAAATAAAAGTCCATTAATAATCAGCAAAGCATTTAATGAGAGGCTAGAAGGAGTTCTCAGCATTAAGAGGGGATTAAGGGTAATCTTCATCGCTCATGCCTCCTTGCTGTGCGGAGGCAGTTCTGACCTGCTCTTGCCAAAAGGGCCCAAGGTGGTTAGGAGCGAGGTAGGGCTGGGACACACAGCCCTGGGGGACGCAGGACTGCGAATCACCTGATGAAGGGTCCCTGTGGGAAGGAAACAAGACATGGTTAAAGCATGATCAGTTCTGAAGCAGCCATTCACGTTTAAAAATCATGATTTCATCTTAATTAATCAGGGGGCTGCAACCCCTTAAGGGGGGGGGCTGCAATTTCTGCTGACGTGAGAACGAGAGCATCTTGTCATCCGAGTACACAGCTCTGATTCAAATTTGGCCAAACAGATCCTCTGCCAGTTTGCGATGTGTGATTTGCTCCGGCAGGCATCGCAGCCTCTGCGCTGGGATGAAGCTAAACTGCTAAACCAGAAATCTTGTACCATATGGATCCCTTACAGACCAGACAGGGGATGTGCTGTCCTCAGCATCTCTGGAGTAAACACGCATGAGAAAGGTTTGATGCACACAGCGTGTTCCTCGCTATCTCGCCCGCAGCAGGAACTGCCCCTGGGGCCATCCCACCCTCTGTGCCTGCTTCCAGAACACCAGCGGCTTTCCCTGGCCACCGCAGGCACAGAAGGAAAGTTTCTGGGAGTTGCATATGACTCCAGAAGGAACCAAACATTTGGATTTGGCACCTCAAGGCTCTGCTAGAGATGCTGACCCCCTACAGCCAGCTGGGAAACAGAAATTACATCTTCTCCACCTGACCTCAGCCAGGCTGGCACTACAAAGAGCTGCAACAGGCCCAGGGAGCCAAAAGCGGGGTGGAATAGCTTGGAACAGCGATTAGATTTTAGAAAGTCATGATCTCATCATGTATCTCCTGGGAGCGGGGAGAAAAGCACCCTCATGGATTAAAATTTTGGTTTGAAATTATTCACTCAGCTCTGGGAGCAGGAAACTAATTTTCCTGGCTTTGTATTTCTGTCAAACGCCGTGCTTAATTCTCTTTTCGTACTGCTTTTATACTGGTTTGACACCACTGATTTATGTGTAGCTACTCCTAATCTGTGGTAGTGAAAGGAAAGGCACGCTCAGATCTGCCGTCCTAGATTTCACCGTATTATCTGCTGACTTCAACTACCCCGTCTCTCTCAGGTAGTACTACGCAGGGGTTTTTCTAGACCGCTCTCGACCATCCACACCAGTTGATTTCTCCCTGCCTACGTTCAGCGTCCTGCTTTGCAGGCTCCGAGCACTGGGGTGCAGCTTTGCCGAGTGCTTCCCTTCTGCCTCGCAGCCCTCCACCCTCTCCCACCAGTTCCCAGAGAGGTTGTTTGCGCTTTTCCAGCTCTGCTAGGTCTTCCCAACTCCCCCACATTTTATATCGTCAGGAAACTTAGACATTTTGTACGCTATGCCTCCCTCAAGGTCACAAATTTCAAAGGGGACTTGGGCACGGAGTGGGGTGTACTGTACATTCCCTTTTCCCAGCCTGAAGCTTTTTCCCTGATACTCTGCTCTCTGTTCCCATGGGGTTAATTTCAAAGGCCTCCTCAACCTAAGCTGGGTAAAATCAGTGGTAGCTCCTAAAAAAAAAATTTAGCTCCTAAAAATATCCAGGAAAGACAACCATGCCGGGATTTAACTGTACAGCTGTACTTTGAGAAGGGCGAAGTGCCTGGCTGCAGCTGGAGACTGTTTTGTCTCCCAGCTCTCAACTCTGTCATGTCCTCCGTATGTTCTAGCAAATTCATCAGGCGTGACTCACAGACCTTCCCTGTACGCATTCCCATCTGCTGACTGCCCCTTCCTAAAATTAGACCCTACTCTTGTTGGCACACGGGTTCAGTCACGGGGGAAGGTGAGGAGCTGTGGACCCACATCCCTTCCTTGTGTCACAGCAGGGAGCCAGGTCCAGAAGGGACTGGTGTTCACGCTGAGGGGGACAATCCCTCTCCCCTGCTCAGCATGTCCTCGGCGCTGCTGCTGCAGCAGAGGGTGAGGATGATAAATGTTTCCGTTCTCCAAGAACTGGCTGGAGACCACTGCCTCATTTCATAAAGGCCAGCCCCTGAGAGACGAGAGTGCTCTGGGTCAATACTGACTTGATCATCTACTCTGGAGAGGAAGGACGCCTTCCCCTATGAAATCCCAGGGGTCACAATTGCTTGTTGCTCCTCCTTCTGAAGTCCCAAATTCACGTGAACTTAGCCATGCACCTTTCAGCGATCTTTTTGCTCACTGAAGGACTTGCTAGAACCAGTCCAGGTCCAAACAGCTTGTCCAGACATCCTGTTCCTAAGGGTCTCACTGGTGGGCGTGGGTCTCCCATCTCCTAGAAAGGGGAGCTCTGAAGGCAGGACTCTGGGTGGTGTTTGGGGAGGAGAGAAAGGAATAAGGTCATCGCTCTGTTAAGCGTAGAACAGCACTGACCTTCAGCTGGGGAATTTTGTGCTCCCGTTATTTTCTCTGTTCCCGGGGGAACATTCACCAGGAGTGAAGTCAGTTGTTAGGAGACTCTGACACTACAGCTAGAATATTTTTGGCCACATTCAGGCGGCTGGGACCAACTATAAATCCAACAAGTGTTACTGGAGACGTGCACACATGCATCCCTCTTGTACTGTTGACCTCAGCCCCAGCCCCAGAAGGGCAGCGTTGTGCAACGGTTACAAAGCAATAGAAGTATTATTCTTTGATGAGAGTCAAAAAAAATGACTCCTTCTAACCCTACTGACCTCCTGTGGGTAGTCGGAGTCCTGGCAGTCTCGTTAGCATTTACTGCCTTTGGGTTCTGGGCACGAGCTGGAGATCGTGAATTAAATTTGACCAGAAGAGAGGGAACAGGAGTCCAACCTGCTGCACAGAGCACTAGAAGGACTGTGCAAAGCCTACGAGGTAAAACCTTCCCCCTGAGGTGCCAAGAAGGGCTTTGCACCGTGCAGGTCCCTTGGGAAGAGGCTCCCAGTAAGGGTGCGCGGGGGCCCAGCTGGTTTCTCAGAGCCCAGCTCGCCTTGGCAAGGCTGGCAGCTACGCAGATCCACCCTGCAGTGGGAAACTCAGCTGCGCTCTGGAGTTGGGAATAAACACGGAGCCTCGGGCTACTGCTTTCACATCTGCCCTTTTCACATTACAATGGTCCATCGGTGCTGTTGCAGCATGTTCTGTCCTGTTAGCTGTAAGCGGATGGTTGCTGGATGTCCTCTGACCATCACAGACAGCCCATCAGCCGCAAAATGCGTATAAAAAAATTTCTGTCAAACTAACAGGGAAAAGCAAAAGAAACACTCCCATTTACTACTCCTGAATTTCAAACCTCCAGAGTGCTCATCAAAGCGTTCAGTTTTCATACTTCCAAGGCAGAGTTTGCATTTCCTCCCAGCTGTCACTGTCAGACCGTAACGGGAAACAACAGAGAAAACGTGGTACGTGGCTGGGAAGGATGAGATGAATGAGCTACTCAGTGGTGTGCTATGTTGTCAAAAGAAACCGTTTCTAAGGGTCAGATATTTCACACATGTCTTACGTGACTCATATTCTCAGCAGAGATGTCCTAGAACCTCACTGGTAATTGAGACATGGAGTACCTGCAATTTCCAGGTCCCGTACCCAGAACCACATAAGGGAACCTTGAGCAAGGTCCTTCCCCACTGCCCTCCTTGCCCTTGCTCTTTCTCCTGCCTGTGGCTGTGACTTTGCCTCTGTAAAGGCTCTGCTCTCCCTCCTTGCAGACAGCCCATCGGCTCCAGTAAATGTCACAGTCAAACACCTGAAAGCCAACTCAGCCGTAGTGACTTGGGATGTTCTGGAAGATGAAGTTGTCATTGGATTTGCAATTTCCCAACAGGTATGGTGCCTACAGTTACCCAGTTTCAATCACGTTCATCTTCACCCCAGGTCCCCTCAGTTCCCAAATTCTCTTGCTGCAGTTTAAGCCCATTCCTTCTCGTCCTGTCCCTTGTGGTCTGGGAGGGGACTTGGCTTCCCGTCCTCTTTGCAGCAGCTCTTCATGTATTGGTAGCTGCAGAGAGGAAAGGGTCCGACGCTCTCCACATCCGTGGTGGACAGGGCAGGAAGAGGTGGTCTTAGATGACAGCAGTGCACACGGGAGGCCTCTCCACCACTCTGTGCTCTCCTCTCTCGGCTTCCAGAAGAAGGACGTGCGGATGCTGCGCTTCATCCAGGAGGTGAACACCACCACCCGCTCCTGTGCCCTCTGGGACCTAGAGGAGGACACTGAGTACATTGTGCATGTCCAGTCCATCAGCATTCAAGGCCAGAGCCCTGCCAGTGAGCCAGTCCTCTTCAAGACCCCCAGGGAAGCTGAGAAACTAGCCTCTAAAAATAAAGGCAAGTGTGGGTGAGTTCCTATGTGGCACCTGGGACACCCAGGCAGCGTAGGGCTCTGCAGAGAGGAAAGCAGTATCCCGTGCAATGAGAATAGCTGGGTTAAACACACGCAGGGGTGAGTGCCCTCTCACAGCCCCACGTGGACAAGTGGGATGCCCTGAGTGTAGCCAGCAGGCAAGGCTGATGGGTGCACAAAGCGATAAGGAGATGCTGCCAAAGGCTGGCTGTTCATTTCTCCCGTTTCAGATGAGGTTTAACAGGCAAAGTGAGGAGGAGAAGGTTTCCAGCCTGGGAGCAGTGTGCCCAGCATCCTTGCAAGCGGAGAATGCCAGGGGAAATTCCTGAGCAGCCTGTGAACTCAGGTGGAAGTAGACTCCTGGATGGCACTGGGCAGAACACTGCTGTGCCCACGGGGCACTCAGGGGCATTCGCTGAGCCTCCTGTGCTTGGATTCCAGGACAGCAGGGGGAAATACACCCAGACTCTGACACTTTTCTTACATTTCAAATATTTCTGCCAAATCACAGAATCACAGAAAGTTGAGGTTGGAATGGACCTCTTGAGATCACCCAGTCCAAACCCCTGCTCAAGCAGGGTCAACTAGAGCAGGTTGTCCAGGATCACATCCAGTTGGGTTTTGAAAATCTCCATGGAGGAAATCAGGCACTTCCTCGCTGGCAGCTCCTTCACTTGTTCCTCTTAAGCCAAACCAGATTGTTGAGGGTTTTCTGTCAGCAAGAATCTCTGCTACAAAAAGGGCTAGGGAGGACAGGGGTCTGGCATACAAAGGGTTACTGCCTGCCCTACTGAGGACCCAGCCTGTTGCAGGGCTTTTGGCCATGGTTCCTAGGATGTTGTGAGTTCTTGACTCTTTCTGCTAAAATGATTTGGTGTCTGTAAATACTGAATTGCTGTTCATCTGAAAGCACTAAGAGGAGCACTGCTTCCCTCCCCGGAGGCCTGAACTGTAATCTTCTTAGTGCTTTGAAGCCAAGGAGGCGCATTACGCCCTGCAAAAAGGTTCTACTCATTTCTGAATCCCATGGCTCCACTGAAAAATATCATGCCAGGCTCCACACTCCTGAGCTGGGAGAGGAAGTGCTGAAGCATGCAAGGCTTTGCGACAGAGGCAGACGGCACTAACAGAGACCAGAGACAGAGCAGAGTGAGCCGCCACGGGGCCAGAGAACATGTGGACTTACCCCATGGCAGCTCCTCTGCGGTAACTGCCTGTTGATCCTGTCTCACTGCTCCTCCCTCGCCCCATCTCCTGCAGGTTGGCAGAGGCAGTTGCTGCAGAGCAGCTGATGCTCCACAAGTTCAAAGCGCAGCTCGTGCTCCTGGCATGACTGACGGGCGAGGACTCTCTCCCTGCTAGCTTTGACCCTGACGCAGTGATGATTTGAGTCAAGGGCACTGTTAAACTGGTGTCCAGTGCAGCCTGAGCCACGCGGTTAGGTTTCATGATCTCTCTTTCCCCTTGTGCAGATGAGGTGACAATGAAGGAGATGGCGAAGAAAAACCAACAGCTGCGAGCGGGGGAAATTCTCATCATTGTTGTGGTGTTGTTTATGTGGGCAGGTCAGTTCAATCTTTCTGTCAAAAGCATGTAACATCCCTAGGGCCTGCTGGCTTGCTTGGTTTGCATGTGTAATCATGTAAGACCCGAAAAGAAACCCTTCCTCCCATAAAGAGTACCATATATTCAGCTGTAAGGGCACCTTGGTTCCCTCTGCAGCATCGCAAGTCGGGCAGTGCCAAAAGCAGGTGAATCAGTGGTCTGATCTGGTCCAGCAGGAAGTAGATAATGGACTTGATGAACCAATTGCCTAATTCTCCATAGCTAATCCTGTAATCTCAATTTTTCCAGAATGCACTGATGATAATGCCCTCAGCTATCCAACAGGATGCCTCGAGTCCTTCAAATGATACAGGTCACTGTAATTATCTGGCTATTATACGACTCCAGGTCTCATGCAAAACAGGAATTTCAGAGTCTCGCTCTCAACACCCACTATTATATATACATGAAAACCCACTTCAAAATCAATTAAAATAATGGAAGCGTTGAAAGAACAAATGGCCCCAAACAACAAAACACCAATAAACCCAGATCCTCTCAACATCCCCAATTAAAATACAAAGAATAGTATCTAATAGGAAGAGGAGGGACATTAGCAGAAACACATTAACTGAAAGGAAGGAAAAGTCTACATGAGCTTAGGATGGTGGGAGGAGGAAGGACTATCTGAAAGCTGCTATCCAAAAGGGTGCTTTGGAGCCAAACTTTTGGCAATCTTCTGAAATTCCACCCTAGTCATCCTTACATCTTACAGCCACTAATCCTTTTAATCCAAGCAGAGGCTCTGCTACAAGACGGCTGCTGTAGTATATGATTTTATAAGCAAGACCCTAAGCCCAGCTGCAGCTGAAAGCACCCAGTGCTGTGGATGGTGGAGTAAAATCATCCTAGGGCCACTTTGCTGTGGGATGCGATGGGCATAGCTAGGCACATACAGTAACCCAGCCTCTAACAGAGCATCACATAAATGTGCTCCTTCAATATGAAGATCCTTTACTGTGACTTTCTGTAATATGTACAAATACATAAAATACATTTCCAAAGAAAACCAAGAATTTTCTGCCATGAGTTTGGGACCACGTTGCAATACATATTACAGCAAATTGCACCTAGGGCAGAGCTCGCTTATAGGTTTTAAGGCAGCAAATAGAGAGAGGAAAATGCCTCTGACTCCTGCTCCATCAGCTTAGCATGTCTGAAGTGGCTGCAGCCAGCCCTTCAGCTTGTTCAGTTTGGAAATTACATGCATGAGTTAATGGGAAATAAAGTTTGCACACGTTTGTTTTCTATTTAGAGCCCCAGCCTCCCCTGGCTGCCAGTCAGCTGCTGCTCCCGCTGCAACGTAAAACATTAATGAAACAACATTTGTTCCCTGCGAGTCACAGAGCACATTGCCCAAGGGGGAACCGTTCAGGTGACCCAAGGAAATTGGCAGGAAGGGAAATTAGCACCGTGGTAAATCTATGATCCATAAAAGACAGCCTTTGTCACTCGCTTTTCAGCCCTCTTGTCCCAGGCAAACCACTTTTCCACAGGCAGAGCGTGCAAACAGTCGCACAGAGAATTTTTCTCGGTTAGAAGAGAAACCCACCACAATAGTACTGAGTGGCTGATGACTTTGACAACTTGGTGTCAGTGGTGAGCACAACCTTCTGTCCTTTAAAGGGGTGGCCTGTCACCTCTGCTGCTGTAAACTGTAACAATCCTGAATTGACAGGGGTTGCACCAGTTTACTCCAAAGAGGATTTGGCCCGTTTATACTCGATTCTGCTGAGATGAGATACCTCCAGGGAGAGAAGCGGAGAGGAAACCAGTCACTGATCTGCGATCTGTCACAAAAGAGGGGGATGGAGGGATTGACTGTGTCCTGTACAGTTCTGCAAGGTTTCTTACAAGCGAATCCAGGTGACACAGAATCAGATCCACGTCTAGTATTTTTTTGCCCTGGAAAGTCCTGAGTTTATCATGCGTTATTTGCATTTCCAGAGACCGGACAGCAATTACTGCTAAAGATGATAACCAAATGAAAACTTAATCGAAATTAAAAGGTTTCCAAAACCTCTAGTCCATGATCTTTTCAGCATTTATGCCAAGTTTTAGTTGTGCACATTCAAATTTAAATGCCCTGCCAGTAAAAACAATCATGAATAATTACATGAAGCGACAGAACAACTGATTCATCTCCCACTGTATTATAATCTAAAACGCAGATCAGCGTCGGAACAAAGAATGTGCTAATACCACAATTTCCCTTCTAGACAGATGACTTATATTTAAAAAGGAAAGTGGGTGGGGGGAAAATCTCTCTACATCTAGCAGGTTCTTTACAAAGTCTCAATATACAAAAACCTCTTTCCAGCTCTTAACCTGGCCTAGCCATAACCGTATGATGATGTTTTAGCAAATGCAAACTGGAACCGGTCTGTGCCCAGGGCTCTCAACTGAGACAAGACCCAAGCTCTTGTGCTGTCTGTATTGCTGGTATCGTTCACAGCACTTTGCTTCTCTGTGCCTCAGTTTTACCATCAGAAATCACAGAAGGTGTGACTGTGGCAGATGTTAATCTATTCTCCAAGGATCAGCCATTTGTTCACAGATGCAAGAAAGAATTTGGACCACTGTGTTTATCAGTAACACCTGAGGGCAGCTGCCATAACAACACCTCACTTTATAAAGCATTTTGTGATGATCTGGTGAAAGCTTTCCACATGTTTTGCTATTCGGGGAGCTGGAATATTTTTTAGTACAGGAGAAGCAGCATCTGCCTGGGTCTACTTAACCTCCGTGTTTGGAACCTGTGGGCAGAGAAGTTATTTGGTCAAAACGTCACATAAAAGGTTCCAAGAAAGACATTTGCAGTCTTCTTATGTGTCATGGCTGCCCCTGCTTTTCATGTGCCTGCGTGTGTGGGAGGAAATTTCCACTGGCAGCTTCTGCTGCTGTCACTGTTGCATATTTGCAGATGTTGTCCTGCTGCTCAAAAGACCCTGGCTTATATCGCATGCAGGCAGGTACAGTACCTGCCTCTCATCTGCCAGCTCCAGCTCCTCCTCTTCACCCCAGAGGAGAAAGATCAGAGGACACATTTTCACTAACCAGAAATTCCAGGAGCTCCTGTGTTTGCAAAGCAAAGATCCCATTTAACCGCACTGTTAGTGTTGATTGCTATCCAAACGTAGGGCTTAAAACACTTGTCCCATTTAATGACAGGGAAGTTGGAATATAATTAATCTCCTGTTCTTCTGTCTAACTAGTTTAGCACGGAATTAGGCATCGAGAAGGCAACAGCCAGAGGGCTGACTAGCTGTGTTAGAAAATTATCCTTAGGAACAATTGTGAATGCTGCTGAGATCTCTACCAGAAGGCACAAAGCCGGCTGGCAAGCAAGGGATCTCTGATCTCTGCAGGCTCCAGGGGCTGAGCTCATTTGTGTGATCACTAATGCTTTTTCCTGTTAGGGGTGATCGCCCTGTTTTGCAGACAGTACGATATCATCAAAGATAACGAGCCAAATAACAGCAAGGAGAAAGTCAAGAGCGCTTCGGAGAACAGCACTCCCGAGCACCAGAGCGGAGGGCTCCTCCGCAGCAAGGTGAGATGCTGCTGGCACGCAGTGGGGAAGGGGTAGACAATCAACTTCCAGCTGGGCCTCAGCTAAATTACTGAAAAAGCAGCCTCTGTTAAACATCCTCACTCCAGCCTCCTCCCTCCAGCTGCGATGCAGCAAGGGAACACCCCTTCACATCCACGCATGCCAGTACCATGGCTTTGTTAGTGGTCTGAGCCTCCCAGATGCATCAGGACACCAGCGCTTCACTCCCACCTCTGGATTAGCCTGCACGTCCATCAGTAAAACAGATTTCAAGCCGTATTTCTGAAATATCCAAACATCTCTGGAAGAAAAAATTGCGCTGAGCAATGCTGCAGTCCCTGAGCTGCTCGGGTCCTTACCCCCACAGCAGCCCATAGGTGGCATGTGGTAAAGGGGATATTATTCTTGCAATTAACTGAAAAGCTGATCAGCGGGAGCATGGCTGGTCATACACATGGTGCTAATGGTATGCCATACCCATAATGTAAGCAGACTCAAGCCTATAATTTATACCAACTTATTTCAATTAATTATACTTTCTCGCGTTTCTATTCACAACTTACATTCTGGCACATCCCCACCACTTCACATTTACTTATTATTTGAAATAGTCCACTTGTTCATGCCCATTCAGAAGCAGACAGTGATGAACCATGCAACCCTAAAGACTCAGCACTGGACCTTTTTCATTATCCTGAGGGGATAGGAACAAGAACTTTTACACAAACAAAAATTGACCAGCACGCTGCACTCATCTCTGACGTGTTTTTTTTCCCCTCTCTAGCGATTCCTATACATCCTTTCTTCCTTTGTCTCCTCTTCTCTTCTAGTTCCCAAAAAACAAGCCCTCAGTGAATATCATTGAAGCGTGACAGCCTGCCATCTGATAGATGGACTCCATTCCTCACTCTCACTTTCTGCCTCTGAGCCTTGATGACTAGGGAGGTGAAATACTGTTGGAGCCATTTGGAAAGAGACCTAGTGATTGTCACTTGCTGGCATACACCTCCTTGTCTGTGTTCTGCAAAACATCTGGCCAGAAAGAAAAATCCTGCAAAAAAATAAAAAAAAGCACCCTGAAACCCAAACAATTAAGATGGAAAAGCACCAGTGGGACAGCTGCTGCCGGTGATCCTGTACTGGACTCATGAATCACCTAGGCTGGAGCAACTTCTCACGCACTCCTCTCCACCCTCACACTCCGTCTTCTGGAACAATCTTCCTGTCTTTGGAAATGTACAAGCTTTTGTTGCATCTTTATTTTGTCTCACTGTCACTACATCTTGACAGTATTAAGGTGAGCTCAGGCATCAGTCACTGTCACTCCTCTCCAAGCAAGAAAGGAGAAAAGCTCATCACAGACACGACTAGCAACCAGATTTCGGCTGCTGCGTGCTCCCGGCTTGCTTTGTTCCATTGATGTGTGCTGTGTAACACGTCTTGCAGGTGGGTTCTTAAAACAAAAAAAAAAAAAAAAAGAAAAAAAGAAAAAAAAGGCATACCCCAGTTTCCATTCCCACTGTGAGAACTTCCCTGGTTGTTCTCCAGTTAGGCTGCAGCACATGTCTCCAGCGTTGCTGTCTCTCCTATCTCGCACTGGTGCTCTTCATCTCAGATAATCGGGGCATGCCGACCACCGAGGCACAGACCAGTATGAGGGGACGCCAGAAGCCGTTATTTAGCTTCCAGGATAATTTCAACCATTTTCTTCAAGGTATTTTCAGCTGGGCCTGTGTCCACCACCAGTGTGATAAAAGGTCCATAAAAATGTAGCCAGTCAGCAAAAAAAGAAAAAAAAACTCACGATACCGGTTGCTATGCAAGGTCGCCGGTGGCAATAGCTATTTATTGAGAAAGGCTCTTGCCTAAGGGACCTTTTTCTGAGGGCTTAAGTTCTTAAATTGCTCCTTTTAGTAGGGTTCCTGTGGGAAGGTCTGGTTCTCCTTACACGTCCTGTCCGCACTATTTTTGTGACGTTGTAATGCCAGGTATCTGCTGCAGGCAGTCCTCCATCAAAAGGATGACGATGAATGGAAAAGGGGTTGGGGTTCTCCTCTCTCCTATTAAGTGCTTGATGTTTGTAAGCTGACAGGATCCCTGGGATTGCTGGTGCTCTGGAAGCTGGTAGATGCAAGTCCATCACACGGAAAAGATTTACTCTTTGTAGTGTGCCATGGGGTATCTGTATTTATTTAATTATACCATAAGACCACTCCATATGCACTAGGGGATGAGGCAAGATCCTACTTGTTCCATCAAATACCAAGACAGGTTGGCCTGAGTAGAGTTTGAATCTTGTTACAACAAACTGGCACTCAGATGAGCCTGGTTTAAAAGTCCCTGCAAAGAAAGAGGCTGGCAGTAACTGAGTTCAGCCATCTCTCCTCTTCCACTGTCACCAGCCTTTCCAAAATAGTTGATTTGGGAGAAAGGCACTAGGAAGTCCGCTTGCAGATGTGTTGGTGAACAAGCAAGGACTTCCCTTGTGCCAGTTTCAGAAGGCAGGCCAACCCCAAAGGTCTCTTCAGTGGATCCTTTGCCAGAACATACTCCTCCATCACCAAGAGGGAGAGGTCAGCACCTCTGATACAGACAGAGCAATAAACATTTTATAATGTACAATAAAAGATTAAAGGCATCTCTTGTGTCCTTACAACATCTCAATTTAGTAATATTTCATCTTTGCCTGCTTCGAACAGAACACACACAATAGAACAGGGAGATTTTCTCTCTATTTCTCAGCATAAAAGGTTTTCTCAATGTCTGGGCGTCTCTGAACCAGAAACGTTCAGAGCTCACTCTGGTTGCGGGACAAGGGGAAAAAAAACATTGCAACATAAATAGCACTATGGCCATACCTAGCAAGATTCTTCAGACACGCCTGTTATCTCCTAAGAAAGAAATGTCATTTGGAATCCATACCCCTATAAAGGGAGATTTAGGACAGATGGTACAGCATGTGCAAAACGATAAGGGAAGAGCCTCTCTCATAATCCTAGAGCAGACAGCCAAGCAAGCAGCCCTCAGAAGCCTGCAAGTGAGGAAATTCAGCCCGGTAATTTGGCAGGTTTGGGGGGTGGGGGTTTGTGTGTCTGTTTTTAAAGACAGTTGTCCCTGGGAATTCAGACCATAGCCCCATTTTTACAGTAACTGCTCTTGTTCCCTAGTGACAGGTTTAAACTATTTCTTTCCTAGCAGAGGTGTGCTCACTCTTTGTTTGGTAGAAAAGAATTAAAATGTAAAGCATCAGTGATTGCGCAGAGTTAAGTATTCACACTGTAATGTGGCAGGAGGTAAAAGGGTTATCATTATGTTCGATAACTGCAGGCTTTAAAGGTAAGGTAATAATGCTATTAGTGAGAAGAAACAAATGTAGGCTGGCAGCAACTCAACTCATCAGAGAGGGACTCCAGGCTGTCCAATTCAAGCGATTCTCTTAAAGGAAACTTTTTCAGCAACTAGGAACAGCAGTGATGTAATAAGTCCACATTTTGGGAAAAGGTGTTTCCCATTATAAGAGAAAAAAGTTACTTAAGATCCCACTTTTCTGAGGGCCATAACCATCAAAGCTTTAGCTGCTCTTTCAGTATCAGCTTCCACCGTAACCCACGAGAGTCAGAAACCATCAAGGCTCTGGGCTTGTGTGACTTCAAGCCTAAGCCCATCTTTAGAAGAGATGCCTCATTCTTGTCAACAGCTACCAAAAGATACTCCTGAGATGTTTTACAGCCAATAAAGGGAAGCGATCAAGAAAAAAAACCCAAGACAGTGCTCAAGAAAGTCATGTTGAGCCACAGATGAACACACCCTAAAGCCCACCCACATTTCCCCACGTTTTTGCCTGACTGCTGGTTTTGACTGGTTGTTGGAAGCAGGAGCTAGGAAAGGGAGGATTCAATGAATACTAAAGAGCAGCAAGTGGGAGCGGGCTGGCATGACAGAGATCCCAGAGAGCCCTGCAAGAACCCATTCCCCGTTGATCTCAAAAGCAAAGCATCCCTCCAGCCGGCTCTGCCGGTGCCGTGCAGCCCCCAAGGACTAATCCCGTTGATTTCCAAGCCCCAGCTGAGAGCGACTATGGACACAATAAGGAGCAAGAAGCTGAAAAGAGAACCCTTTGCCAATATATGCAGTGCGTGTTTAAAGTTAAGCATCACTTGCCTCCATCCTTTCAAGCACTGTAATATTATGCCTACAAGTACAATTTAGCCAATATATTCCTCCCCCACGAGTTTAGTAAAATGGAGCCGCAGGAGGCGGTGTGGAGCAAACAATCCTGCACAGCACGTCCTTCCAATTCACAACACACAGCGCCATACACTTCTCACCACCTCCCTCTGTACAACAAGCAGCAACACAAGCTCTGTTCTCTGTCTCCTCGGAGGAAAATGAGAACATTAGGCATTTTATCCCCTGACAGTTCAATAGCATCAGAGGAGGAAACACCTACACGACAGAAAGTGTTAGTATAATCTCAGCTGGTGATGACTTTCTGGAGGAGATGTAAATGGAGAGGAACAGACTGCTAATGCCAGTATTTGCCAAAGACATTAAAGGTTACATCACTCAAAAGCGTATGTCACAGCTGCACATCCCTTTTGCTGATAAAAATATGGCAATTCATTGACTGAGTAGTCAGACTTCACTTCCCAGGGAGAGAGTGGAAGATTATACCATATGTTATACCAAATGTAATTTCCCCAGATTTGCAGAAAAGCTTCCTAACAACATGTAATGAGCTATTACTGGCTAGTCTGGAAGCAGAAGCCTAGCTGACCAAATTCAAGCAGCTTTCTAGCATTTGTTAAAAAGCTGTATGATCAACACGCTTGTTATGCTAAAATATCTTCTGTTTCCTCCACAAATCTGGTGTCTATTAAATCGTCTGATGACCTTACAGATTAAAACGATTATGTTCCTACTTGTTAGTGCTTTAGCCCACACATCTCGAGGAAAGCGAGCTGGATTCTCTTTCAGCTCATGCATCAGCATCAATTTTGTTTAACTAAGTTCCAAATGAAGAATCTTTATTATTAGCGACAGAGCCAGGAAAGACACAGCTTGAATTTTAGATCCCAGATGGAGTCAGCAAAGTTGGCAGCCAGAAAAGCCATCTTTTTGCTTGCAATCTGAACACATTGGATGCGGAGTCATTGAGTGGCAATAATGACATAGCCCCACGATGCCATTTGACACTTCCCAACACATCGCTGTCCTTTTTAACTGACAAAAAAACCCCACACTTAGTGCTACCAACTGCTAAATATAACCTATTTATACCATCCAGACCTGTTTTGCAGAGGATGCAGCCAGCATAGTACTACACATCCTCTCAAATCAAAGGGAGAATATTACCAGCTTCCACTTCTGTTTTACGTTTCAGGACATAATTTCTTCCTCCCATTTAGAACTACCTTACAGGACAAAAGTAGGGAAGAGTTGGTTAGCTTTTGAGAGGGCGGCAGGAAAAGCCACGCAGTAGCTTCATTTCAGTCTCTTTGTTTTCTAGCTGCTGTTGTTAGAGCACAATACATTGATGAATGTTATTAAATTTTTAATCGTTAAGACATTTCATCACAGAGCTCACGCAGGGCTTGCACAAAACAGTCTCTACCAGTCTTATCTGACGTTGCTGGATTCTACTACAGCAAGAATCATGAACAGAGCCCTTGGCTACATTCTAGCAGCAAACACGCAGAATGTCCTTCCACAAAGGCTTAATAAACAATCTCTCCCTCCCCTTGCAGTACCTCTACCGTTCAGCATATACGAATTACGGTTGCAATGTCAAAGAATGAAATCTTCAGCAATAAGCCTGCCCAGAAGTCTAAAGCCTTTACAAAGTGCAGAGTTGCTCTGCGGCGGTGTTCATTCACGTGAGAGATTTACATTGACAAAGAGCACAAAACACACGTTCAGGAGGAGGCGCCCGCTTCTGCCCGAGGTCCTCCAGCACAGGGAAGCTGGTCTGAGACACAGCACACATACAGACACCAGCATCTTGCTGTCATGGTTAAGGTGCTGCCTGTTCAGAATAATTTCATTTTCTCAGCATGGCTGAACCGGCAACAGAATGCCTGCTTTAAGGGAAGGCTAATATAAATAACAACCCGACTGCTATGCATCACTCAATAATAATCTCATAAAGAGATATATAACAAAAATCAAGACAGCTAGCATGGAAATCTCTGAACACATAAAAGGCAACACCTCAGCATGCACAGCAAAGGGAGCAGATTGCCTGTGGTCTCCCTACCACTCTGTTCCTGCTCTGTTATATCATTGCCGATCAGCAGCGCCCATCGATCACTGGTTGAGACAGAGCTTCACTATCCCAGTGGTATGTGACTGCAACAGCTGCCGCCAGGCCTGCGTTACTTCTAGACCTTCAAAGAGACAGTCTGTTAGCGGTTTAATATCAGATAAACCCTCCAGCAGGCAAGCTAGTCTGCTTTTGCAAGGAGAGGGGGTGAACAGGCTCTGCAGTCCGACTCCTGCTATCCCTCTTGCCTTCTCAAAATGCCTGGAACAAGGAGATTTGAAGCAAATCTTCTTCCTTCCTTTATTACGTGTGTTAGGGGGAGGCAGACTTTACAGATACGACAACAACCTGGACGGCACACGAAACTGCCCTCAGGACTACAAGTAAATTATTCCTTTTTAGAGAAGTCTCTTCAATTTAATATATGGGATTCACTGGTTTAAAAGACAACAGCCACCGCATGCTAATAACTCCCACACTACCTACTCAGTGGCTGCCACGGGATGCTGCCTTCTCTATCTACGCAAGGCTCTCTGCGAGCAAAATTTACAGCGGTAAAAATCACAGGAGAGGTTATGCCAGCATTAGGAATATGTTATTAACTGGAGAAGATCAGTTATTGACACAAAGCCCTAACACTGGGCATGAACCAGCCAGGCCTATACAACCCATCAGGAAAAAAAAAAAAAAAAAAAGACATCCCTGCTGTATATGGATTACTTCGTTAATGGAGGCAGTATTATCGAGGAGTTAGTGCAGTCAGGCAATACCAGGCTCCGTTCCAAGCTTCACTGCTTATCCTTTGGACAAATTACTTCGAATCTCTGCGCCTCAGTCACTGCACATCTAGGACAGTGACAAACTTTGCCCGCTTTTTAAAGCCACTTCCTCCTGTCCTGCTCTGGATTTGAAAGGTGCTATGGAAAAGCAAAATAATAAAATATATGAACCACATCAATGAAATACATTAGTACTGTACCTAAATTTTATTTCTTTAAAATCACAGTAGCCAAAAGTGTCACCAAAAAATTCAAATTACTATAATAAATATATAGTACAATTTCCTCCATGAAAAAACCTAATTTGCTCTCTGAAATCCACCTATAAATGCCTAAAGGTTCATAAGGCCCGTGCAGGCCCCGCTAGCACCCCTGGAAAGAGCATTTTGCAGAGCAACCTCTCTCTCTGTTTTACAAATCCTCCAAATAATTTGGAGTTTCTACGCTCTGTTAGGGAAGGAGATGGAGGCAGCACAGAGACCAGGAGTTGCTGTCGGACTGTGTAGCTTAAACAAACACGAGGTCTC
This sequence comes from Burhinus oedicnemus, assembly GCA_008921705.1. Taxonomy (NCBI): domain Eukaryota; kingdom Metazoa; phylum Chordata; class Aves; order Charadriiformes; family Burhinidae; genus Burhinus; species Burhinus oedicnemus. The sequence continues at coordinate 2,201,414 of VFFE01007693.1, forward strand.
GCTCTTCCGGGAACTCCAGAAAGGAGGCAAGTGAAAGGGGAGAGCCTGTCAATAACAGCAGAAAAGAAAACTACATCTAACAGGTGCAACATTTTTATAAACACAAGTGCAAATCTCATGAAACATTTTGACAAGAAAAGTTACAAATGAAACCACAAGCCAAAACAATCAAAGGAGGCAGCAAACTTTTCAGGGACAGAAAGAACAACAGAACAAGACAAGACATATCCAAACCAGGTAAATCAACAGCTGCTCCTGAGTTTACAGTAAACAAATACAAGTTTGTCTTTGCCAAATGGAGGGGTAAGCAGTCACAAGCTGTTTTTACAATTTAAAACCTTAACATTATTCAAAGAGAGCCCAATCACTGTAGGAGATTTAATACCAAGGTTTAGGTCCAAGCTTTAAAGAAAAGTTTTTCTACTTCAAAGCACATTTTCCAGATTCCAACATTCAAATATTACATCCTCACATCCAACATGCAATCTTGCCTCGTGAACACCAACTACATTTGTTACCTACCCTGTGAGGAGGTTGTTTTCAGTTCAAAGGATAACAAAACATGATGCAAAACACAGAAGTTACCTATACAAAAACAGATCACATTTAAATTGCGCTTCAAAACCAGTTTGAAATGTTTCTAAAACACAGAAACTTCCATTGGCCTCATTAAAAACAGATCATAAAACAACTTATGAAAATACAAACCACTCAAAACCAGAACAATTAAGAACAACTCTAAATGCAGAATAAGAACCAGCGCAGCTCCTCAGCAGCAAAATCAGACATTAGAAAAGGCTGTCACAGGGCTACGTTGGAAGGGGTCAGGGATGGTCTGGAAATAGTGGTGTTTGGCCAAGTTCTTGCTCACCCACTGTGTGAGGCTGTACTTTTGGGTAGGTTTCTTGTTGGACCTTGGGTAATTTCTGCAAAAATAAGTAAAACAGTTAAAACAAACACAAGAGAAGCATATGTGTGAGAGGCTCGAAAAGCATCTTCTCTGAAAATGCCTTCCCCATTCCTTGCGGCTTGCAGCTGGTTGAAAAGGGAAACCACATTCTAAGGCTGCACCTTGATAAGTAACAATATGAAAGTTTAAAGACTGCCCTTTCAGGAACACTGCCTTGTGCTTCATTACCTTCTTTGCAAAGGTCTTTCTCCTTAGCCCAGCAGAGAAGGCTCCACTACACAGCAGTTTAAACGAGGTAAATTTTCCTCACAAAGTGCCGTACACACATTAAATACTCTCATTTGCTACATCTAAGCACGTTCTGAAATAACAAGACAAAAACCTCGCAAAATTTAAGCAGCCTTACAGGAGCAAGATTAAAAAACAAATTACATTTCAATGAGCTTCGTTATCTCCAGGCCTCAGAGTGTTACGAAGCTTTTCCACATCATTAGAGCCTGCTTTGCCCCTTCTGCATTTTGAAAAAAGACAACTCCACTGTCTTCTTTTTTTTTTTTCTTTTCATATTTCCGCACAGGCATCAGGATAACTAATGAAATAGCATTTATAAACTGCAGATCCATCGGCACAAACAACCACAAGGGTCACTCCTGCAAAACCACTATTAAAAGAGTTGGTTTGGAGAAAGAGCATCCGGCTGTCACATCCACAACACACAGAGTTTCATTTCTACAGCAGCTGCTCAGCAAGAGCAGCCGGTGGCCAGACGGGTCTCAAGCCAGCAAAGCAACTTGTTCATGCCAGCAGCTGGGGACAGATAGCTGTGTTACACTCAAGATGTATTTATGTTAAAGTTCAGAAAAGCTACGTTGTGCCTGGATCATACAGGCTGCTCCCCAGAGGTCTAAGCCAGGGTTACATGGATCACAGAGCACCAAACTTTTAGTCATTACTTGAGCGCTCCAATACTCCTGGTCTTACAGCCAGTGCTATCTGTGTACGCAGAATAAGCCCCTCTATTCAAACGCGCAGATCTGAAGGCCTCACATAGCGAATCCTTGGCAAGAGATGGTTCAGCAGAATGCAAAAATCCTTGAATTCGTCTCACAAAATACAAAGTAACCAGTAACTCCAACCTTGCTGTAGCATTTGCCCTTCTGCTGGCACAGAATAGGTACTAAAGCTCAGTGAAAGGCAACTTCCTTGGAATACTGCCCTTGCTGAAGTCCGCTGTTTCAAGGTGCTCTCAGCACAAACAGTGCGTGTCCTTGCCCAGTCGAAACTCAAAGGTTTTTCCATCCTGTCGCCGCAGTCATGTGATTAATGTGAATCACGGTTCTGTGCAACACTTCCTTTTCAGGGAACATAGCGTCTCTTGAGCAAATCCAAGTCTCCTTCATAAACTGCACTATCAGCTTTTATTTACCCAAAGGAATAACTTCTTGTCAAAAAAAGAAAGATACTTTTAGAAGAGATTTCAGAAGCGTTCTTGAAAAATCCATGTTTTCAGGCTGCATTGTTTAGGAAGAAGGGAGGCACTCCAAGACACCTTACAAAAGGCAAACTCTCACCGTCACACAACAGTTCATATTGTCTGCAATAAGCTGATGCAAGACGTGTGTGTCACTAGAAGAAATCACAACTTTTCACAAAGTCTCAGCCTTCCTATATAAAGTCCTCCTCCTTGGCTATTCCGATTCACAGTCAAAATGGGGCACAGGAACAGGGATGTCATTTCCTACTTTCAGGGGTGCACCCTTCAACCCCTGCACCTCCAGGAAGACGAACTTGTGCGAACTCCCACCGTGAGTCACGAGTACTTCACACCAGTAAGAGGTTTGAGCTCCTCTGCAAGAGGCAAAGTCACAGGAGTAGACTAACCCCATCGAGTATTTGGATAAAACTATTATCACAGTGCCTCATGTAACTATCTAACCCAAGACTCGGACTAAGAATCCTTACGGCCATTACACGAGGAAAGGGGACAATGACACCCTAGATAAAGTAAACTGCCATGGAAGAGAACTTAAAACATTTTGATTTTCTTCTCCTCAGGCATGGTCCATGCCCCATCCTTCCACAACAGTTGAGACCAAACTACAGATTTAAGACGAGATTTTCAGGCAAGTTACTCTCTCATTTACAAACCAGGAGCTCTGATTATCTCAGCAAAAGCGCCTGCAAATGAAAGCCATGTGGTTTGCCACTAGAGAAGCCCCTGGACCAGTCGTGTAGACTAGGGAGTATCACACTCTGCTAAGACCAGCTAACTCCTCCCACCACTCCCCTCGCAGCAAGCCTCCTTGCAATCTGCTTTATCAGTTCCTACCCTATCCCCTACTCCAAACCCCATCTCACATCCCTCTTGAAATTTAGGGTTTGTAGGTGGATTTCATTTACTTTGAAGCGAAATCTCCCTCCTAGGCTCAGCTATAAAATGTAATTTCTCCTTTAAGTCAGCACAGCCCAAGTCCTGTACCTTCCCTGCATGCTTTCCATTCAAGCAAAATGAGTTTGGGCAGGTAAGAACTGTTTCAAGATTAAAGTCTTTTCCTCAGCCAGCTCAGTACCAATCAACAGATCAGACTCTTTCAAGGCAGAGTCTGCTAGCACAGCATTCATTTGTATTTCACAGATTTGTTTCTCCATATGTTCCCTTACACTATTCTCCCTTTCTATCACCTTAAACCTGGTGTGTCTGGTTTTTAAAGATACTGATCTTTTTCATTACAGTAAGACCAGATGGTCTGTGACTCTTTATAAGGTATTTCCTCCTCCTCCTCTCCCTTTGATTCAAGAGGGATCCAAGAAAATAATTTATCAGGTTTCCCCCAGGTTGTAAGAAGTCTGATAAAATTGCTGAGCATCAGAAACCTCTACCAAACAAACCCAAGCCTCAAGGAGAACTCCTGGTGGAGTTCTGCTAGCAGAAGCACTCAAGAGAAAGCAGTGGTTGTAGGTCAGACAGGACCTAGCTCAGCTTCCCAGGTAGCCGGGGGTGCCTGACTCTCCTGAGAGTGATCCCGCTCCAAATAACATGAGAATACTTGTCTGAGCAGCAGGTGGTGCAAGCACCATCCTATGTGCACAGCTGCAATGTTAATGATCTGTGAAAGCAGATCTCCTGAAGTACAGATGTTTGGGTGGAAACCAAGAGAAGGCTATGTTTAGAGAGGGAAATGCTTTTTCTGTTGAGTTTGTCCTTTCCCTCCCCATTTAAAAATAGGCCTATCCAGCTACATACATTGCTGAGGACAAGCCCAAGCAGTAGAGCGCTAACATTCAGTGCCGAGAGTCACAGTTATAAAAGCAGGAGGCTCATTACCTCTGTAGGCTGATACAGAACCAACCAGAATTGCCGAGGAGGATCTCATCAAGAAGGGTATGATTCTATTTACTGTTGGATAAAGGGCAATAATGAACTGTGACTGCTAACAAATGGTCAGCTGGCAGAAATCTTTTGTGGTCAATTATCAGTTTCAGCCACTCATTACCAAGCAGATGTTCAAATCACATCTCATTTTTACATCTGCTACAACGCAGCCTCAGCAGCATTGAGATTCCTATGGGAAGTTGCAAATAAATTTATCTATTCAGATTGAGTATCTTCTAGAAACTAGAATGAGAGGAACAACAACCAGAACCACGCGTTATCCCCCAACTCACTTGAGATGGCTAGATGTGAAAAGTTTACTCAGAACACAAAAGGATTTCTTCCAACTAGTCGATGTTCAAAGACTGCAGATGTGGTAGCCAGTGCAACTTTTAGCACACAATCACCCAACATGGATATAAGAAAGTTGTACTTATAGAGAATCTGCATGTGCAAGATACCATACAGGTAAGTGAAAAGACAAAGCCTCTGCTCTAGCCAGCCTGTAATTCACCCAGACAACACATGAACAAGGAGCAAGAGACAGGATACAAGGAAGAGCAGACAGATTATGTAGAAGAGACGATAGCAAAGTCAAACACTACCGTAAGACAAATGCCAGGAGATTTGCAATACAAAACAGAGCTAAAGATTTGTAGCAGCAATATATTAGTTACTGCTTCCCAAAGGGAATTCCCGTGCTGGCTCTGAAACTTGCTAATTTTCCTTTAGGAATTTCTTGGGATCATTCTGCATTTTTGCATCTCCTACGCAAATGATACACAAGACATTGCTGCAGATCCAGGTGTACAGAAGTACCATACAGGGTCAAAGTCAGCCCGCTGAGAAGGTTTTTCTGTGACAACTGGGAAAGCCCACGCTGTCTGTCGGGCTGAATTCCAAGCCTACAGCTATTTGGAATAAGAGAGGTTTGCACTAATAAGAAAATCAAATTGTGTGCATCACAATGCTCTTCCCCAGCAAAACAGATCTCTATTTCACTCACCAGCCTTGTTCATTGGGAGCTCCTGCCTGATTTTATGTGACTCAGAACATACGTCTTGCATTTTTAATTTGCAAGGAAGAGAAAACAGGCCACTTTAGCTTTCCTTGCATAGTCCCCTCTGCATTACTTATGCTGTATTCATAGACTGGAAAGCAGCCCTGTGGCTATGCAGCTGTTTGTGCTGCCCAGATAAGTGCAGGCTCCATGCAGTGAGCCACAAAACTGTCAGTTTCTTGTAACTCTCAAGAAATGACAATAATTGCACCCATGAACACTCAGAATAACCACAGTGGGAGGCCATCTCTGGAAGCTACCGGAACACTCTTTGCCCTTCAGAACATCCCAGTTCTACCTGTCAACTCACCAGATATTGCTCTTCAGCTGATATCCATACCTGCTCTTTACAGACATCTTCCTTTAAACCTCCACAGTTGGTAGCTCTTGCATGACACCGTCGAGAGAGGCAATATGTAGAAGGTGTCAATAGCAAATCCAAATCTCAGCACTTAAGCTAAAGATTCCCTGAGTCTGGGTTCATAGTTATGAACTGACAAGAACAAGTTACCTCTCAACGCAACAAGCCAGAGCGCAGCTCTGCTCTTCCCAGGTAACGTGGGCCTGTTTTGGGAGCAACCCTGATTTACCACAGCAAGCCCCCTATATAACGTTTCCCAGGTATCCCAAACTATGAAACCCATCTGAACCAGTCCTGGAACAAGACTGGTTGCTGTACAGGAACTCTGTGCATGGCAGTGCGAGCAAGTGCAGCAGGCACTTTTTATTCCCCTCTGAAAAACAAGTACATTCAAAACATCAAAGAATACAATTGAGCAAGCCAGGCTTCCTGCTAGGATATCTGTCCTCCACTCTGCCCTCCCCACCAGTACAGCCTTACCCCATCCCATCCGGGGGTTACCTGGTGTAGGAGCTACAGTTTTCTTCATATGGACATGCACACTCAGGATATAAATGTTCCTTTTCCTCAAGCTCCGCTTCTGAAACACGTGTCCGTTGTTTCAGGCTTTAAAATAAAAAACAGCATTAATTTTTTTAGACCATTTGTCAAATTGGCTTACAGGTGACTGAGGGGACAAAACATCCTGCAGAACTATTAGAGACATGAACTTCTTGTAGCACCTTTCCATGATTGTAAAAATAAACGTTTTTATTCGAATAAAGCTGCAAAGATAACATACTGAGAGCAACGCAGGAGCGAGTGTCAGCTGAGTGAACCAGCAAGTCACTGTCCTGATTAACAAGCCAGGAATCTGCAGCAAGCCCTCAAAAGCAGCAGATTTTTCATGTTCCTCAAGGCCACACTGGGAAGGGCAACACGCAGAACATCCGAGTGCAGCAGGTCTGCAGGAGCCACAGGGAAGAAGAATCAAACTGACAACTCCGGGCCCAGGAGGACTGGAGAGCAGAAGACAACCATCCCTGCACAGCACCCAGAGCTGCTCTACTGCTGCCATCTGCTGGAAACCACTCCAGGAGAGCAGCCACCAAGCCAAGCCAGCACAAACATCTCCTCTTCTGCCCCGCAGACCACTGCCCAGGACTGCCTTAGCAACGTTCTTTCCCATTTGGACCAGCCCTATATTCTTTCCCCTCTTACAAGGTAAAATATAAAGTACTTTTCCCACTATTTCAGTGCACCGTAAGAATAAAAGGAAAACCAGCAGCACAAAACCAACCAAACTGGTTTGAGAAACTGCTGGGACATTTTTTACAGTGCAAAGGCATTTAGAAGCTCCTAAGAAACTACCTTTCCTCCTCCTCCTCCTCCTGTGGCACAGGAATAGCTTTGCCAGGCTTCTTCCCACTGCTTGTCTCTTCCTGCCCAACCTGGCCTACAGGTGTATCACTTAACTAGAAAGATAAGGAAAATGGGGATTAACATCTAATAGAAAATCATTCCATGTAAGTCTTGCTTATCCAGTTATATAAAAATCACACTTTGCTCCACTTGAAAAACCTTCCCTTACTGTGCAAAAATGCACACTTGTGTGCATACAGACATTACTGCAAGCACAAATCAAAAGGAATGGAATTAAAAACATTTTAGCTACAAGAATTGAAATGTGTGTTTACTTTAATGCTGTTTGATGGCTGTTCAACTGCTGAAGACTCCTGCCCCCCATCATCCTCTGTAGAGTCTAATTTCCTTGAAAAACAGCTCTTTGTTGCTTTGGGAAGTTCTTGGTTTCTGGACTCAGAAGATGGCGTGGGACACCTTGATAACACAGGTGCTGAACTCTCATCAGCTGTACTCTGGACACAGGCAAGCTCAGAAGAGGGCATGGAGCTTTCCACATGATCACGCCAGCAGGTGGACACATCTCTGCTTGCAAAGGGAGTCTTCCCCTGGCAACCCACACCCAGGCTTTGCTGGCCATTAGACATTAGCTCCTCCGAGGATTCTTCAACAACACAGCTACTAGCAGTTTTATTATACTCTAGGCAATCATTTGTGATTGCTTCTGAAGCTCCTCTTTCGGCTTCCTCCAAACAATTGTCCTCCAGAGGCTGATCTACATAGTCAGCATCGATTGGGCTAAGACTCAGAAGCTCCTGAATGTCAAGGTCAAACAACATGCGAGTTACTTGGGCTGACTGCAGCTGGTTCTCATCCAAACCAGCACTTTCATTCGAAAGGCTAGGATAACATTCAGAACCAGGTGAAGAACACTCTCTGGACAGAGGTTCATTTGGTGTCTCTGTGATCTGTGAGGCTATGCTTGCATCTTCGCTGACGACCGATGCCCCAGTGCTGCTGCTGCTCTCATCCTTTTCACTCTCTCCATTTACATTTTGGCTCACAGTCCTTCTTCTAGTTAGGTACCGCTCAGATTCCACACGATCATCTGCCAAAATTTCCTGGATCTCTTCCTCAGTGTAACTGAAAGGAGAATTCTCTTCTTCACTGTCTGACAGTTCCAACAAGGAGTCATCTGGCTCGCTATCATCAAAACATCTGGTGGTATCTAGAGAAATGGCTACATCATCGTATTTTGACGCAGAAGAACTGACAACAAGGTCGTCGTCATGGCCAGTATCATCCAGAAAATGAGAGGATCCTTGAAAGCAGGCAGAATCTGAGGAACAGAGCAGCAGTTTCTTTGATGGATCTGGAGTGCTACAGTGATGACTCAACATACAAGGTTTCTTAGCTGACTGCAGGGCCTGAACCTGCTCTGTGGAATCCAACAGCCTCTTGGCCCTGGGAACTGTATTATGAACAGTAGGTTTAAATTCATGGGAAAGACCAAGCCCAAAGGCATGAGGGGAATGGTCATCCATGTTGCTGTCGGTTCCTGTATCTCAGTGACCCTGTGCCTTCTGCTTACAGCATGTTCTGAAGTTCATCTGACCCTGGTGCTCTTTGATCTAGCCCTTCCAGAAAAGAAATCAGCAAGAGTCAGCTCCAACCTGCCAGCAAAAGACAACATCTGAAATGAAAGAAACTCAGCTGGTTTTCCAAAGATGCAGTAATATAATGGGAAAGGCAAAAACACTAGCTGAGGCACAGCAGGCACAACAATTTTAACTCCGTGGTCTCTGTTACCTCTACTCCTGACCATTTTAGGTCTTAACAACATATAACAACAACCAGACCCTCATTCCGTGAGTGTTCTCAGGTTGTTTGGTTTTATTAAACAGGACTAATACAAGCCCCAATAATCACCGCAGTCTGTACCATCTCCTCCAAAGCTGCTGTAAATCAGTGACTCTAACACCAGATCCCAGTATTCACAAATTATTCTTTATGACCTTACATTTAAAGTACAGAGCACACTTTAGGTATTAAATAAAGGCTCACAGACACCCCCCCCACCCCGTCTCCCAAACCCCACCTCTGTCCTTCAAAGATACTAAACAAATAAAAAGTCTTTTTTGGGTTAGGAAAAACTGAGCAATGGAAGAGTAACTGTCAGGGAGCTAAGAGGACATTCAGCAGGTATTAGTCACTAACACACTCATACAAAACACATATTATAATGAAAGATGAGAAGATAAAGAACCTTCCCGTAAAATTCAATAGTTTAAAAGTATTCACAAACAAAACCTGTCTTCCTCTTAGTGAGGGCTTAAACTAACATGAATCTTTTGACTTGAAAGCCCTGCATTTGATTCTCACCCAGCAGGAGAATCTGGACTACGGAAAGGTATTTCCTGTCCTCTTTGACCAACAGATTTAAAGGAATACCTTTTGTCTTCCCATTGCTTTGACTACTCACCGCTTTCAAAAAGGTAGGGGGAAAGGGGGCTTTACCTACTCCAGGAATAAAACCCAGTTCTGCTGCTTCCTCTTGTCATTCTACCCAAATAATAAAAATCAGCGCTTTCAGAATAATGCTGTAACCACGCTGAAGAGAGAAAATACCTTGGGAATCACCTACACACATACAAAACCTATACAAGAACATATGGAGTCACGGGCAGTCCTCAGTAAATAGTACTTGCCTGGAGTTCTGCAATTTAGCTACAAGTGCTTAAGTGCTTCAAAGAGAAACAAAAGGCAAATAAAAACAAATTAAATCTGGATTTAGTCCTACAGAGTATAGCATAGCAGTCTGATAATCTAGCTCCTAACCAATAAGGACTTGAAAGAGAACCATTTTAAGTCTTTGCTGGAACTGGCTTACAAAAAGGACATTTGGAGATGTTTACATGCTCAGCTTGCAGACAAGGAAATAGTTTCTTTACTGTTGCGACCTTCCCAATTCACCCAACTGCAACCTACGTTGGGCGTGTGCTTTCAGCCCTACATCAACTGATTCTGGAAGCAGAACTCTGGTAACTATGCAACCAAGTGTGAGCCCAGACAGAGTCCCCTGCCATTCCCCATAGAAGTGTGTTGAATTCATGAGCTGTTCAAGGATTCACACCAGAGTAAAGCTCCTCAACAGTTTAAATGGCTCTTAAACTGATGTAAGACAAGGCTGCCGGCTGCCACCCTCTCACTCTGTCCCTCATTCCAGCACTGGTGCTTGTATGATCAGACCACATTGGAGCCAGCTCACCCCCAACTGAAAAAGCACCAGCCCTAGATGGGCCATGCTCCTAGGGGCAGCTAAAGGAAGGCTCTTTGGAAAGTTACATATGTTTTAGAATCACAGTGTAGTTTGGGTTGGGACCTTTAAAGGTCCTCTAGTCCAACCTCCCTGCCATAAGCAGAGACACCTGCAACTTAGATCAGGTTGCTCAGAGCCCCGTCCAACCTGACCTGGGATGGTTCCAGGGATTGGGCATCCACCACCTCTCTGGGCAACCGGAGCCAGTGCCTCACCACACTCAGCATAAAACAGTTCTTCCTTATAGCTAGTCTAAATCTCCCCTCTTTTAGTTTAAAACCATTACCCCTTGTCCTATCGCAACAGGCCCTGCTAAAAAGTTTGTCGCCATCTTTCTCAGAAGCCCCCTTTAGGGACTGGAAGGGGCTCTAAGGTCTCCCTGGAGCCTTCTCTTCTCCAGGCTGAACACCCCCACCTCTCTCAGCCTGTCCTCCCAGCAGAGGGTCTCCAGCCCTCTGAGCATCTTCGTGGCCTCCTCTAGACCCACTCCAACAGGTCTATGTCTTCCCTGTGCTGAGGGCTCCAGAGCTTGATGCAGTACTCCAGGTGGATACTTTATGTGGGTTTCTAGCATAGTTTCAGTAAATAATGAGATCAAAAGACAAAAACTACTGAGAAACAGCTCTGCCAAGGCTCACAGACCAGCTGCCTTGCTCCCTCCGCTCCCCGCAGCCAGCCACAGATCTCACCAGCCTGCAGCGCTGCACTGCTCTGGCATCTGCTCCCTGATGAGAGAACATGGAGCAGGGGGAAACAATCGTGGGCTAACGGTTCCCTCAGCCCTATGATTTGCCCACCATGAGATATCCACTTTGAAACAGCCAAATTTTGAGACGTAGGGACCATGCTCTCCTCTCACCCAAGAGCACATAGGCAAACACCGGCCTTTCACCTCCGCAGCTCCCTGACCTCGCCCTCTCTCAGTCACGGGTTTACTCGTACCCGCTACGAGCCTGTCCCTACCTCAGCGGCCCCTTTTTAGCTCCCCCTCCCGCGGGCACGGCCCTGGGCCGCCCAACCGGCGCCCCAACAGCGCTGCGCGGGGCCGAGGCCGCCCTGAGGGAGGGGCCCGGCCTGGCCCGCCCCCGGCTCCTCCTCCCGCCCAGGCGCCGGCTGCTCCCCCGAGCGCCGACGCGGAGAAAAGAGTTAAAAAAAAATAAAAAATAAATAAACAAAAAGCTACACTAAGACCAATGAACCGCCAGGGCCTAGGCCGGGCCTGGCGACAGAACGAACCACACCGCGCTCACCCGCCGCCGCCATCTTAACCACCCCCCCCTCCGCGCGCGAGGCGCCGCCTCATTGGCGGAGCGCGGCCCCGCCCCCTCCTCATCGGCAGCTCGGCGCTCGGGCGGCGGAAGTGACGTCCAGGCGCGGCAGGCGAGCGCCGAGCGGAGCTGATGCAACGCGGGGAAGGTTGATGGGGCCGGGCCGGGGGGAGCGGGGCGGCTTCGGGACCGGGCAGGGCCTCGGGGGGCTCCCGGGGGGCTGGTGCCTCCGGTAACGTTGTCTCTTTCCCTGTAGCCGCCGTCATGGAGCCTGCGCCCGGCCCGCAGGAGAAGTATCACCTCATCACCCGGAACCTGCAGGTACTGGGGGGGCGGATCGGGGCTGGGGCAGGCCGAGGGGGGGAAAGACGGGCGGATCGGGGCTGGGGCAGGCCGAGGGGGGGAAAGACGGACGGATCGGGGCCGGGGCAGGCCGTGGGCGTAGCGGAGGGGGGCCCGGATTAGCCTCTGGAGCCGGCAGGACCCCCGGGGACATGCTACATGCAGGGTGGGTTGGAGCCTGGGCACGGCTCGGGGCTCGGCCGTTCAGCAGGACGTTGCCCCGGCCACGTCCTCTCCTAGCGTGTTCCCGGGGAGGCTCAGCCATGCCGGATGTGTGTCTTGTCCCTCCGCAGGAGGTGCTGGGGGAGGATAAGCTCATGGCCATCCTGAAGGAGCGAGAGTTGAAGATCTACTGGGGGACAGCCACGACGGGCAAGCCGCACGTGGCCTACTTTGTGCCCATGTCCAAGATCGCAGACTTCCTGAAGGCAGGGTGTGAGGTAGGTGGCCAGGCTGGGAGCTTGGACCCTGCGGATCTTTGTCACCATGCTGGTGGGTGGCAATGTGCATTTCCCCTGAGCAGTGTGGCACTGACTATGTCCCCTTCCATACTAGGTGACGATACTCTTTGCTGACCTCCATGCGTACCTAGACAACATGAAGGCCCCCTGGGAGCTGCTAGAGTTGCGCACCCGCTATTATGAGAACGTGATCAAAGCCATGCTGGAGAGCATTGGGGTGCCCCTGGAAAAGCTGAAGTTTGTCCGGGGCACTGACTACCAGCTCAGCAAGTGAGTCCTGGGGCGCCTGATCCTCTGGGGAAGGAATAGCCTGACCTGGAGCGTTCTGTTCCTGAGCCTGCTCCCAGGCATTGTCATTCAGGGAACAAACTGAAGGTACCTCCAGGTCTGGGCTGCTCTTGATGTGGCCAGAACCAGTGTTTACAAGAAGCGGCTCTAAAAGGTGTCCCCCTCCCCGGTGCTAACAGTGCTGTTCCTTCCCACAGGGAGTACACGCTGGACGTGTACCGCCTCTCATCCGTGGTGACGCAGCACGATGCAAAGAAGGCGGGTGCGGAGGTGGTGAAGCAGGTGGAGCACCCCTTGCTGAGCGGTTTGCTCTACCCAGGCCTGCAGGTGCGTCGTGGCGAGGCAGGTCAGCAGAGCTGCTTGGCCAGGGAGGTGCTGGGTGAAGCCAGGACCATGGGGACACGTGAGGCTGAATGTCAAGGTCATTATACTCCACCCCAATATTACACCTGGCAGCAGCACAAGGCATAACCCGAGCACAGAGCTGCTTGTACAGCGACTCTGGCGAGCTGCAGGACAGCGGGCAGTCCAAAGAGCTCCCATCCTTCCCAGGGCAGGAGTGCCCCAGCAGAGGCTGGGCAGATCCTGGGGGACAGGCAGGAGCTCCAAAGGCTGAGCACAGCTGGAGTGTGGAGTCTTGGGTCCAGTCTCAAGGCTGTGTGTGTGTCTTTCCACAGGCCCTGGATGAGGAGTACCTCAAGGTCGACGCACAGTTTGGAGGAGTTGATCAGAGGAAGATATTCACCTTTGCAGAGAAGGTGAGGAACGGGGGTGTTTCTGAGCCCCCTGCAATGCTGACGCCCAGCTCAGGGCTTGAACACTCGCTAATCCATCAGGAGAAGCACGTCTGATTTCGGTTGGCACCATAACACCCTTCGCAGCTCCTGCTGCTGCTCTTGAGGTCTGCAGGGCTCTGGTGTGCTTCCATGCATCCCTGGCTGTGGCTGGCTGTGCCTTGTAAATTCACGATAGTTTTCTGGGTCCTATTATTCTGGGTCCCCAAGTTATCTGGAGCCAGAAGCAAACAAGGATTGTGAGTTAAAGCTGATCTTCAGAAAAGGATTGTCCATGACTTGACTCCTTGCTTTTTCCTAGTACCTTCCTTCCCTGGGCTATGCCAAGCGCGTCCATTTGATGAATCCGATGGTTCCTGGTCTGACAGGCAGCAAAATGAGCTCGTCAGAAGAGGTGGGTCCCTGAACGGTGGCTGTGGTCAGGGGTTCTGCAGCGGGATGGGTTAATAGCTGGGGGTGGAGAGGCTGCACCCCAAGAGAAGGTGACTTCTCTCTCCCCTCATACTGGGGTCTAAGAAGAAGTTGCAGCAACTCCAGCATGAGTTGTCTCTTTTGGGAAAGAGGTTGGGTAAAGGGCTGTGAAATCTCTTCCTGCAGGACTCAAAGATTGACCTTCTGGACCGCAAGGAGGATGTGAAGAAGAAGTTGAAGAAGGCTTTCTGTGAGCCAGGGAATGTGGAGAACAACGGTGTCCTCTCCTTCATCAAGCACGTCCTCTTTCCCCTCAAGTCAGGTGAGGAGCTCACCATGCCTGGGCGGTGGGGCTAGTTTTTCCTGTGGGTAAGAGGAGGGGATGGGACTGTGTGTCCCCTGAACCTGGCTTCCCCTGAGTAACCCCTCCCCAGCCCCTGCTATGGTCCCCCTCAGCTCTTGGGCTAAGTGGTGCGGGTGGTTTATCTGTCTGGGCAGGGGGTGAGTCTCCACTTGGGTTAATTCGAGCCTTAAAATCTGTGTGTTGCAGAGTTTGTGATTCTGCGAGAAGAAAAATGGGGAGGAAACAAAACCTACACAGCCTATGAGGCCCTGGAGAAGGACTTTGCTGAGCAGGTGAATGCCGGGAGGGACTCAACCCTCTCTCTGTTCCTGAGGCTCCTGAGAGCACTGTGGGAGGGCTCTGAGCAGCAGTGGGAGATGGAAATCTGCAACGGGGGAAAGTGTCGAGTAGAACATGGCCCAGTGGCTGTAGCGTGGCAGGGTGCTTCTAGCCAGGAGAGCCCAAAGGTGAGAGGATGGGTGAAGGATACGGGGGCACCAGCTGTCCTGGTGCAGGACAGGACCACATCAGCCACATCCTGGAACAGAGCAGCAGTTTAACTGTTTTCAGCTGTTCCCAGCTGAGGGTGCAAGCAAAAGTGTCCAGAAGAGGGGCTCTGTTTTCTAAGGGGGATTCAGTCTAAGTGCTGGGGTTCATCTCCCCGCCCTGCATGATTTCCAGTTCCTACCTCTCTGGCCTCAGATCAGTGACTCGAATTCTGCTGCTCCCCCTGCCTGGGAGGAAACCATGCAGGAACCCGTCTGTCGTGATACAGGTCGTGCATCCCGGAGACTTGAAGAACTCGCTGGAAGTGGCCCTGAACAAACTGCTTGACCCCATCAGAGAGAAATTCAACAGCCCAGAACTGAAGAAGCTGACCAGTGCAGCATATCCCAACCCGTCCAAAGCCAGTAAGGAGGTGCTGGGAGCTCCAGGGAGGTGGGGCCCTGGCCATGCAGGGCTGGGTGGGAGAGTCCCTCCAGGGGCTGAGGTTAGAAGTTCTGAAACTTCAGTATCGGGAGCAGCCCCGGAGAGCATTAGGAAGGATAAGGAAAGGCCAGCGCCAGGAGTGTTTGCCTGCCCTGGAGAGGACAGACGCCAGCATGCTTCTCTGGTGCTTGAGAGGCCAGCAAAGTGGAGGAGGGACTGTGCTGTCTGGTATAGAGACAAACAGGGAATTCAGCAGGCCCCAGGGCCAGCATTTGAGGGTCACTGTGTGCTCCCAGGGCCTGGCCAGCTCCCTGGGTTTATGCTGAATGGCACAACTGTTCCCTTTGCACTGCAGAGCCTGCAGAGAAGGGCACCAAGAACTCGGAGCCAGAGAATGTGGTCCCATCGCAGCTGGACATCCGCGTTGGCAAAGTGATCAGTGTGGAAAAGGTACAGGCACAACAGGGAGAGGGGAGTAACCTTCCCATAGGGTGCCATGGGGATGCAGTGCATGTGGGGAACCTCTGCCTCCTTCTTCTCTGCCACCCCAGTCACCTCCCCTGCTCCTCACCTTGCTTCTGCCTGGCAGCACCCGGACGCTGACAGCCTGTATGTGGAGAAGATTGATGTGGGTGAGCCTGAGCCCCGCACTGTGGTCAGTGGCCTGGTGCAGTTCGTCCCGAAGGAGCAGCTGCAGGATAGGCTGGTGGTGCTGCTTTGCAATCTCAAGCCCCAGAAGATGAGGGGTGTGGAGTCACAGGGCATGGTGCTGTGTGCCTCCAGGTGAGAGAGGGAGCATTGGGGCCATACCTCACCAGGGGTGCAGTCCAGACCCCCCGCTCCTGCCCCAGAGCCCAGCGGTGCTGGGAGGCGGGTGGGTGCTGCCTCGGGGTGACTCTGCTTCCTCCATGCCCCTCTGCAGCGTGGAGGAGCCACGTCAGGTGGAGCCCCTGGACCCACCGGCTGGGTGCTGCGCTGGGGAGCGTGTCTATGTGGAGGGCTACGAGGGCGGGGAGCCCGACAACGAGCTCAAGCCGAAGAAGAAGGTCTTTGAGAAGCTGCAGGTAAGCGGCTGTGCTGGGGGCCTGGGCTACAGCTCAGAGTAGCTGGGGCTCCAGGCGTTGAGCAGGGCAGTGCTTAGGGCCGTATAGATGCCATTGTCCCCACCTCTGGGTGACCCCAAATTAGCCATTTGCTGCTCAGTGCTCATGTTTGCTACTGTCAGCAAAGCAGTGGAGGAGACAAACCTCCCCACTAGCTCAGCAAGGCACCGCTGGCAGCCCAGGCCTGACCCTGCCTCCCCTGCTTTCCTCCCCAGGCCGATTTCCGCATCTCTGAGGACTGTGTTGCCCAGTGGAAGCAGAGAAACTTCCTGACCAAGCTGGGGAGAGTCTCCTGTAAAAGCCTGAAGGGAGGGAGCATCAGCTAACAAGTGCCAGAGCTGCTGCTTGCACCTCCTGCCTGGTCCCCTCCATCACTCCAGCCAGGCTCTCCTCCCCGGTCTCTGCCATCTCTTCCTCAGTGCCCCGAGCCAGGGGCTCAGCCCTGTGGGACCTGGGGGCTCTGGGACTGAATTTGCAGCCTCCTACCTGGAGACCTGCCTCCGACATCCCCCTCGCCCTGGGCCTGCTCTGCCAGCATCCGTGCCTTGGCTGTGGGCCAGCTCTGGGGACTGACGGTGGCACCACACCTAAGGGACCTGTGTGACTTGTGCCCGTGGTCTCAGGCTCTACGCTGGGGCCATCGGCTCGTTCCCGGTTGTGCCACAGACTGGACACCCTGCCCGCAGGTCCCGACTGGGACAGCATGTGTGGGTGCTGCAGTGAGGGCAGAAAGGGAAGGCTGCTTGCTCAAACCTGTGTTGCTGCTAACAGAGCTGGGGGCAGCTGCCTGGCAGCCAGGTGGGCCCTGTCCCCTGCTCTGCCCGGGCACCCGCTGCTCCATGCTCAGCCCAGCTGGGGCTGGGGCTGCTGCTGGTGCTGCCCTTCAGCCAGGAGCCCAGGCAGCACCAGTGGGTCTGTCCTGAGCCCATGGGAGGCCGTGGGGGACGCGGGCCTTGAACATTGACTCGGGAACCATCTGTCTGTCGTAAACCCAAATAAAACTGAAGCTGACTGCGCCCGCGTGTGCCCATCTGTCTGGGGGGGAGGTGGCTGAGCTGGCAGCCAGCCCCGCTCCTGTGTTTTAGTGCTGCCCACCCTGTGCGGGCAGCGGTGCCGGGAGCCTGCCCCCTTGGGGTCTGCCTGCCCCCAAGCTTGACGCCGCTGGGAAGGGTGGCTGCCACACGTGGCAAGGCTGTGGCCATAAGCGAGGAAGCACAGGAGGCAGCAAACTTCGGTCATCATTTTTACCAGCCAGGTACAGAGCTCTGAGCAGCTACTTGGCGGCAGAGGGTTGGTTGCTTTTGGTTTGGTTTGGTTGGTGGTTTTTTTTTTTTTTTTTACAATCAAAC
>VFFE01007693.1:2228403-2249877 GCA_008921705.1 Burhinus oedicnemus
CTGGTGGCCTGGGGGCTCCCCTCTGCCTTCTTTGCCGGCGGGGGAGGCGGGTGGTAGGCAGGCGGCGGCGATGGCGGTGGAGACTTGCCGCTGGGTTTGGCCGAGGGCTCCTGGCCAGCAGTGCTGGGTGCCGGTGGGTCTGGAGAGGGGAGGAGGTGGCCGGCGGGGGCTGCGGGCTGCTGGGGCTTGGTGGGTGGCGGGGAGAAGGGAGCGGGCACCTTGGGGTGCGGCGGGATGATGAATCGGTCCAAGCGGCACGGCAGTGTCTCAGGGGGGGCCGGGTCCGAGGCCGAGGAGGAGATGGAGGTGAGGGAGGAGGACACAGAGAGCGCAGGTGACTGCAGGGAGCAAACCCGGTCTGATTTCTGGGGCTGAGCCCTGCCCGGGGACACAGATGGGGGTCCCAGTCCCTTGGTGGGCAGCGTGGGTGTCCCGCTCTGGCTGGAGTAGCCGCTGGAGGGGGACATGGTGCGGTCAGACCCATCTGGGCAGCTCCATTTGGGCTGAGCCTGGGGCTCCCTCAGCACCACCGTCACCCCGGGGCTGCCCCGTGAGGCCTCGGGGGAGCTGGTGCCGGCCAGGCTCTCGGAGCGGAGGCTGCTGGTCTCGCTCAGCGACGACGGGGAGAAGACCTCATCCTCGGCCGCGGGGCTGAAGGGCTCAGGGCGCGGGGACCAGGGTGTGCTGCTCTCCCTCTGGGACCGCCGGTCGGGCTTGGGGGGCAGCCCCAGCACTTTGGGCTCCCCCTCGGCCTTCTGGTGCAGCGAGTAGGTCCTGCGAGGGGGGGCCGGGGGCTTCTTCATCTTCCTGAGGGAGACGCTGCGGGCAGAGGAACGCTCGCTGGCCAGGCTGCCCGTGTCCGAGCCCTCTGCCTGACTGCTCGTGCTGTAGGCAGGGGACGCCCGGCCGCTGCTGCCCGCCACGGCCAGCAGCCCGGGGGCTGTGGGTGCAGGGCCGGCGGTGGGCTTGGAGCAGGAGCTGGCGAAGCTGGCAGAGCTGTAGACGCTGACTTGGTCCGTGTCGGAACGAGCCGCCACATCCGCCTCACTGCGTGGCCCTGCCTCGGGCTGCCCGGAGCCACCCTGGGAGGAGATGGTGGAGCTGTTGGAGACGATGGTCTCCGTGGACTGCGAGTGGCTCCAGTTGTCGCTGGAGGAGGATGGCTCACGGCTGCGGGCGCTGCACTCCGAGAAGCGGGCAAGGGAGCGCACCGAGGCCGGGCTGGATGACACCAAGCTGCAGCGGCTCAGCGTCCGCACGCTGCTCCGTGTCAGGGCCACCACGTCTACCATGGGCGGCAGGATGGCGTTGGGGATGATCTTGGACATGTAGGTGCCCTGGGGCGAGATGGACATGACGGGGCTCAGCAGCTCCGGAGGGCTGGTGTTGGTGGTCATACCCGGCACGGCCAGTGACTTTGGCCTCGCCATGGGCGACAGCTTGGCCGCCGTCTTCCTCCCCAGCAACATGTCGTCGTAGTAAACCCGGTCAATGTGCTTCTGCAGGGCTGCGTCCGCCTCCTCCAAGACTCCCAGGCAGACGCGGGCGCCCCCGGGGACAGCCAGCGGCTGCAGCTTCCCATCGATGGTGGGGATGCGGATGGCGTCGCCAGAGACCTGCCCGCCGTTCAGCAAGAGCTGCGGTGCCTGGCTGCCCCCGCGCCCCGCCTGCCCTCGCCCATCAGCGTCAGGGTGTCCCTTGGCTTCCCGGCTGTTCCTGAGACCTGGAAGCACGGAGAGACAAACCTGACGTGATCCCAAGGCAGACACACCAAGCCAAGGCAAACAGAGTCTGGGCAACAAAACCAGACCCTAAAAATCCTCCCTTGCCCCCAAGGCTTACCCAGCTCCTTCTGGACATGCTGGGGGATCCCCAGCACCGTTGTCCTCCTCTCCTTCCTCTTCTTCCCAGCCCTCTCCGAGGATTTGGGAAAGGAGTCATGCGGTCGGAAGGTGGAACCTGCGAGAGGCACGAGCTGGTGTGAAGGTGGCCTTGGCCAGGGTGTCCCCAGTGTCCCCAGCACCCCACCACTACTGGAGATGCTCCACGACAAGTGGGGCTCAGGCACTCAGCACAGCCCGGAGAGGCACCAGCAGCTGCCAAAGAGCTGCGCGGTCAGAGCAGGGAGGAGACGGTGTCTGTCCATCTGTCTGTCCCCCTCGCCCAGCCCCAACGCTCTGACTCAGCCAGAGTTGCTCTCTTCTCTCCAATGGCCCCCAAATCCCCGCACTGGCTCGTGGCCACGCCAACGCAGATCCCAGCTTTCCTGCCACGCATCCCGGCCCCCCTCGCTCCCCCTCGGCTCATGTCCCCTGGCCTCGCAGCCCCCCAGCCGGGTACCTTTCCGCTGGATCATCTCGGAGCGGATGGAGAGGGCGTCCTCAGAGGTGCTGTCCGTGGCACAGGAGGCCGCCCGGCTCCGGAAGGACACACTGTCATCCTCCGAGGATGCGCAGGACTGTGTTGGGCAGAGAGCGGGCTCAGGCGGACCCCGGGCTGCGGGAAAGGAGCTGCCCCGGCCCCCGCCAGGCCCCTTCTCCGCCGCAAACTGACTCCGCAGCCCAGCGCTGCCGAGACAAAAGCTTCTCCGAGGGCCAAAGGCTGAGTCAGCCACGCCGGCATCCAGAGTCCTCCCACCAGGAGCAGGGCTGGGAGCAGCCCCAGGGACCCCGTGTGGCCTCACAGCCCCCCGGAGAGCAGGAGAGCCAGGGTCTGGCCCGCCGGAGGAGCACCCGAGGGAACCACCATCCTCGCCACCACGCCAAGCCAAAAATGGCCCCATGGCTGCGCTCAGCCCTGCTGTGTCCCAGAGCCCCGGGGCTGGAGGGCTGCCACGGCTGGGAGAGGGATGCAGGGCTGGGGCCGGGGGGTGGGACAGGGACGGGCAGGCAGCGATGCGGCCATGCCGATGACCCGCAGCACGCACATGCCCCGCTGGGCACAGCCAGCGGCACAGCCCCGTGACGGGCAGGGCTTTCAGTGCCCCCCCATCCCTCCAAAAGCATCTCTCGGCACAGGCGGAGGTCGGGATGAGACACATCAGCATGAGCCACCACCCAACCCCTCCACCACGCTGCCCTGAGCCAGCTCTGCTCCCCCTGCGGCTCTGCCCCCTCCCAGGGCTCCTGGCCCCCTGCTTCCAAGGGGTTAAGGGGTCCGAGAGCCGGCGGGAGGCAGTGGCTTGAGCAAACACGGGTGGGTGAGGTGCTGGCAGCGGGGTCAGAGCCCGGGGAAGCGGCAAAGCCCAGCTCAGCCAAGAGACTGGGAGTTTCTCCTCGTCAGCAGCCAGGGAGGGGCCCGGCCAGAGGGCTGGATATGGCTGACGGTGCCCGTCACACCGCCCCGTCACCCCACCTCACTCAGGGCTGCCAGGGGACACCAGTGGGGCAGGAGCCGGGGGACAGAGGGATGCGGGCATGGTGGGGGTCCCCGGGCAGAGCAGGACACGCCAAGGCTGAAGACAAGGACGGGGACAGGGGCAAAGGGGATAACGCTGAGGGACGAACGGTCCCTTCCCACCCCACAAACCCCCCGGGACACGGTCCTGCGGCCCCAGCCTCAGCCGGTTCCCCACCTGCTCCCAGCCCCCAAACAGCACCCAGGGGGGACAGAGGGGCCACCCTGTGTCCCCTCCGCCCCAGGGCGCCCCGAGAGCACCTCAGGGCAGAGCCGGCTCCTCGACAGGGCTCACCTGGAGGCTGCTGGTGTCCCCGTGGTCCCAGGCACTTTTGGTCTGCTTCTGCTTCTCTGCGGAGGGAAGGCAGGGGGTAAATCCCTCCGGGAGAGCCAGGGGAGCCGCCAGCCAGCGAAATGGCTGCTGAGTCCGGCAACGCTGCCCGCACGCCCCAGACACCGCTGCCAGCCCCAGCTGGACTCTGGTCAGCCCCACCGCGCCGCCCACGCAGCACGGCCAGCCAGGAGCTGGGGCCGGCCGGTTGCACGCCCTGCCATGTCACCGGGCCACCCGCCCCCGGGGCTGGGGGACACCTACCCTGGTGCTGTAGAGACTTCAGTCCCTGCTGGGCCTGGTTGTGCAGCTCCTCCAGGTGCGGGGGCCGTGTGCTGGGGAAGAAGACGTTGTCGGGGCATTCCTCGCCCGCCGTGTACTGCACACTCAGCCGCTTCTCGGCCTCGCCCTTGGCAGCGCCTGCGGAGACAGAAGGGTCAGCTTAGTATCATAGAATCGTAGAATCATGGAATAGTTTGGGTTGGAAGGGACCTTTAAAGGTCCTCTAGCCCAACCTCCCTGCCATGAGCTAGATCAGGTTGCTCAGAGCCCCGTCCAACCTGACCTGGGATGGTTCCAGGGATGGGGCATCCACCACCTCTCCGGGCAACCGGAGCCAGTGCCTCACCACCCTCAGTGTAAAACAGTTCTTCCTTAAATCAAGTCTAAATCTCCCCTCTTTTAGTTTAAAACCATTATCCCTTGTCTTATCGCAACAGGCCCTGCTAAAAAGTTTGTCGCCATCTTTCTCAGAAGCCCCCTTTAGGGACTGGAAGGGGCTCTAAGGTCTCCCCGGAGCCTTCTCTTCTCCAGGCTGAACACCCCCAACTCTCCCAGCCCGTCCTCCCAGCAGAGGGGCTCCAGCCCTCGGAGCATCTTCGTGGCCTCCTCTGGACCCGCTCCAACAGGTCCATGTCCTCCTTATGTTGGTGTCCCCAGAGCTGGAGGCAGCGCTGCAGGGGGGTCTCCCCAGAGCGGAGCAGAGGGGCAGAGTCCCCTCCCTCGCCCTGCTGCCCACGCTGCTGGGGATGCAGCCCGGGATGCGGGGGGCTTTCTGGGCTGTGAGTGCACGTTGCCGGCTCACGGCCAGCTCTTCACCCACCAGTACCCCCAGGTCCTTCTCGGCAGGGCGACTCTCCATCCCTCCATCCCCCAGCCTGTGCTGGTACCGGGGGCTGCCCCAGCCCAGGTGCAGAACCTCATGAGGTTCACATGGGCCAACTTCTCCAGCCTGTCCAGGTCCCTCTGGATGGCATTCCTTCCCTCCAGAGTGTCGACGGCACCACTCAGCCTGGTGTCGATGGCAAACTTGCTGAGGGTGCACTCAATCCCACCGTCCGTGTCATTGATGAAGACGGGGGGACACAGCCGTGCTCCCACCGATGCACCCCCACCCACAGGATGCAGCCCCAGCCAGCTGGGAGAAGCGCCAGGCGATGTCAGCCGGCCCGGGATGACGTTATCCTGCTCATCTCCAAACCGGGGGCTGGAAACGCCGTGCGAGAAGTCTCCCGTGGCTCTGCCTGGCCGGTCGATATGCCCGAGTCGGGCTGTCTCTGCCGTGAAGCCGCAGGGTTTTCTCCCCGCTGGCCAGAGCGGAGCTGGGGCACGGCACCGCCCTCCTTTCCAGCACCTTCGTTAGGAGCAAACGAGGCAGCCAGTTGTGCGGGGCTGTGGGCAGCTGAGCGGAGAAGGCACAGCATGGGGGTATTAAACGAAGATAGAAAGATCATCCCCAGGCCCCGCAAAGCACCCCGAGAACAGGGAGTCACCCCGTGCCCAGGCAGGCTGGGAACTGCACAGACGAGGGAAACTGAGGCACAGCTTGGTGCAGGGAACCCGAGGACCCGAATCCCCCCCTCCAAGTCCCCCGGGGGCTGGAGACCCCATATACCACGTCAGGGCTGGCACAAGGCCCTCCACGTCCCGTCTCGCAGCCCCCTCCCCACAAACCAGCACCAGCACCCCTGGGGTGCCCACCACCGGCTCCGGGCGCTTGCTGGGGGCTGTGCCTGGCATCGCCTGGCCAGGGCACCACCGGCACAGCCCTGCCTGCTCCTGCCTGCACGCCGCTGCCTGCCGCGAAGCCTCAAACTCTTCCTGCCCGGAAAAAAACAACTTCAGGCTGAGGAAGGGAAGGGCGAGACCAGGAAACCCGTGGGGCTGCCGGCAGCACCCCGGGGACACCAGTACCAGCTGCTCAGCATCACCGGCGCCACGCACCCATCCCCTGTCGCCCGTGTCTCCCGTCTCCTCCCGGTCAGGCAGCGAGGCGGCCGCGCTCCAGCTCCATCGCACAAAGGAGCAGGGCCCGAACAATGGAGCCAGCCCTCCCTGCCGCGCCATGCCGCCACGCCATGCCGGCCTCTGCCTCCGCCGGCACGGTGATTGTGTACCGGGGGCACGGCCAGGCCGGAGGAACGGGTCGTGACACAGGGGACCCCTGTGCTGGTGCAGGGTCCCTGCAGGGGACACAAGACACCCACAGCCCCCCCGCCATCACGTTCGCCTTCCCCTAAGCCCTTTTCTCCCCCAGTTTTGGCAGCCCCTCGCCTGACACACACACCCCCCCGGCATACTCATAGCTGCCTTCTGGCGAGAGGAAGCGCAGTGATTTATTCCGTTAACTTCCCAGCGGACGAGGCTGGGGCTGGGGTGACCTTCCCTGCCCTCCCCCTGGGGTGGCGGCCCCCCCTGCCCGCTGCGGGTGGGTGAGCACCCGGTGCCGGGCAGGCGGGGGTCCTGGCAGGCAGGGGTTGTGTAAGGACAAGGCGCTGCTCCCTCCCTCCCGCTCACTCACCCTTCTTCTTGAAGAAAGCCAGAAGCGAGGAGAGGTTCCTGCCCATGAAAACCACCATGGTGGGCAGGGAGCGGGTCTGGTCCCCACAGGGACTCCACCGGTCCCCACGGGGGTTCCGTTGTCCCCCACGGAGGCTCTGCCTATTGTGCCGAGGCGGCTCTTGCCCAGCCGTGTGTCGGCGAGGCGGATGCCGCTGGCCCCCAGCTCCTTCTCTCCGTCCTCATCCGCACGGCGGGAGGATGCTCGGCTGGGCAAAGAGGCTCCGGCGCAGCTGCCTGACCCTGGGGACGGCTGCGCGGTGGCAGGAGGGGACAGCCTCAGCTGCGCCCACCGCACTCCTCGGTCACGGGAGAAGGAGAGCGGGGGCCCCTCCTCTGGCCGCCCCGCTTGCCCCCAGCCCTCCCACCTCCTCCCATGCACAGCATGGCTGGCAGGGATCCATCCTGTCGGGCTCAGGGTCGGGATTTCTCCAACTTCCCCTTCTTGCACCCCTGGGATCCCCCCCCCCCCGCCCCAGGACCCTCCTCGTTGCTCCCCGCTGGGCACAGCATCCCTGCAAACCAGCTGCTTGCTTCCACAACAGTGCATCCAACTGGGAGGAGCTGGGAGGCTTTTCCTCTGGCGAGCACAGGCCCTTGGGATGTGCTGGAATTCCCCCTCCTTGTCCGTCCCCCGTGCCCCCCAGGACCCAGCGCCCACCACAGTCCCTCAGCCCTGCCAGTGAGAGCCCTAATCCCGGCACGGCTCAGCCCGCAGCGGGAGAACACAAGCCATCACGCGCCAAAGGGTGTTTGTCCTTAGGGACCAGGCGTCCAGCACAGCTACGTCACGGTCACAAGAGCTGGCGGCACTGGGGGAGAATGAGGTCTCGGACCAGTCTAACCAGTAGCTCCAGCTGCTGGCACGGGTGCACATGAAGGCAGGGGGAGAAATGCCAGGCAGTCAGGCACCGGCATGGACCGTGGCACTGATGGCCACTCGTCCCCACCGCACGGGGTGCTGCGTGCTCCCGGGGCGGTGGGTGCCGGGGACCCCCGTGCCATCTGGCAGGCAGCAGGCAGGCTGCCCGCAGCTGCGATGCGCCCCACACAAGGGGAACGCGCCCTGTCCGTCAGCCCCGGGTGCCCAACACCTCAAGGAGCTCCGTCCCTCCCATCTCCAGGAGTTTTGCCCCAAAAGGTGAAGAGCTCCCAGTATTTACCCAGCAGGCAGGGCCGTCCTCATGCCAGCCAGGAGGTGACGTGTCAAACCCTCCTTCCCCTGCCCTGCCAGCTCCCCACGGGCTGCGCACAGGGTTTACTGTGGCAGGACAGAGGTTTGGCTCCGGACAGAGCAACGTCACCCAAAACCAGAGACCGAGGGTCCCACCAGACCCCAGGCACTGAATGTGCAGCCTGAGGGACAGTTTGATCTTGCAAAGGGCACCTCGGCGTCCCTGGCTGGGCAGCTCCGGGCTTAGGGAGGATTTCTTCCCCTGCATCTCCTACACATCCCTAACGGCAAATACAAGGAGCGCCCTGCAGCCCCTGCTATGCATAACCCAGCACCCTGCCTCCAGCACGGGCAGGATCGGCCCCGCTGCCCACGCGCTCAGCCAGAAGGTGCCGGCGGCTGCAGGCGGACGTTCCCCGGCTCTTTTCACAGCGCAAGTGGAAAAGGGACATAATTAAAGGGCTGAGGATGCACAAAGCGGGCAGCCACGTGCTGCGCTGAATGCTGCCCTCTCCTCTCCGGGCAGCTCGTCACGAGCCCCAGCGAGGGCCAGGGCGATGGCGGGCAAACGTAGCTGAGAGTGACGCCGGGTCCGGCCCTCCGGGATGGCACGTCCGGCTCTGCCCGCATGGACGGGGCTGCACCTGGGACCCCCCGGCACAGCACCGGCAGCTCTGCGAGCCGGATAGAGGGGGACAGTCCCCCCTGTGCCGCTGGTCCAGGGGCCAGGCACAGCTGAGCTTCAGCCCTGCGGCTGTGCTGACGGCAGCACGCATGGAAGCCGCTTCCCGGGGCTGTGAGGACATTCCCAGGTGCCAGCAGACAGCCCGTCCCTGCTCCTCCTCCCTGTACGTGGCCCATCGCCCGTGAGGACCCAAAGGGCTTCAAGACTGTCCCTTGCTGATGGAGATACATGTCCCCTTCAGGAGCACAACACCCCTGCGGCTTAGGGCGGGAGGAGCTCAGCATCGCAAAGGATAATCCAGGCAGGACACCACGGCCACCACCCAGCCGGAGAGGATCCTGGCTGGAGAGGAGCCTTGTGCCGAGGGCTGGCACTGGAGAGCATGGCGGCGTGCGAAGAGCAGCCTCCGCTTCTCCTCCCACTCCCTGCGACCTTCGCTACCGTGTCCTCCTCGCCCGGACGGCCTCGCCCCGGCTCTGTCAACACACGGCGAAACCTGCTGCAAAAGGGACTGGAAAAGGGGAGAAGCCAGGAGGGA
The DNA here is from genome assembly GCA_008921705.1 of Burhinus oedicnemus. Lineage (NCBI taxonomy): Eukaryota > Metazoa > Chordata > Aves > Charadriiformes > Burhinidae > Burhinus > Burhinus oedicnemus. The sequence continues at coordinate 2,237,366 of VFFE01007693.1, forward strand.
GAGAGGCCTGATTCTGCGGCAGAGGTTGCAGATCCTGGTGGGCTGAGGAAGCCACCGCAGCTGCAGCCGATGCCGGTAGCAACATGCCCGGTCGGAGCTGGCGTCCCGTCCCTCGTGCATTCCTTGCGACGCGCCCTGGATCGCCCCGTCCCCTCCAGGCTCGGCGGCGTTGATCTGACACACGTGCCTCGTCTACACGTGGCAGCGGGATCCTCCCGGAGAAGGAGCCAGAGGCCTCTCGGGGCCAGGCACTCTCTCAAGGACGGTCTCCCTGCCTTGGAGCTGGTATCTACCACCACTGGTGCCAGGGATGGTCCGGAGGGAGCAAAGCAAGGCAAAGCGATAGGAAGGCCCCATCCCTGGAGGTGTTCAAGGCCAGGCTGGATGAGGCTTTGAGCAACCTGGTGTAGTGGGAGGTGTCCCTGTCCATGGCAGGGGGGCTGGAACGAGGTGATCTTTAAGGTCTCTTCCAACCCAAACCAGTCTGTGATTCTATGAAGGGGCAGGGAATTCCAGGCATTGTGCCTGCTCCGTACTGTGCTGGCAGAGAGGGGCTGGAGGGCAGCGGGGTGGGAATGGGAAGGGCTGCACAAGGGAGAAACCGGAGCCGAGACCCCGAAGGAACACAGCCAGGGGCCGTACAGCCCTGGACCAGAGATGCTGCAAGCCGGATACAGTACCGGCCCAGCTCCCTCCCGGAGCTGGCTTAGCCACGATGCTGCTCTTCCCGTGGGGAGAGCCGGAGAAGGAAATCCTGGCTCCTGTCCCCCTCCTCGCCAGGCCTGTGCCTCCTGCAAGCAGCAGGTTTGGCCGGACTCAGCTGCAAACATCCATCTCTGCTCGCACGGCACTGCCCCGACTTGCCTTCTCCCTGCGCAGCGGCGGGTCCTGCGGCAGGAGGCAGGGAACAGGCAGCGCAGCTCCCTGCCCGCCCCTTCCACCGCCACTGACTCACCCGAGAAAAATGGGGAGGAGGGGGGAGCTGGCAGGCCGGGAGGGAAGGGGCTGCGAGGTCCCCAGGGGAGGAAAGGGAGGAGAACCTGCCTGCCTGTGTCCTCCTGCTCAGCGGGATGGAGACCTCGCCTCCCTTCTCCCAGCAGCCAGGATGGGGCGTAAGGCTGCGAGAAGAGCCCCTGCCCCATGGGGTCGATGCTCTACCACCACTTTGGGGCTCCTTCCCACCACACTGCTCCCAGGCATTGGCCAGCACCGTCCAGGCATGCACCCAGGCTTGCAGACCGGTCTGGTCTCCGTGCTGGAGCGGGGGTAAAGCAGCGCTTGCCTGCGGATGCCATTAAACATGGATAACGCCAATGGGGTGCACCATGAACCCCAGCCCCAAGGGTCCCAGGGAGCAGCCAGCACATGGGCACGTGGATACATGGACACGAGAGCCCCCATGCTCTGCTCCAGCATCCAGCCCCTCTCCTCCCTCTGAATCCTCCTCTCCCATCGCAGCACAGCCAGCCAGTTCCCCAGCTGCCATCTCCCCGTCAGGAGCGATGCCACCTCCTTAGGAGCCCCAGCCCGTCCATCTTTCCTCTGGGCCCATCACCTCCGCTCGGGCAGCTCCGTGGCCCCGGGTGGGAGCTGGCACCCAGCTGTGCCACCCTGTCCTGCCTCTGCTCCCTGGTCCTCAGCTGGCGAGGGAGGCTGGGGCTCCAGGGACCCTGCTGGAGGCAACCAGCCCTCACTCCCCGAGTCCTTGTTGTCTCTGCACAGGATCCGTGCCCTGGGACACGCCGCGGGACTGTGTTCTCTCCAGGCAGGATAAGAGCACAATAATATTTACTGTGGCTCCAGCCACGCAGCCCCCCGCTGCCAGCCCAGGGGCTGCAGCCGCCCTTGGCCTCACTTGGGGGGTGCTGGTTCGGCCAGGAAAACATCTCCGCAAAGCAAATAAACACGACCCGATCTGCACTGCTGGCTCGACTCTCAAACATGATCCCACGCAGAGGCAGGAATAAAATTAATTTCAAATGGGAAAACAAACTTGAGTTGGGTTTCCTCCTCTAAATCATAGTGCAGAAAACTGCTCTGCATCGCCCCGGCGAGCCAACGGGCCGCGGCAAAGGAGCCAGCGTGGGGTGAAACCCCGCTCGGAGGAGAGCCGGCGTGTGGCCAGACACCTCCAGCCGCTGCCACTGTCATGGCAGGAGCACACCTGGCTCTGCAACGGGGCTGCACCGCAGCCGGCTTGGCCCTGACCTCGCTGCCGCCCCGCGCCTGCCCATGCGGTGACGTGTGACGTCTGCCATTCCCAACCGTGCGTTATCACGGACCCGCAGCGAGGGTCTGGCAGCAGTCCATGGCAGGGATCCCGGCACCGCAGAGCAAGGCAAGACCACCCCGATGCCCGATTGTGCCCCACTCCCATCCCCGGCCCCTGTTCCAGCCCGGCGAGCCTCTGTCCCACCGCATCCCCACCCCGTACCAGTCCCCTCCCCGGAGAAGCCACCAAACAGGTTTGAAGGTAAATAACAGCCTTCCCCAGCCAGGAGCCGGATCCGGGAGGGAACGGCCCAGATGGGGAGCGCGGGGCGGGAGAGGGCAGCAGGCAGAGCCTCGAGAGCGACGCGGGGCCACGGAGGCAACGCTGGCGGCACGCATGGCCGGGGACAAGCCACCGGCACCTCCTCCCTCCCCGGAGCTATGCCAAAGTCCACAGCTTCATTACAACCCTGCTTCACCTTCCCTCCGTGTCCTCTCCCCCCATGCACACTGCCGCCGCGGCGCCTGCGCGGTTCCCTGCCGCGGTGCTCGGAGCTGGCTGCATCCCCACGGCGCGTGCCGTCATGCCCGGCGTGATTGCAGGGTACCGAGGGTGCTCTGTAAATGGCGGGCGTGCCTGTCACAGCAGGTACTTGGCTCCACGCAGGAGCAAATGCAGGAGACGGATTAGGGACAAGACTTTGCAGGTTTTTCCGTGCACGGATCCACCGTCCTGCAGGCAGCACCCAACCCCGCTCCTGCCCGCGGAGCTCTCGCTCGGCAGCGCCAGCGAGGAAGCGCCGAGGAGCTGCCGATCCTCCACCGGGGATGGAGATGGACCCAGCGATGCGGGATCAGGGGAGGAGATGGGAGAGGAGTTGTCAGACGGGGCTGGGGCTGCCACCAAAATGGGGTGAGGGGATAACCAGCAGCAGAACGGCAGGTCCCGTCCCTGCCTCTTGGTGACATGCCAAGCAGGCATGGCATGGCATGTCGGAACCGAGCGCTGGAGGCAGCTGCCTGCCCCGGACACCCACAGATCACCTCCTCCCCTGCTCCGGCTCTGCTCCAGGAACAGGAGGGAGCACCGGGAAGGGATCAGCCCTCCCAGCTGGCAGCAGGATGCCGGCAGGCGAGTCCGGCATGCCGGGAGAAAGCGCCTGTGTAAATCTCAGCGCGTCCCCCGCCGGGACAGGCCCCTGCCCTTATCTTCTCCCCCGGCTGTTTGCGGAGCCGGCCCAGCGTGGGTCTGGCACGAAGAGCGGCTGCGAAGGAGAAAAGATGCCCAGAGCTGCTCAGCCCACCCCGGAGCTGCGCGGGGTGCAAGAGCAGGCACCGGTGCTCGCTGTCGGGGACCCTCGCAGCCACGGGTCACCCCTCACCCCAAACCTGCCTCCCTACGGGGATTTGCCCCTGCAACCTGCCCCAGCACCCACCGATGGGGAGGTGGGTGCCAGGGGACCCCACACCGGCTGCAGCCTCTTCCCCGTTGACTCCGTGGGGCGCAGCCTGGCCGGCCGCCACGTTCCTCCACCCTGACTCAGCAGGGCGTCCCGATAAGGAGGTGATAAGAGGCTTCGGTCTCCCTTGTGCTCAAGGACCTTCCTGGCTGCTCCCGGAGAGGCAGGGGATGAAACCCAGAGCAAGTCGGGCCCCACTCCGGCACGGGGACGGGGACGCGTGGGTTTGGCACTGGGGACGCCGAGTGGGGAGCCCCACGTGGGGAGCAAGGCAGCAGGGAGCGGGTTGCAGGCAGCTGCCTGCAGCAGGTCAAGTGATCCCGGCAACCCTCAGCCATGCTCCCGAGGCTCCTGCCCGGCCAACCCCATCCCCGGGGATCGCTGCTCTGACCCTTCAGGATCAAAAGGCAGTGGGTGCCCACGCCGCCCCACGCATGGCAGAAGCACAAACGCAGCTGCCGGTGCCTGCCTGGGCTTGACCTGCCGGCAGCGGGCACGGCAGAGCCAAACCGGTGCTGCCGAGCAGCCGGGGATGGAGAGATGGGAACTGGGGGATACCGGTCCAGTTGCCCACAATAAGCAATTAGCCCCTGACCCAAAATCCAGAAGCACCCAGGGTCTCCCAGGGTCTTGGTGAGGGGCAGGGGAGAAACGAGAGGGACCGCGGGGGCCCGTCGGGCGGGTGCCAGCGCACCCTGCCCCCAGCCGGTGATCCCGGCTGCGCCCCACGAAATGCTGAAGCGACACAATGCAAATTCTTTCGCTTTGTGGCCGCCGCGCCGTTGCCATGGAGCCGCCGCAGAGAACAAACACAACTCGCCCCATGTTTTCTCAGCACCTTCCACCCCGCGGCCTTCGGCCCCAGCGCCGGCCCTCGCCTCGCAGGGTCTGCCCCGGCTGGATTGCACGGTCCCGCATTGCACCCGTTTCAGGGCATCCGAAACGGAACAGGGCTCCTTCCCCGCCAATCCTGGGGAAGGGCAGCAGCGGTGGCACGCATCCCCCGGCAGCCCCGCCGTCCTGGTTCAGGGACTGGCAAGGGGCATCCAAGCCTGGCAGGGGGGATGGAGAGGAGACGGAGGTCTGGATGGGGATGGCATAAAGAAATGGCGAGGACTGCGCCAGGGACGCTCACACGAGCCCCCAGACCACCTCTCCCAGGGAGGCCGCTCACCCCATCACCTGCAGCGCTGCGGTTCAAGGCAGAGGCAAAGGGATGGCGTCTGGCAGAGCCAGAGAAAAGCAGGAGCCCGGCTACCACGCAGCCTAGCCGGTGGCACCCAGGCATTCCCACATGGAGACCACGACGAGAGGATGACTTTGGCGGAGAGGAGACCGCAGCCGGCTGGTGAGGAGAGACGGACAGCAGAGAGCCAGCGGTGAAGGAGATGCCATCCCTGCACGGCCACGGGTGATTGGTGTCACCACTCCTGCCTCAGTTTCCCCAGGCGCTGAGCAGATGCTGCCAGCTGGGGCATTTCGGCACCCGCTCCCCGTGCGTCCACAGGGTCTCCCCATCCCGGCCCCTGCCTCTCCGGGACAGTTTTGCTTGGCACGGTCACTCCCCAAGCCTGCGAGGGGTTGACTCCAGACCCTGTTTACCCTGCGGACAGCTCGGCTCACCCTATCCGAGCAGCTGCTGACTGTAAAGAGCGAGGGGAACAGGGCAGCCAAGGGCAGGAGGGACGGTGGGGCTGGGGATCCCACAGGGCTGGATGGAGAAAACCACCCAATTCCCACCACCCTGGACCTGCCATCCCCACTCCGACCGACCCCGGACCCCTGCCTATGGGCCCGTCAAGTCCCCTCCCCGACTCAGGCCAGGCTGGTGACACAGGGACGGTTTAACGACGTCAGCGGGGAAATCAGCAGCCCCGGGATGGGGACGACATTACTGCGAGAGACCTTGCCTGCTCTCACTGCCCCGCTCCGATGGAGGAACCATGGAGGGAGCTCACCAGGACCGGGCACCCCGCGGGGCGGACAGTTGAATACATGGGTCCAGCCTGGCATGGGACCCTTTTCCCTGCTCCTCTTCCCTACAGAAAAGAGCTCCCCCTGCCCCCTGCCTCCTCCCGGGCTTTTCAGCTGCATCCCTGGAGCCGGAGCACAAAGAAGCAGAGCAATCAGTGCATGGACAGACAGACAGACAGACAGACGCAGGGCGAGGAGGGCAAGCAGGGCAGGACGGATGCAGGGGGGAGCAGCCCGGTGCTCTCTGCAAACAATCCCAGATCCCCGGGGCGCAGCGAGGGAAACCGAGGCACGGGATGGGAGCGGAGGCCGGGTAGGAAGGTGACACCGGCAGCCCCGTATCCCTGCTCTCACCACTGGGACGCCGCTGAGAAAAACAAATTAATAACTAATTCAGCGGCTGATCCCCGTCCTGATAGCGCAGGCGAGCCGACGGCTGGTCCCCGGCATGTCGGCGCAATCCCTGCCCACAGCCGGAGGTTCTTCCCCAGCTCCGGCAGCTGGGGTCAGAGGGCCTGATCCTGCACACACACACCCCCCCCCGCCCCCAGCACGGGGAGGGCAGGGAGAGCGAAGCCACCAGCCGCGGTGGCTCAGGTCCTGCCCAGCCCCACGCCAGGGTGGGCAGAGCAGAGGTGGCGAACTTTCCCGGCGCGAACCCCCCCTCCCCAAAAGGCACCGAGCCAAGACCCCCCCCCTGCAACCCCTCCCCGGGCAGCCCCATCGCTCCTACCTGCCCTTGGCTTCCCGGCACGGCCGAAGAGCCAGGAGGAGCCGGCCTTGACGCCCGCTGGGCTCCTCTTGCGGTGCACGTTGCCCATGAGGCCGCTCTCGCCCTCCACCGCGGCTGGGTGGAGGAAGCCGGGACGCTACATGGCGGAGCCGAGTGGGCTCCGGTGTGGCCCCGGCGGCCGTGGGAGACGAGGGCTCTCAGCCACCGGCTCCCATCCCTCCGGCTCCGGCGGAGCTCAGCGCTCGCAGGCGGCTGTGCCGGAGCCAATGGTACAGGCAGAGAGGAGGGGCCTGTCGGGATCACCCATCGGATCCCACGGCACCCTCCCAGCCCCATCCCTCCGGCAGGGACGCCTGGGTGCCGCAGCCAGGCCGAGCGGGCAAAGAGAGATTCCCGGTCCCCAAACGTCCCCAACCATGGGGACAGCTGGGGACAGCGCTCGCCTTGGGCCCCGCTCCCACCTCCCCAGGAGTTTGCCACGCTCCACCGAGCCGCCGCCGTTTCTGCCTGTCCCTGAGCACAGCTCCGACAACCGAGGCTACGGCACACCCCCCAGCCCCAGGTCTTGGGGGTCCCAGCCCCATGGGGACACCCCAGCCAAGCCTGGCACGGCACGGCCAAGGCTAGAACAGGACTTCCAAGGCTGGAGCACAGCGCCCGAGGACGTGGGCTGGGTCCGGCTCTTGCCCAACCTCAGGGCGAGCACCCACACGCCCGTAGGTGGATGTTAAACCCCTGCCACCCTCTCCGTGGGCTCCGGGGCAAGTCAGAGCCGGGCGAGCCAGGAGGACATCTGCACCCGTGTCAGCTCACACCACCGGCACCTCCTTCCCGTGCCATGCCCGGGTGCACCCCGGCTTCTCCCCGCTCCAGCTGCGTGGGGTTTTGCAAGCATCGAGCAGGCTGGGGCTGGCAGGGGAAGAGCGGCTCCGTGCTCCAACAGCTGCCCACGCTGCACGGAATAGCCCCGCCACCGAAACGCTTCCGCCAGGCTGCCCTCGCCGAAGCCCAGCCTTCCCTCCTGATTTTTACTTAGAAAATTAAACGCTGGGAGGGCAGGGAGGGGTCAGCCAGCCAGGCGGTGGGCATTTCCCGCTGGCATTGTTTATGTTCCTTAGGTGATTCATCAAAGGCTGGGATAAATAGGAAGGAGAGTTTTGTGGGAAAGGCATAAAACTGGGGAGATGATGCAAAAAATAAAAATAAATTAAAAAAATCAACCGGCAGCTCTGTCCTGACCTCCCAAGGTGATCAGTAATAAATTAATCTTTGGACTTCAGTCTCCTTCTCCACAATGGAATAGCGATGGTGGAGTTTCTCACCAGCTTGGTTTGCTGCCCAAAAGGCACGCTCGGTGGCGCAGAGACTGTCTTGTGCCACAGATGGTACCTGGCACCAGGATGGCTGTACCCGTGTCCCCGTGCATTTGCTGCCCCGTCTGCTGTGGGAGCTGTTAAGGGAACGGGGGATCCAGTGGGAAACTATTCCCTGTTTCCCGCTACTGGCTGTACCCAGTTCAAGGCACAGCCTTTCCATCTCGGGGCAGACGGGATTAAACACAGACATGGTCACAAGTGCAATAAAGTCAAAGGTCTCTGCCCAGTGACTCGGGGAGATGATTTTTCCCCCGGGCTGCAGGAGTTGGGTCGGCTGGGGGCATCTCCAGCCTGGGACAGGGCTTCCTCCCGCTGCCCAGCACCTCCCGGGGCTCCCTGGGACGTACATCCCCTCGCAGCAGCTCCAAAACAGGGTGCTCGGCCACCCCCATACCGCTCAGTCCCCTTCCCCAGTGACACAGGGGGCTCCTCCGCAGCCACGCGCGCGCACACCAGCTTTCCCAGTGAAGCACTTTCATGTTTCCCCCTGCAAGAAAAGGAGAGGCAGGAGCCTGCGACTGCCCCAGATACAGCCAGACACTTCCCCCTCCGCTCCCAAAACAGACGTCCTCTGTGCCAGCACCTGCCTAGTGAACGCGGCCACCACCGGCACCGAAGCTTCACCGCCCCCAGTCGCAGCAACCCACAGCCTCGGAGGTGCCGAGGGGGCTCTGAGAGGCGGCTGAGCCCCGGGAACCCAGCAAAGTGCCATAAATATCAAGGGGCTAACGGGATAACTCACAGCCGCGTGCCAACCCAGCTCCAGCTCCTCCTGGGTCCCCGGTTTCGGTCCCTGCCGTAGCCGGGGTGTTGAGAGCCGCATGGGCAGCTCCGGCATTCCCGCAGACCCCATTGACCCGCATCGCTGCCCCATCGCTGCTTCGGGACACAAACCCCTCCGAAACCCGCCGTCGGGCTGCGCTGCCAGCCGGCTGCTCTCATCCTTCATCCCAGACTTGGGTTTAAATCACTGCACCCCGAAATCCGCTTGGAAAGCGTGGCAGGGGAGGGGAAGCACTTGCAGCTTCCCCGGCATGCAATTCCCAGCACGGGGGGGGACATGCTACAAAACCCAGCTGTGGAGCAACCAGTGAGAATGGGGAACTGGGGGCAAGAGATGCTGACTCCAGTACTCTCCGGGCCAGGAATCCCCGGCTTTATTCATTGAGAGAACTCCGCTAACAGCAAGGAGGTAGGAGGGGGGGTGAAGCTGCTCATGAGATACGGATCTCGTCACCACGGCGTGACTGCTTCGAGCACATCGGATCTTTCCGAAGTCACACGCTCCCTCAGTCACACCGGCCAGCCCAAGCGTGGGGCGGCGGGGACCCCTCCGCGCTGGCACGGGGGAATTATCCGTCCCTCCTGGTGTTCTATCCGTCCCTCGTGGGGTTTTCTAAACCCGATCCCTTCGCCGGGCAAACAGGGAGCGGGAGCCGAGCTGCCTGAATGAGAAAGGAATTCAGCCCTTGTTCCCTTCACGGGGAAGTAAAGCTCAGCGAGGCAAAGGTAACACAAAAACCCCACTTGAGATCCCCAATCATTAACAGAAATACATAACCAGAAAGGTTTCAAACGATTTCCTGCTCAAGCCGGAGTCCAGGCCGGCTCTGCCGATGACAGCTCCAGCTCCGGCCCGCGGAAGCGGAGGGAGCTCAGCTCCCTGCAAGGTATTTTTTTTATCCGTGCACGGTGGGAGCCGTGGGGACCAGCCCAGGGCCCCGGCTCCTGCTTGGCAGGGAAATGCTTTTTCGCTTCATCGATGCCCGGCTCTCCACCTTCCAACGGCTTACGTTCCCATCGCTGCCGGAGTCGAAGTCAATGATGATATTGTCTTATGAAATAAGACCGTCCTTCTAAAGAGAAATATGACTCCGGTGAAATGGTTTTATCGGATCTTACGGAACGTTATTCGGGAGAGTAATTCTTCCAGTCGTCTCCAGGTGGAATAGCTGGGGTTGCAGACACACCTCTCTTTGTTCGCAGAGCCGCTCGCTCACCGTTGCCAGTTCGGGCCAGCCGGGGGGATTCCTGCTGCTCACATTTTCTGAAGTGTCACTCTTGGGCCTTTTGCAGATTAACAGAGTCGTTTCCCACACACGCACGGGAACAATCCCGGGGAGCGGGAAGCGCGGGGGCAGCGGGCAGCGCTGCCCACCCCTCTCCTCCCTCCCTTGAATTGGGAAGCTCAGGACTCAAACACAAAGCCCGTGTTTACACCAAACCACGCGGCAGCGGAGGACGGAGGAAAGCCAGTGTCCGGGGAAATTTCACGTCTCCGTCATTATCGGAGCAACACGAGGGTGGAGGGGGACAGCCCAGCCCCAAATTGCCTCGAGGACTCAACTGCACCCCCACCACCCCGTGGCATCGAGCCCGGTGCTGCCGGCACGGTCCCCACGGCAGCCCAGCGCCTGCCACTCGCCGCTCACCCCGCACACCACCCCGCAGGCTTTTCAACAAGCCCTTGCTAACGTTACGAACCAGCTGCGCACGCTTTAAAGCCTTATTTTTAACATCACGGCGACCCCCCCCACCACCACCCCCCAGTCAGGAAATCTGTTGCTGCCGGACTAAGCTGGCATCAAAGGGAAAAAAAAAAAAAACAAAAAACCCAACCCTAATTTAATATTTCTGGAACATCGATTCCTTTACTTCATCGGGGAATTAAGAAGAACGTTGCGAAATCTGGATAAAGCAGTAGCCAAAAAAAGGGACTAAAACCGCCCGCTCGGGCGGCGGGATCAGGCTCGCTGCCCCTGCACCGCTGAGGGTTACCGGGGCTGCCTTCATCCAGGGGGGCTGCAGGAAGAGAAGGGAAAGCTTTTGGCTTTCTCGCTCCCAGCTTCCACCAGGAAAAAGCAACCACGCCGAGCAAAGCGGAGCCGGCTGAGCTCCCCGCTTCCTTGCTCCACGTTAGACCCTGGGCACAGCCCACCCGCTCTCGCCACCTCGCTTCCCATCCCGGGGGTTAATCACTCGCTCCTCGGCCTCCAAAGGTTATTGTGGAAATAAACACGTTGGGAATCGCGAGGTGCTCGGATACCACGGGGATGGGGGCGCTCAGAGCAGACGGGCTGTGTACAGGTACAACAGCCTGGGGCTGGTGGCACCCTGGCAGCCACTGGACACCCTGGAATGGGGCGTTAAAGCTCACAGCAGGAATTATCCCGCGGCAAAGAGTTGCACCGGCATAAAAAGAGGACAGTGCGGCCAGCGGGGCCCGTACCCCCAAACAGGGCAGAGCATCCAGCTGGGAAACGGGAGAGGACTCGGCTTCCAGCTGGGATGGAGCCGTTCCCTGCTCAGCTTAAAGCCACTGGTGTTCCCGCCCGGAGAGGTGGCCTGAAACTCGCCCGTGAGCAGGATTACTGCGTCTTTCCTCTACGCAGCTCAGCCGTTCGAGCAGCCAGAGATGGGATCTCTGATCAGACGGACCCACGGGTTTGATCCAAAGTGGAAATGCTTTCATCCTCCTGCTCCCATGGCTTAAGTGCTGAGCAATTCCGACCTCGCCGACACCCAGGTCGTGAACGGGCAGATGCCCAGGCTGAGGAACTAGTCCTGGCCCATGTCCCCAGGACGGCTTTCCTCCCTCTCCCCACCCCGAGACCCTGCGCAGACCCTCCCCACCCCACCCCCCCCGCAGCCGGGATGCACCAGGGATGGTGGGACATGCCCTGTCCCCCCTCCATGACCAAAGCCACCTGCGGGAACGGCGGGATGATGGGCCAGGTCAGACACAGGGGGAAAGCCGAAGGCACCCAGAGCTTACAAGACCCTGCGGAAGATGTCCCCTCTCCCCCTCCCACAGCTCCCAGCTGATGTTTGGAAAAATTCCCAGGCCAGCTCCTGCGGCACGAGGGCTCGCCGTGTCGGCAGCGAGGCCGACGCAGCCTCCGGGCAGGTCAGAACTTCACGCCGCGGTGGCCGACCCCACCAGCTCCAGCACACAGCTCTGCAGCCGCAGCCGCCCTCGGAAAGCACCCGGCACTGCCGGAGCCATCGCCCCTTCCATTTCCACAGCTCAACCCAAACTGCCGCTCGACCCCCGCTATACAGGAAAGCGTTATCCCTCGTCTCGTGGGGAAGGATGCCGGTAACCCTGGCGTGTGCCGGTGGTGTCCTGAGGATGCTCGTGGCCGCAGCAGGGCCGGAGGCGGTTAAGCAGGGTGGGGCTCCCGGCACGCTCTGCACGCTGGAAGCACGCGGAGAGGGTGATTCAATCACGCACGCAAGCTGCAACCACTGCACATCCGCGCTGCTTCCCCGCCGCACGCCACCGAGCGACGCGGTGGGACGTTGGCACCTCCCGGCTTGCCGCACGCCAAGGGGGATGCCGCGGGCTGCCAGCACCGCCGAGCCCGCAGGGGAAGGGTCCTGCAGCCCCGGAGCCGGCTGTGGCACTGTGCAGCCCCTCCATCACTGGCATGGAGCGCGGGCAGACAGGCGCTCCGGGCAGCTCTGCCGGACACAGGGATATTTAAGCGAACGGCACAGTGGCAGCGCGGTGACGGAGCCCTGGCGAACAGGAGCGGCACGCTGCTTCGGTGGGGTGTGCTCGCGAGGGACAGTGTGGCAAGCGGGCTGGGGGTCCCCAAGCCGCGACCCTGATGGGCAGTGACTCTGCATTTTGAGGATTAGCTGGTGAATGTTACAACTTTAGGGAAAAAAAAAAAAAAATTAAAAAATGAAAAAAAAAAAGGGGGCCGGCCGGGCTGCGGGGGGCGGTTCTGCGCGGCAAAGGGGGACGGCACA
>VFFE01007693.1:2255302-2280490 GCA_008921705.1 Burhinus oedicnemus
GGCCCCTCCGGGGTACCCAGGGGTGCTGGGGGGCTCTGGGACGAGGGGTGGCGGGTGGGAGCGAGCCCCCGCGCCCCACTGCGAGGGTGGGATGGCTGTCCTCCCCTCCCGCCCTGCCCATGGCAAAGCAGAGCCAAGAACTTTGAAAAATAAAGGCTGGCACGGGTGGAGAGCGAGGAAAAACGAAGCGGAGCTTTTTCCCCACCTTTCCAGGCGCTGCCCCTTCTCCAGCCGACCGGCCGTTGGGTCCCAGGCTGCGATGTGTCATCGCTGCCCAAAACTACCTTATTAGGAGAGAAAGTATCAGTGAAAATCAGTTCTTTCCCTAAAGCCGTTGCCGCGAGCCGAGGGCTGCCTGCGAGTGCCAGCCTGCGCTCATTCCTTGGGGGATGACTAGACATGAGCTCAGCAGCGTGGCCGGGAGGTGAGAGCATCCTTCCCACCGATCCCACCGGCCCCGGCTCCTGGAAGCGGCAGGAAAAGCTCCGGCTCGTCCCCAGGGGTTGTCCTCTCCATCCTACCCCAAATAGCACCCGGGGCAAATGTGAGACGCGAGTATTTGGTGGTGGCAGCTGCAGGTGCCGGGGATAACGATGGGATCGGATGACTCTGCAAAGCGGAGCTCGCCGGGCTCCTGCCGCAGAAGCTGCCGCTCGCTTGGGCACTGTGTGTGCGGTGCTGTACTCCATCCCAGCCATCCCGGAGCCCAGTTGCGATTTAGCAGCACATTCCCTTGCCGTGAGGTTATGCCACATCGCTAAAATCCTGACGAGTTTTACTGGAAGTGCCCACGCCGGTCACACCGGTGCCGCTGGGGGAGATCAGCCGTGACACGGTGGGCAGTTCCCATCGGCACCAGAGTAGCTCTCGGTTTCGGGGTCCGGGTTTGCACCCCTCACTCTTCCTCTGTGGCAGTCAGTCGCTTTAAGAGGGTTTTCTTCTCTTTTTTCGCCCCATGCCAAAGCCGACAGTTTGGGTCCAAGTTGTCGTCAGAGCGTGCAAGTGTTTTGCACAGCCCTTGGGTGACACGGGGACGGTCACAGCAGTGGGGCCACGGCGAGAGCACCCCCAGCTCAGCCTGCTGCAGGGCGGAGAGGAAGGGCTGAGACCTGTTACACTCATTGCTCTGGTTCACGTCTCCTCTCCTTTCCAGGGACCTGATGGCAGAGCCTGAGCCTCCTCCAGAGCTGCAGCTGGATGAAGCCGGAGCATCCTCCATCCCGCAGGGAGGGGCTGCAGGTGCTGCTCCGCACCCAGACCTTTTGTGCAGCCCATTAGACCCAGCGGTGGGTGTGGGGGTGACACCCCTGCACGGTGGCAGCCCGGACGCCTGCCGGGAGCTGCAGGGAGATGGCGGGAATGCTTCCTTGGAGCTAAACATGCCAGGGCCCCAGCTGGATGAGGATACGGCCAGGGCTGAGATCGCGCTGGACGTGGACGTGGCAGGAATCCCGCTGGACGTGGATGCGGATGGAGTAGGAATCCCACTGGATGTGGATGGGGCAGGGATCCCACTGGAAGTGGATGTGGGTGGGACAGGGATCCCACTGGACGTGGATACAGATGGAGTAGGGATCCCGCTGTACATGGACACAGATGGGGCGGGGATCCCAGCCGACGTGGACGCAAACGGGGCAGGGATCCCGCTGGATATGGATGCAGAGGGGGCAGGCAGCCCCCTGGATGCGGATGGTGCGGAGCATCAGTGCCTGACCCTCGAAGAGCTGGGAGACTACTTCCAAGAGTGCATCGAAGCCGTCGAGCAGCTGGAGAAAGAGAGAGACAGCCTGATCGCGGAGCTCGCCCAGCTCCGGGAGCCGGCGCTGCAGGAGATCCGCCATGCCCACGAGGAGATCCAGGCAGCTTGCCGGCTGCTGGCCAAGGTGGAGCTGGAGAGGGACAACCTGAAGGATGAGATCCGGCAGATCAAGCAGAAGCTGTTCAAGGTGACGAAGGAGTGCGTGGCTTGCCAGTACCAGCTGGAGAGCCGGCGGCACGACCTCTCCCAGCATGCTGCTTACCGGGATGAGCTGGAAACCCAGGCTGGGCAGCTCTCCGGCGAACTATCCCAGCTGAAGGAGACCTGCGAGAAGGAAAAGGAGGTTTTGAGGCAGCGGCTGGAGACTCCGCCATGTCGGCAGGATAACCTGTACCTACAGGAGAGCCGCCGGCTCTCCATGGAGTTCGAGAGCTTCGTGGCGGAGAGCCGGCGGGGTCTGGAGGAGCACTACGAGCCCCAACTGCTGCGGCTGCTGGAGAGACGGGAGGCGGGGGCGAAGGCGCTGCAGGAGATGCAGGGGGAGATCCAGGGGATGAAGGAAGCCCTGCGGCCCTTGCAGGGGGAGGTCAGCCGGCTGCGGCTGCAGAACCGCAGCCTGGAGGAGCAGATCATCCTCGTCAAGCAGAAGCGGGATGAAGAGGTCGGGCAGTACCGGGTAGGCGCCCCGGCCGAGCACCCCTCGCACCCTCTTGTTTGGAGAGTGGGAGTCATTCTTTGCAGCCGGTGAAATGTGGATGCTGAAGGTCTCGCTCGCAGGGCCAAGGGGAGGAGCGGGGTGGATGAGGAGGGTAAGGAGATGGAATATCTCCTGCTCAAAAGCATCCCCCGCCCTGGCATGGGCCAGGCGAAGCAGCAGCCCCTGGGCGAAGGGCAAACCCGAGGTTACAGGGATGCGACGGGCAAATGCTGGGGCTTCAGCCTTTGAGCTGCCAGAAAAAAAGCCTTCTCCCGATTATATTCTCACTTGGGTTTGACCTGCCCCTCAGAAACGGCCCCAGCGAGCAGGGATGGGGGTTTTCCTTCCCGGAGCGAGCCGGTGGCAGAGCTGAGCGATGCTGCTGAGCCGCAGGCACCGCACGTTTCCCACAGCTTGCGCTAAGGTGCACCTTGCTGAGCTAAGGCTCTTGGAAAAGTCAGTTTTAAATAAAAGTGGCTTTTTTTTCAAAGCCCAGCCCTTCTGGGGCAGATCCTGCCCTTCCCGCTGCCAGGAGGGTCTCACCCCCTGCGCCCGCAGCCCCGGCTGCTTCCCGAGAGGGTTATTTCTGGCTGCGCCAGGCGTGTGTCCCTGTCCGTCCGTCCCCCGCCACCTCGTCCAGAGGGACAAGGCAATTCAATATCTACAAGAGCACATTTGGCAAAGAAGCTCCGCAATTAATCTCCCCCCGTTTCAACACTCCCTGTTCTCGGCTCGTAATCGCTGCCTCCTCCCAGCCTGGCTCTGAGCAGCTTCTCGGAGCTGGCACCGTCCCCTCTCCATCGCTCCTCCTGCCTGCTGAGCTGGGGACCAGCCTGGCTCTGAGCAGCTTCTCGGAGCTGGCATCGTCCCCTCTCCATCGCTCCTCCTGCCTGCTGAGCTGGGGACCAGGTCACCAGCGCCCACGACGCTGATCCTCTTGGATTTCAGGGTCCACTCTCCCTTGGAGGAGAGGACTTCGGGGCATCCCTGATGTGCCTCCACATTTTCGTTTTCCCAAATTCCTTGTTTATCTTCTCCTGGCTCATAGGTTTACACAGTTCTGACAGCTTCTCAAACCACACACACAGAGCAGTCTAGGGGACAAAACCAACCGGCCAAGAGAAGCCTAAGGACTCAAAACCAGCCCAGCCCAGCCCAAGCTCCCACCTTTGTAATAAAACACTTTTTTCGGAGGGTTTTTTAAGATGGTAGTTGGCCAGCCATCAGCCTGGCTGGGCTTCCTCCAGACCAACACCATCGACAGGCAGATTCCCCCAGGAGAGCGTGGGCAGCAGCTGAGCGCAGCCACCGAGACAGCCTTCCTCCCCCAGCTAATCCGCTCTTGTCTCCTTACTCCCCAGGAACAGGTTGAGGAGCTGGAAGACAGGCTGAAGGAGCTGAAGAACGGGGTCCAGCTCCAGCAGCGCAAGAATCAGGAACTGGAAGAGCTGAGGACCAGCCTCCACCGGGAACTCTCCATCTACAAGTCCGTTTGTGTCTCGTCCCTGCGGTGGAGGGGGGGCTGGGGAGGGGCTGGAAGGAGGAGGAGGAGGATGGTGGAGAAGAAGCTGGAGGTCACACAGCTATGGGACACCGTGGGCTTTTGCTCCTGGTTCCTGGGCATGTGGCCGGTGTGTGAGCAAGGGGTCTGGTGGGGCAGCACAGTGGGGACTCCAAACCTTTTGCCATCCAGCAAACCAGGATTTGCTGGAAATCCCTGGACACAAGGGAGCAGAGGTTGCTTTCCAAGAAGCCAGCATGGCAACTGGAAACCACATGCTCGTTTCCTTAGAATGATGTGGGAAGGAGCTGAGGTTTAGGTTTGGGAAACACCGTTGCGGGTGCTCTTCAACGAGAGAGAACTACTTTCTGCTTATCACCCTCCACTGCTGGTTTCACTCAGGTCTTCTTCATTACACGGGATTTTTTACAGCTCCAGAAAACGTCCCTAAGTTTGTGGACTATTTTACTTACCAAACTTGGCGTTGTTGTGTTACTCCAATCTCAGCTGTACACACTCTTAACCATTTTCCATAGCTTCCCTGGTACTTTAGTATTCTTTTTTCCCCTTCTCCACTCAAACCTCCTCATGCAAGCGCACCACGGGAGGTATTCCCTACCACAAACAGGTCGTTTTCTTTTACCCAGGTAACACTTCAGCATGGTAAGCACAGGGGAAGAGATCTCTGTTCCGACCTGCCATGTCACTGGCCATTTATTAACAAGAGTAACTGCATTTACGCTTCAGACCAGATCCCAACAACCCCCCGTCCTTCTTGCTTGGGGTCCTTCTAAATCACAGGTCTAAATCACAGACCAATATTTAAGCCTGGGTGCAGCAGCGCGGTCTCTTAACTCCTGGCAATCTACAAACTGCCGTCCCTGGAAGCGATAGCACGGCTTCTCGTGTAGCAGGACACCTCATTAAGTTTCACATTCGCTCCGGGGACCTCAGGGTTAAGCACGGCTCCGAGCTGCCGTGTCCCGTAGCTCACACCAAAAATTACATTCCCTTCTGTTAACGCTGGTTTGTTTGCCAAAGGCTCTGGATGGGCTGGGCTAGGTCTGCACACTCACAAGACCACGTACTGAGCCAGTTTAAGTGTTTCCTAATTACTTTTCTTCCATACTGTGTAAAGAAATAATGTTTTCCAGAAATAGCATCCGTCCTCCTTCCCCGTTTCATCCAGCCAGAGTACTTTATGTAAATATTCAGTCGCCTAAATTTACTTTCTACCCACACAGGGGCTGCTTAGAAATCTACGGACACCTTTGCAAATCGGAAGAAAAAGCAGACGAGGACTGTTAAGAACGATGAACTTCCCTCTTTGTAGCAAAAGTAAAGGACAGAGGCATCTGCAGGGGACGTCTCCTCTCGCTGCTTATCCTACCTGACGCACAGCAGCTGCCCAAAGTCAGGAATACCGAGCATTTGCTCGTATTTCTCAAGGCGCTGCTGTTGATCCTGTAGTAAAACTGCTTTTCCACAGAGGAGCAGAGAAAAATAATACTTGCACTGAACAATGGACATATAGGAAGAATGTTTTGATGTATGTTCTGCTGTGTTTGGAAAATGTATCTTGTCTTGTTCCATAGGTGGATTGTATAAGCCTGCACAGAAAGTATTGTTCTGGAAGCCAGTGTTAGGGGGGTTGATTTTTAAAGTTTACATGCAAGAGAAGCTTTATCCTTTTAACAGGATTTTCTTTTGTATTTCAAGGGTCTCTGCTGTATTGTGACATGTTCCACCATGGGCCACAGCAACTAGTTTGTGGATAATAGATTTCCACTTTACATAAAGTCTCACACTGAAAATAAAGGTCAGAGTTTAAGGAGCCTTTTAATTCTTAAAGCTGCGTCTCAAAGAGAAAATATCAGGCTTGTGTGTCAAACCAAGGTACTTGTAAGGTATCCGACTATTTATTCTGCAGACTAAAAAAAACCCCCAAAAAACAAAAAAACAGTTCTGTGGCAAGGGCTAAAGGCAAACCTAAAATTCAGACAGCAGCACACTTCAGGGGGAAGGCAGACTTCAGCACATTCTTGACCGCTTGGGGATATCGATTACTCATTTACTCATTTCACAAAGAAAGCATCCACGTGTGACAAACGTAAGGAATATCTATACCGGTACGTAGTCTCATAGGACACACATGGGTAGAGACTATGTCCTTGCTTTCTCTGCTTCCTGAAGTACAGCTCACCCTTGAGAAAGCAGTTAATGCAGAAGGAAAACATCAGCACAAAAAAAAAAAAAAAAAAAAATCACAGAGCTACGCAGCATTTACGTAGAAAAAATTTATTCCATCTGAAGCACTTACACGCAATTAGTCATGAGGAGCATGGAGAGTAACAGGTTGCTGGTGGAACAGGACACCCTAGTGGAAGATGTGCAGGAACTAGTGGTCAAGGACTAACTCCTAAAAAAAGTAGTTCATCCACATTTAATTTGTTTTACAGATACCAGCTACCAACGCTGTTATAGGTTACCGGGCATGCCATCTGTGGTACATCAGTTGGTAAAAACATACACCTTTACAACTTGGTGGCCCCAAGTTTTAAAAACCATTTCACAGAAAGGAAAGAAATATATGTGAAAACACAGCTCAAGAAACACACAATAGAGCAAAAAACATGAAAGGTGAACAATGTTCTGCAGGAATAGCTAACGAATCCAAACTGCTGTTGCCCAGCAGATGGGAGAAAAGGGAAAGGAAGGAAGGAATGAAAAACCCAGAATTACCAGTAGAGACAAAAAATATAGGAAGGAATTTAATTTCAGTTCAAGTTAGAATCTGCAAGTCTGTTTTGCATCTGCAGAGGCAGAAAAATCCACAAGGTACAGATTAACTAAAGGAATCCCAAGACTTCTGAGTTGTACTGAGAGGACAAGACCTTCCACACTCCATTTCTGAACCGCCAGTGGATTAACACTTGTATCATCTCCATTGGCACAAGCATACTTTGGCAGCTCTACAGATTTAACTTTGACTTAAATTAGGCAAAAGCCCGCAGTTGTAGCAAGCTAAAGACATAAGAAGGGGAAAAAAACCCAAAAAAAACAACAAAACCAAGTTTATTCTGTGTGATGAAGGCAGCTAAAATGAGACAGCCAGCCCCATAGGCAAGAGGTTGCTGTAGGAAATCTGACCAAGGAGCTACAGCACGGTACCAGCTGAGTCGGGGTAAGCCCTTTTCTTCGGGAGTACTCACTGTCTGGGTTAAAAAGCCTGTTGATGGTATCTACAGAAGGATGGCTGAACACAAAGTCTACGTGTGTCTCAAAACCAGTGTTAAGTCAATATCAGGGTTGAGAGGGAAGAGAAGGAGAAAAGACTAAAAACAGGAAAAGGTCATCATCTAGGATCCTTGACCTTCTGGATCCACACTTCCTTCAGGGTCTTCATCATTATATATGTTCTCCGCCTGCAAGACAGAGATGGAGGAACTGAAGAAGCACTTTGCCACCACACTGAACAGGATTCCATCTGCTAGAACACTTCAAAAAGTCGTGGCAGTTTTTCATCTGCAGATATGTGTCACCCGTCCCTGATCCCCCAAGGCCATTTTAAAGCAGCAATACAAACGTCCTTTTTCGTAACAGCCGTGTCTCCAAAACATTGCATAAATACCCTGTAAGTTACTGCAGCTTATGGAAATTTGCCTTCTTAAAGTAGAGACCACTGCAAGACTTACTTCAATTAACAGACTATTTTATAAACATTTAGTAGATCCTCTACTTAGCAGCAGCACCTTTCAAAAGAACTATACGGAAGGCCGCTAAGAACAAAGCCCCTGTGAAACAATTTACAGATAAACAGAAATTAGGAGAATGGTCTTGTCAAAGGTTATTCAAACGATACAAGTTTGTTTTCCAAAACCTTCAACAGCTGGTAATTTAGGGTGAGCAAACTCTTCCTGTTCACCACCATCCCTCTCCATCCTCAGGAGGACATTTATGTCATTCGCAAAGATTTCATTCTTTAAAACAATAACTAATAGAAACGTCAATTTCATCTTTGGTGCTCACACACATTGTTTTTGTTCAAACATAGAAGGGAAAAATATTGCTTCTACAGCAGTACTTTCTTTTTTTTTTTTTTTTTTAAATCATGACAAACACAAAACAGCTTCTGAGTATTTGTAAACCATTGTTTTGACCAAACCTGAAGTGGATTTCGCTATCCCTTTGGGATTTAGGCAGTGCTACAAAGCAAGTCATGCTGAGAGCTGTAAATAAAACCAGGAATGCTGAAATCCAGGCAGTTCTACACAATCTCCCATCTGCTACTTCCTGCACCTTCCCAAACAACTTACCATTTGCCAGACTTGCATGATATTATCTTCTGATACAGAACAAATTACCCAGGGTTCATTGGGATTCCAGGAGAAATCGGATATCTTTGCAGTATGACCACCATGAATAAACTAGTATTGGGAGAAAAAAAAAAGGGGGAACGTTTTCAAATCTACATCGCAGAGATGAATAATAGATCCAGAGAGTCAACGAGACTCAAAAGACTTACCAACAGCTCTGGGGGACCATCTTCAGCATCTTCAGGGGATTGCTCTTCTCCAATTTTACTATAAAAAAAGGGAGGAAAAAGGAAAAGGTGGAGGGTTTGTTTGCTTGTTGAAGTGTGATGCAATTCATCAATAATATTTTGTCAGGACAATGTGACTAATTTGGGATTTACCTCAAGTCCCAAACATTTAGCCTGCGGTCAGTGCCACTGGAGGCCAATATAGTTTCATTATGGGGAGACCACTGAACCTACAGAAAAGAATGAATTTAGAAAGGAAGTTAGTTTTAAGAAGCTGTAACATGACATTCATCACAAACACCACTGTACTTTGTATCCTGAAAGGTCTATAGGAATTCAAATTGATACTAACTTGAAATATGAATATGTCAAATAGTAACATTCTAAACCAGGAGTTAGGTTTGCGAACATTCATATACTAACAAGGCATTTGAGCACCAAAAAGGTACCACATGTAACCTTTCATCTAACAAAGACCATGTGTTATGAAGTGCAAAGCAGCTCTCAAGAGTATTAGCTGCGCTTTACCTTAATAAGGATTTCATAAATATAAACTACAGATTCCTTAAGTAGTAGGTACGGTTTATACATGAAAAGAAATCGCTGTAATTAAGCTTAACTGCCCAAAAGCTCACATTTACTACTTCTGCTGAAGATAAATCTCTCCAAAACATACCACTTAATAGGATCACAGGATTAGGAAAGAACACATAATTCCACACACTAACCTGACATTTTGAGATTCCATGTGTAATTTTATTTAGAGGTACTACAGTCTTAACTAGTAATCCTTCTACAAAAAAATCTCTACATATTTTTCTTCTGAGTAGGGCATGAGTTGGAGATGGAAATATTTTATCTGCTAAGCACATGCTACCCGTGATGTTAACATTCTATATTTACACTAGCAAAACTAGCAATTGTTCACTGTCACAGGATGTTCTGCTGATCCCCTTTAATGGGTACCGGCTAAAGCCTTCCTACAGGACCAAGCCGAGAAGATGAAAACACTGCAGCCGTTTCATTGTGCCTCCCTGCTTCAATCTGCTGCCATGAATAATTTACATTTACTCTGTACTGCTAGCATTTCACCCTTCTGTTGTGGTTAAAGCTCTCGACCACTTCCTTGTTACATTCTGCCATTCCGCCCCTGCCTTTCTGGACACTCTTATCTGTACTGGAGCTCTGCCCCACGCAGAGCGCTACATAGCTCCACAGCAATAAGCCAGAAAATTATAAGAAGATGAGAGAAAAGAATTTATGAGTTTTTAAGTGCAAGTACACTTAATAAAAACGTAGAGTGGAAAAGAATGTTTTTCATTTTTTCCCAGACAGCTAAGTAGAACTAAGTCCATGTGCTTAAAAGACATTTTGGTATACCTGAAATATTTCATCTTTATGTGATTCAAAGGAGTGCAACTTCAGTTTTAAGTTCCTCAAGTCCCATAGAGCAACAGTCTAGGAAAAAAACCATAAAAACATTTTTTGTTGAAGCAACCAATATATACATCCACACTTACACATCAGAAACTAAACAAGTATGTGCCAAGTTCAAGGTAGACGTACCTTATCAGCTGACCCTGTAGCCAGGATAAACTCACTATAGGGATTGAAAGAGAGGCAGTTGACTTCAGCTGTGTGAGCATCCACTGAATGACTAGGTTTGGAGGTGTTGTTTGACCGAGTATCCCAGCTATAAGGGGAGAACATGGAATTGAAACAAAGGTTTAGATCCCATTTTACTGAGGGACTAAGGAGCAGAAGGGAAAACAGGAGCAACAGAAGCACTTGGTTTCCATAGAGATTACCCCACTTACATCATGAGCTTCTGATCATCAGCAACAGATCCAAAAAGAGATTCATGGAGAAGGTGCCAAGATACATCTTCCACTACTGCTGTATGGCCTGTGAAGATGGTCTTTGCATCCACCACTTTGCCTTCTTTTGGAACAGCACTAATATCCCACAAGCAAATGGTCTTTAAAAAAATAAATATATTTTTTAAAATTGCATCTTTAGACAGACATTCTCTTCACCTCCCCCTCAAAAACAACATTTTTGACCTTTGCCAAGGGACAAAAAAATGCAGATTGTATCCCTGCTATATTTAAAGTACTCACGTGATCATCAGAAGCACTAAGCAAATGCCCGCTCAGGTTTGGGTTCCATGACAGCCCATAACCTTCCTTCTGGTGTCCACGAAGACGCAGATCAGGGTTACACTCTCCAGAAGGGTCTGTAAAAAGGCAACGTAAGAACTTCAGTGCCTAGCATCATTTCCAGCACATCCTGGAATACCTGGTATTAAGTCTTACTGTGCCTTATTAAACTTTGCTTTGACATTTTCAACAGCATCCCTCTCTACTCTTTTGAGCATTTTCCCCAACTGAAGAACCACCTCATTAAAACAGAATGCACTGAGACAACACAGCGCAGTTTGTCTTCTTAGCTTAGTAAAAAGTACAATGCAGATTTTTCCAAGCTGCTGCCTTTTTTTGGGGGCAGGGGCTGGCCTAGCAGTGGTCCATTCTAAATTAGTGCTATAGGACCTGCTGAAGAGTCAAAGAAGCCCAGTAGCCACCTCCATGCTTTGGCATGAGTCACCTGGTCTAGCTGGATGGAGGAACAGCAGCTCATCTCAGTTACTGCTCAAAAAACTCTTCCGAAACACTCTGCTGGTGTGATATTTTTCTTTCTCTCAACATCTCCAACTGCGCTTTGAGAGTGAGAAATGTACTTCTGATCCTCCTCACAAGTGGCAGAACTAGTTACTCGAGACGATCTCGACGAGTTTATCAGTAAATGACTGTTAATATCCTTACAGGATATCAGGACAACAGCTCAGCTACTCAGCAAATCATATAGTTTCCAAAAAGCCACCTTCCATCACCCCAGATAACACCACACACAGTGACATGACAAAACAGGCAGTAAAACAGCAAAAGGAAAAAGCATACCTTTCTGTTGATACATATTGGATACGTATGTTTAAGCTTAATGTAAAATAACGTTTTACACTAAATACCCACTTTCTCCTAAAATCACAAGTGATATGCAACCCACAAAAATTCTTAACCTCTTTTTCACTACATCAACCTTTTCTTAAGGAAGGGCTGGCTGATCTCTGAAGCACAGACATAACAAAGAAGCAGACACCTGGTTTAGAAGGGTGTTTGGTGTAATCAAAGACAAGGACATCACTGGATGGCGTCTTCGTAGCGATGATACATGGGTTCTGTGGCATGTAACGTGCTCTGTTCACCTCTCCCTCGTGATTTATCTTGATTTCAATTTCAATTTTTCCACTAACTGACCCAAAGCCTCCAAACTCTGGAAATAAGAATTCAGTAGCACGTTTCAGATCAAGACAAAGACTCAACGACTGGTACTATCAAACACTCATTTTGAAAGAACAGTCACAAGAACAACTGTAAAACTGAAAGAATCCAGTTATCAAATGGCATGTTGTTTTAAACGTATATTTGTAACATCAAAATATCAGGACTTTGGCTAAGTTAAAGACCATTTCTTCCTGAAAATTTTTTACTATTTCAAATACAACAACACAAGCCCCAAATTTATCATACCTAGAACTCTTATCTGTAATGAAGATGCGTTGCACATTTGAAAGAGATGTGCTGTACCTGCACTTTCAAATATAACAAAATTCAGCATTGCAGAACAGACAAAGTTCTGGTAAAAAAAAAAAATTCTGCACCACATTTAAGACATGGGACTGTAAGATAACTTGCTAAAGCTACCTTCTCTTTAAAATTAAAGTCACAGTAACTTAGTATTTCATAAAATTGCACAGCACCATTCTGGCAAAAAGGGGGGGGGGGTTGTTGTTTTGTTTTTAAATTGGAGTAGTATATTTTTGAGAAATACTAAAATAGAATAGAAACAAAGTATTTATTAGACAAGACTGTGTTTATGAATAACTCTCAGAAGCCCAAAGATGAAAATACTAATTGCACAACCCAGGCTTCCAGCAAAAAGAGCAAACACTGGATCATTAAGGACTTTCACCAGGTAGACAGATTGATTCAACCAAGTAAAAATGAGCAATGTCTAATTTGTAGCAATGCTGACAGCCAACTAAGATTACAGAAAGCATGGAATTCAAGTCTGATATACCAAACAAAATACAATAATCTTTTTATCCAAGAGGGGCTGGCACAACTATCAGACAGCAGAATTCAGACAAGAGAAGAACATTTGAAATGTTACACTCCTCCAAAATAAATTCCTCTTTTCCATGAGTGACTTTCTCACTGGAAGAGTTTATATAATGCAAAAGTGATAATAAAAATACCAATAAACAGTATTCCATGAAATTCAGTGTCAACTCCTGATGAGAAGTAGGGAGGGATGAGATTTTCCCACACACACGTACTTTTGCAATAAGCCTGCCACCTTCTTTTTTTCATCATTATTATTGTGACATGTTATGTTAAGACATGATGCACATTCAAAAAACATAGTATTTGTCTACTGTTAAGTAAGGGTACTACTTAGAAATAAATTGATTAGTTTAGAAGTAACAGCTGAACTTTGCTGCCTGAATTTTAAGGAAAGACAAATATTCTCTTGAGAAGGGAAGGAAAAAAAGGTTCAAAATGGTTAAAACATCTTTGGTCCCTTACCTCCTTTCTCACTATCATAGTGAGAAGCATCAAACTGTGCATCATCGTTAGGCAACTGCACACTAGCTATCACAAGATGATTTTGTTCATCTGAAGTATGGGTCCCCAGGACTAACCGGTGAATACTGAAATCTTTGCCTTCAGGTCTGCAAGGGAAGAGAATTACATGAGAAACAAGAGAAGAGATTTACGCAAATACTGAGCCAATTACAACATTTTCTGATGACAGCTTCCAACACTAGTAACACTTTAAAGTTATCGTCGCTTTCCTGCTCCAACACCAAACTTGCTTCCTCCAGAGGTAATCACTTATCGTAACTCAAGGTATAAACCTAAAATTCTTGCAGCACAACACTCTGACAGACCACCATTCCTGTGCCTTCCTTTAAGAGACCTAGCAGCTCCTCCTGAGTACAGCTCTGAGGGGCACGAACATCCACTGCAAGGAGAACATTGTTTTGGAAGCTTAGGAAAAACGGTGGTTATAAAGAAATTATATCTAGTTCTATTTCTGAGTAGTTTTTTGCTCATTAAAGGGGAGAGTGACGCTGGAAGAAGAAAAACATGGAAATCAAATGTGTGAAAATATATTCTCAGAAATAGAAGACGTCTTCCCAAAAGAAAAATGTCTGTACTCATTAGCTCTCTAGTGTTCCTAGTCCTCAACTTGCTGTTGGCAAGACAAGGGTACAAAAAGTCATTCATACAGAAAGGAATCACATACTGTCTTAACAAATGTCACCCTAGATTTACTATTTATTCTGCTTTAGGAAAAAAAAAAAAAAAAAGCAAAAGGATCAGCTTACCTCGTTACATCAGGAAGCCACTGAGCAGTCAAACTGGGCCATTCCAGAGCATGGGTCATTACCAAATCATATAAGAAGGGAGTATTCTTTTTCCATATTTTATACTCTTCATTGATCACACGTTCTTCCACTGCATCATCAAAGGCTGCTAAATTTTTTTTTAAAAAATGCATATGATTAGCCTTTCTGAATATATTTACAACGTACACACAACACTGTGAGTGGGCAACTGAATAAAGAGCCAACTACATCACACCCTGGTTTGCTGTTAAGACTAGACTGCTGGACTAGCTGCTAAACGATTAAAGATACTCTGTTGCACACGTTAATCCTTGTTTCTAGGTATAAGGCTGGGAATTAATATTAACTATGTCAAGTTTCATCATCTCAACAGAAGCAGCATAATAAAATTCTGAAACTTGTTGCCACAGGATATCGTGAAGGCAAAAACCAGAACTGTAAAGATGTTTAAATGCGGGAGGTGCAGCAACTGCTGTTAAATAGAGCAGGCTAGGTGCAGCCTTGAACTACCAGTTCCCAAAATCCAGTTTTCCAAGGCTCCTTCCGTTTCTCTCACACACTTTCCCGCACCATCTGCTACCAACCTCCGCTGGAGACAGCAAACGAGGGCAAAGCAGACCTTCGGGAGCGCAGCCCCGGAACGCGGCCGTGCTGCCGGTGACATCTCTTTGTCTGCACCAGGCCGGCAGCTGCCCACCCCCCCTTCACAGGGCACACCCCCCCTTACACCGGCCCACCCGGCTACTCAGAGAATACACACTCCCTCCCCTCCGAACGCGGATACAAAGGGATCAAAAGGGGGTGGGGGTAGGGACCCGACCCCGGTGCAAGGACCCGGCCCGCCCCGAGCAGCATCGCCGCCTCGACGGGTCGGGCCCTCGGCCTCCCCGGCGGGGCCCGGGGGCGAGGGGAGGCGGCGGCGCGGCTGGCCATGCCGGCGGGGATCGGCGGGCCCCGCCCCCGCGCGCCCCCTGGCGGAGCCGCCCCCCGTTCCCCTCACACCGGCCGCTCCCCCTCCCCCGCGCCTCACGGTAGGCCTGAGGGGAGGAGGCCGCGCCACGGGGCCTACACGCCGCCTCGAGCCCTACCTTCCTTGTCCGCCATGGCGGGGCGGGGGGAGCGGGGCGGTTGCGGGAGGCGAGGCGGAGCGGGCTGCGCTGGGCGAGGCGGGCGGCCGGCTCCTCCGCTCCCTGCTCGGACCCCTCCGGCCGCGGCTCTATTGTTTCCTGCCCCCGCCGCCTGCCGCTCCGGCGCCGCGCACCCCTTCGCGCGCCAACGCCGGCCAATCACCGCCCGCTGCCGGGCCGCGGCAGCCAATCGGCGAGAGGTAAGGGGCGGGGACACGGGACAGGCGAGCGCGCTCCGAGGTCACGTGGGAAGGAGGAGGGTGCTGCTGAAGCTCCCCTGGGAGCCGCCATTTTCCGGAGGGGAAGGGGAGGGCGGCCCGCGCCCCTCGCCCCTCGCTCGGTCTTAAAGCGGCAGCGCCCCTCACTGAGGGGCGGCTCGGAGGCGGCGGAGGCGGCTCCGGGGTGAGGCACCGGTTTGGGAGCGGGAAGGTCTGTGGCTGCGGTCGCAGCTTCCTCCGGTCGCCACAGCCGTGAGCAGATCGTGTCGGGACGGGACCGGACTGGTGCGTGTGTAGGGCCGGGGCCCGGCCCTCCCGGCTCTCCCTCCTCACAGGGCTGCCCAGAAACCTTCGGAGTATCCTCAGCTTGCTCTTGGGTTATTAATTGTTTATAATCACTAATAACTTCCCTTTTTCCCTAATTCAGGGCGGCGGTGAGCCCTGCTTGGTATGTAGCTGGTTCTGATGGGCCTGCTGTGGCTAACCTGGTGGGATCAGCCGTGGATCTGAGCATCCGCAGTCAAGGTTTAACAGGTTTAAAATCAATATGTGTGTTCATCTGGGGTTATTCCCTCGGAGGAGCAGTGGCTTCTCTATTTTCAGACTTAACCTTTGCAACATCCCTAGATGCTTACCTGAAAACAGAAACTGGAAATCCCATATAGTCTGTTTCTAAGCCTTGGCCTAAGAACCACTCCTGTTTAAAAATATTATTGATGATGTTACAAGCTATCTATAAGTCTGTCATGTGCATTGTTTACAGAAGCCTTGGGCTTAGCTGTGGATAAATCTTTCAATGCACAAAAATATTAAGAAAGAGTGAGAATGGTTATTATATCTGGGGAGTTCTAGTCTGAGGAAAAGTAATTAGCCTGAAGTTAATCAGGTTCTCCCATATGTGTCTGTTAGATTTACAAATGAAAGCTTGTATGAAACTGAGCAACTACTAAGATCTGGTCTGAGAATTAGACTTTTAAATAGGGATTTGGTACAGTTCTTGCTTGAAAAAAAAAATTTAAAAAAGACGTTCTGCAGGAAAAGAAACATAGGAAAACCCCTGCACTTGTGTGACAGGTCATAGTTGCCGTGTGTGTGTTTCTAGGATGCTTTAAATGCAGTCTGTGTCTTAAAAGAAAACTAGATTTATTTTTTTCCTAAAGAAAAATTGCATGTAAGGCTACAGATCTTCCTTCCTGTCATGTCTTGGGGTTTGGAGGCAATGCAAATCTCAGCTTGGTGTGTAATGTACCAGTGGGCTCATTATTTTTCATTATTACAGTATTTTATTATTTGAGGATGAATCAAATGCTTGGTTCTGTACAGAACAGTGAGGAAGAAATGTGGTTCCTCCCGGAAAAGGCCAAAGCCCACACTGTCTGTAAGGACTGTAATCCCTTGGCTTCACTGGCTGAACATAATTCGTATCAGTTAACGAGGCACGCGATGTAGGATTGAACTCTGAACTTCTCCTGTCTCTCAGTGACACTTTTGATAGCAAACGACTTAAACGACATGCATTTAATGTCATGTTTTAAATACCTGAGCCTGTCTACAACTGTTACCAAACTGCTATCAAGTGAAAAACCAAACTGAGAGGCAATTCTCCCTTTTCTACCGCAGCATCCCACGGGAAGCCTGGCAGGGCTGACGCGCTGGCGGAGGTGGCCATGTTTCCTACCACCAGGAAGTGAGTGAGCGTTGCTCAAACCCAGCAGCTATGGCAGCCGATGAGAGGGACTACAACCTGACGGAAGAGCAGAAGGCTATCAAAGCCAAATACCCACCACTCAATAAGAAATATGAATGTGAGTATTTTTAACGCTATCCTGACGCAGCGTGTGTGTGACAGTGCAGTCGTGAAGGGGAGGAAGGGGAAGGAAAATAGCAGGATATGCTTTTTAAGCGCATGTGGGGTTTCCTAATATGCCAGTATCGTGTGTGTTTAGACTGTGGGATGCATCTGTAGTTGAACTAATAGAGATGAGATATCTACAATTTTTTTTATCACAGATAAATGCTTTTCTTATTATGGGTGCTAAAGAAATCATGATAGAAATAAATTAGTTAAGTCTTACCTTGAAAACTTTCCCCTTTCAAGCTATTTTTTAGGAAAGCAGTACATTTTTCTACCTCTCTTACACAGGAATTGGTATTCAAGAGTGTGTTGGTCTTCTGTGTGGTGTTTTTTATCCTATACGCACTACTTAAAGATCATTCTCTCTCCCTTTCCCCACCCCTGGAATGTTTTCTAAGAACATGTCAAGCAAGTGGGTGGCAGCCCAAGGGCTAGCTTAAGGCACACACAGTCAGTGTCTGACTGTTTTCTATTTCAGCGGTGTCTGGAGGGACAGTGTCTATTACTCTGTTAGAATATATATTTTTAGGATGCATTCAGATCTTTATTTGATAGCAGTGCAAAAAATACGGTGACATATGACAATAGTCATGCTGTTTCCATAACTGGAAGAGGTTTTATTCTTCTTTTACATCGCACTGGAATTTGTTTGCTTTAGAGACTGTTGTTGAGAATCCATTAATAGCGTGTTAACAATCTAAACAGCATCAGAACAATCTTTCGGTTAGGGTGATCATGGTGCAGCATTTATTTTACATCCCAAATTAGCTCTGTTTCTGCCAACCTGGTATAATTTTGCATTTCTGTCATTCTTGTAAATGAATATAAACGATGTTGACGTAAAACTTCATATGTGCTTGGGACGTTAATCCTACCTTATTAGTGAAGATTGCCTTCTATTTTGTATTACATACTTTTTTTAAAGTTCTCATTTTTGCATAATGAGTGTTTTTGGGTGGGGCAGGTATATTTGTTCACTGAGCTGGAAATATTTGCACATCTCATCCTCTGCATGAATAATTCTCAGTCCTGCAGACTTCAGCAAAAACTCTACTCCTGGTTAAAGTTTCTTTTTATTGCAGTTAACCTGTAGAAGCCTGTTGCGTTACAACAGCCATACCTTGCACACAGGGCTGTACATGTAGGGCACTGACATAATTATATTAAACACAGTTTTTCTGCTTGGCAGAAATAATCCAAGATTCCATCCATGCTAACTTTTTCTAATATACTGGAAAATAGATTATCACTGTTTTGCATCTGAAAATGAATACAAAAAGTTCTTGTTATAACAACAATATCTGATTTCGGTTTTTTAACCGTCATTTTTAAAATATGTTTGGTGATGTCATGCCTTTTGTTTTTCCTTCCCCCTCAGATTTGGATCACACAGCAGATGTGCAGTAAGTATGGGCAGCTAGGATTTCTCAATATGACAAATTGATTATTTCTTACACTGCTATAAATCTGGAATACCTGCCGAAGACTGGTTGCAGATGCACACACGGGGTTTTTTGATGGTCAATTTTATTTCTGCTCTTGGGAGAGCGTAGAATCACATTTGGTTTCTTTTCTAATGTAATATTCCTATGGGGCTTTGGATTAAGCCTCTGTTACTTGGAAATGTCTTTTGAAATCTGCTTTTAATCTCTTCCTTTTAAACCAAATTTCTTCTGAGTAATTCACTTTTATAGACCTCAATTAGTCATATTAGGAAAGAGCTTTCTTGTTTTCTGGCAAAACATTTATTTTCTATATTCTCCCAAGAAACTCTTCTCACAAACTGCAAGAAGGAAAATCTCTTGTAATGCGCCCAAATATATAGATAATAGGTATAGAAAAGCAAGTATTTTTGTTCATTCACTTCCTCTGCATTAATTCTCATGTTCTGATTTCTCACCTGAATATTACTCTGGGGTTTTGTTGGTTTTGGTGGTTTTTTTTTTTTGTTATGGTCTGGTAAATTATCCCATGTCTTTTTAGGCTGCATGCCTGGGGAGACACTTTGGAAGAAGCATTTGAGCAGTGCGTCATGGCCATGTTCGGCTACATGACCGACACAGAGACCGTGGAACCTGTGGATACAGTAGAGGTAGAGGCAGAAGGTAAGGCTGCCTTGACTTTTTATATCAGAATTGTATGAACCCTGAGGGAGAAGGGTGCCAACATTTGGAATCTTTAGATGTAGTTTTGTTGCAGTTAAGTAAAAACTAATTAAGCATCGCTAATCTGAATCTTCTAATAGTGCAGAAGCAGTACATCTGATGTACTCTTAAAAATGTTTGGGTGTTCTTGCTGAGACAATCTTCTTTGCTTTAACCGTGCAGGACATGACATGTTGTCTCTTCTTTTCCACTTCTTGGATGAGTGGCTGTATAAATTCAGTGCTAATGAGTTCTTTATACCCAGGGTAAGTGTTCTGTTTTGATCTTTTTCCATTCGTAGGTCCAGGCTAATCTCTCATAACACCAGCTCCGAATGCAATGTTACTTTAGGAAAAAAAGGGACACAATGGATCACTTAGGTGTAACACATGGAGAATTGAAAATACCAGGGCAGAAGGACCTGAGAAACAAATTGTTAAGTTTGTTACCACAAACACCAATTATTAGCTGCTATTATACGGTAGGGGCAGCTCTACGGCCTTCATGTTCCAGGTAGCAATGTATCTCTTTGAGGCTGCTTGGATTCTCTGATTTTAGATTCCATCTAAACAGTGGAATATAACCCTTGTAAATGGGATTTACTGAGAATTTCTGCCTGAGGATGGAAGATGTTACTGACATTTCTTCTCGCTTTCTCTGCAGGAGGTGAAAGTGCTGTACATTGACCGAATGCAATTCAAAATAAGATCAATTGGGTGAGCTTAAACAATTGGTTGAGTCATTAATATCTTTACTGAAAACGCACATACTGCCTTCAGAGTCACCACTCTGAAATACTGTTGATATGCTGGAGTTCTCTGATGCTTTCTAAAAAGCGAATTGTGGGCTGCTTATTTTCTTCCTTTGAGGCTTTAAATGGAAGTCTCACTGACCTATGCTTATCATTGAAACGAGTTGTAACGTTTGTTAAATATTACCAAAATTCCAACCACCTCTCCTTCTTTTTGCCTTTAAAGATGGGGAGAAGAGTTCTCTCTACCCAAACACCCTCAGGTACGCAGTCGTTCATCTGTTCGTCTTTTACCTTTCAGGGGTAGCATGGGGAGGGGTGGTGTCTTTTTAAATCGGACCTCTAAGCTCTCAACAGATCCAAGTATAAACATACCTGAGTGGTATCACAGGCACTAAACTTTTAAGATCTCACTTTCTGCCTGTTTTTTTGTGAATGCGTTCCTGAAACTGTTGAGCATCTGATGCTTCCTCAGCAGTAGCAAAACTCAACAGTTGGCTTCCTTTTTTGTGATGCTGATAACACAGTAAACCGATCTATATTCAGAATGTGTGCACGGGTTTGGTCTTCACACTATTATCAAGGCTTTTTGCTTAGTCAGTTTTTCCTTCTTTTTTTTTTTTTTCCCCCCTAAAGACTTGCTAGAAGCAAATCATTCTTCCCCCCGCCAGCTCTTTAGCTGTGTCAGTATTAGCATAGGAAATGTTGATGTTCTGTCAGAGGTAAGAGGAGGAATTTGTGGTATTCAAGAGGCAATAAAATAAAGGAAGAGTTACTTATTCGCTATTTGGCCTGGCCAAGTCCTTGCCATTAGTATGCCACCTTGCTTATTCATCAGAACAAATGCAGTCACAGCTTTTTGGGGAGAAAAACGTTTAAACTGGATAGCATTTGTAGAAGGTGGTAAATACTGTGTATTATGAACTGCTACAAGGGATGTCATTTAGAAAATGCATGCTTTTGTGTCTTTTCTCTCTAGGGTACAGAGGTCAAAGCCATAACTTACTCAGCAATGCAGATCTGTGAAGATGAAAAGCCAGAAGTCTTTGTCATCATTGATATTTAAAGCAAGAAAAGTGTGGTCGAGTGGATACTTGTCATTGGCTGGCAAAAGTCCCTTGAAAACTGTAATCCCCGTGGAAGTGACTAAGGAATTGGCCAATTCAAGTCCTAAATTGAAGGGAGTGATTGCAGGGAATGTCAGCCTGTGTTTTGAGTTGAGGATGATGAGACAGAGAAATACCTGCATGCCAGGGGAAAAAAAAAACAAAACAAAACAAAAAAACTAGTTGGGTTTTGAGGGGTGTTGAGAAGAAGAGTTGTAGGGGTTGAAAGTCTCTCAGAAATGCTAGTAGTCAGTTTTTAAGGCTGACACGTGTTAGGTGCTGTATGAACTAAATTGAGAAACTAGTGGAGCTGCGAGCTAAAATACTATCTCTTCCTAAGGTGGCAGGAGATAATGTTCATCTACATGATATCATTTGCAGATTTGATTGTTCTGAGGCGACATCCCTCCTCCATATCATATAAAAGGTCCAAAATATCTGCAGTGGGTCCGATTTAACGTAGAAAAATTTCTGACTGTTCAAACGACACGTAAGAAAGTATACCAATTAAAAAAACAAACCACCACACCTTCTAGACTAGTTTTTTAAAGAAGTCATGCCAGCAGGTGGTGCTGAATTACTGTAAATCATTTTCCACTTGAAACCCTAAAGCACGCGATCACGTATGTGGAATCCTAATAGCAGTTATTATCACTCTAAAACGCAGGCAGCTTTGTTGCGCCGGAGAAAGAGATATGCCAGACTCTGTGCGGCTTCGCTCCCAACCGTGTCTTGCCAAAGCCGATTCTCCTCTTTTAAAAAACAAGACAATTTGAATCAGCTTCCATTTCTTCCTTTAGAAAGGACAGTAGGGACGATCCTTTAACATCAAAGGATTATGGGCTTCAGTTCACTGAATCAAAATTAATCAAAAAACAATCAAAAGCGTGTTTTGTGTTAGATCACAGGACCGCAAACGCGGTTACCTGCCGTTTGACGGGGGGTGCGGGCTGAGCTGCTTTTTTTTAGTGCAGATACCACAAGTGCCTCGCCTCTGGAGGTGGTGTCTCATCTTTATCTTGTTGTAAAGTCATCTTAAATAGATCTGGGTTTATTTCCACGTTGTGAAGACTGAGGGATAAAATCCCTTTTTATTTTTTGAGAAAGTTTCAGCACTGAAATAAAACTTGGACTGTAAGATTTAATGGATTTGTGTGTGATTAATTTTGGTCAGTGGGTTTTTAACACCAACAAATTACATTCGTGCATTGTCCTCTGCTAAGGCGAGCAGACTTTTTTTTGTAAAAATGACAATACACCTGTTTGACGGGACAAAGAAAAGTATGATTTTTACACACTGGGTTTTCTTCCCTCCTCAGGAGGAGCCCCAGGGCACATGCCCGCTACGGCGACAGGCTGGACACAACAGCGCTGTGGAGGAAAAATGAAGCCTGAGCCTGCCTGCTGTTGCCGTTCGACATGAACGGCGCCGGGCCTTCCCTCGGCAGGGCAAACCGCCTGCACCCACCAGAGGTGAGGGCCATGGCGGGCGGAAGGGGCGCTGCCGCCGCCGCGTCCCCTCAGGCGGGCAGAGCGTGGCTACCGCCCCTCAGCGCCGCTTTGACATCTCATTGGCTGGCTGGGTCAGGCGACTGGGATTAGCCAATCAGGCGTCGAGTTGAGGCGGCTTTGTTCTCCACAGAGCCTGAGGTGGCGGTTGAGGCCGTTGGGGAGGCGGGCGCCGGCGCTGAGGGACGGCCGCGGGGGGCGTCGTGGCCTTTTGCCCAGCCCTCTAAAACGGGAGAAGAGAAATTTACGTAGTTAAATTCTAACTTTGTAGAAGTGCTGAGATTCCCTGTGTACGCCATCAGTCACAGGATGTAGCAACAGTAAAGTGCTCTGCTTTTAGAAAAGGTGACAGGAACTTGCTAGAAAAACATTTGGAATTAAGTAAGTGTTAGTCAACTTTTTTTTTTTTTTAGTGTTTAGTATTAAGTACTTCCTATAAAACAGGCCTTAAATTCACCTTGTTGCCATTTCCTCGGCTGTGGGAGTGACAGGTTTCAGCTAGCAGCGTGTTTACTGGCAGCCCTGTTCCAGTGCGTTACAGAAGCCCCACGGCTGGCTGTGGCCTCACTGAGCTGGGGCCCACTGAGACAATGAGCTGCCTGAAAGTGGTTAATTCAAAAACATGCTTAAACTGCAAACCCTTCTTTTCTTGCTGTTGGTTGAGGAAGCTCTGTAGGCTTGCCCTGTTCTCCCTTTTCCCTAGGTATCTGTTAATGGCAACTATTGGAGACAGGGAGAACCTTGATGTGAATCAATATGGCTGTTCTCATGTTCTCTACAGGGAATTTTTGCTTGCTTGGCAGTAACCTCAAGCTACAGATTCTGCTAACAGGAAAGGAAACACAGCATAAAATGAGACATGAGACCGAACAGTGGCTCTTTATCAAGAGTACCTACTGGGAATGCCATTCTCTGCTCTCAGTCAGAATGTTTCTTCTATACGTTCTGAGATTTTTTTAATTTTTTTTTTAAATCATTTTAGTACTGAGCATTTTCAGTTTCTTTAGCAAGTGGATGTTCTCTGACCCAAATAACTGGGGAAAAAAATGTGATTACTAAAAAAGCTGAAGAGACTCCAGAATTAGAAAGGTTGCTTAAACTCTAAGGGAAATTGTCCTTATAAACAAATGTTTTTATGCTGTGAAGCAGCCGTTAAGCATCCTAAATTTATACGAGCAGGGAAGCCTTTCTAAAGTAGCTCCGTGATCCAGTGTCCCACTGAAATTAAAGGGACTTGTTCTCTTTATTATCTTAGCATAAGATAGACAGGGGTTTAAGCAAATCTTGCACCAGTCCTGAAAAAAAAATGGAAAAAACCTGACAACTGTACTTCCAGTGATTGCATTTTATTTCCTTGGAACCACGTTAGTGTCTCTTTCTTTAAAATTCACAGTACAAAACCACTGCATATCTGAAAAGGCAAACTCATACTACCCAAGTGCACTAGAGATGCTCTGTTCATTATTCTACGCTGTATGGCTGTGTGTATTCTTTAAAACTAATCATGCTTTTCTCAAATATAAGAAGCGGTAAGCTCGCTCAGAAAACAAAGCTTGTGTAAATAGGTTCTTCAGCAGGAATAATCTCACTTGCTTTCTTTTCTCCTTTCTTATGAAGTTTCTGAAGTGTATATACATGTTAATTACAGCGTCAACAACGTGTTTTACATTTCTTAGCTTCTTACTTTAGTAAGACTTTTTCAAAGCAAATTATCGATATTTTTAAAAAATCTATATTGTATAGAATCTATGTAGGACTGTAAATTGGTTCACACTTTCATTATGAACTGGAGCTCTGAGCAAGTCTTTGATGAAATATAAACCAATTCTAAATAGTTTCTAGATAATTACTTTCTGGATGATATTTAGAAGCAGTTACACTGTTGCATGTCTGTAAGTATGTAACAACTTGTAGTCCATATTTTGCTTCTCCTAAGAGAATTTTAGCATTATTTAATTTTAATGAAAGTAATAAACCAGCAATAGTTGGTAGGATACAAGTAATTTAATCTTGCATACAACAGTAACAAATACACAAATATATCTACCTAAGATTTGGTTTCACCTTTTCATCTACCTCATCTGGAACATCATCATTAGCGTGTCGGACAACCAAATTATACGGTTCCTCCTCCACTGTCTCTTCATCTGATTTCTGTTCCTCCTCCAAAGCCCATTTGGAACGTTTGTTTCCCGTGGAGGAGACAGGAGAATGTTCTGCATCTAAATCGTCAGGGATGCTGTCAAAATTAGCTTCTGCTAGACACTTATGGCACAGTCTGTAGCGTCTTGTTCCCTGCTGAACAACACATCCTGTTAGGTCAGTTACGTGACGCTTGCATTTTCTGCAGATCAGTTTGCCGGCTTGATGTATCTAAAGAGATTTAAAATTTGACAATGTCAGTGTTCATCCAAAAGCAAATAATTTTTTTCTGGTTTTTTTTTTTTTTTTAGAAAAAGAAAATTCACTGAATCATTCTAAAAAATGAAATTAAAAATATAATTT